>QAOC01000173.1:215872-266426 GCA_003255005.1 Begonia fuchsioides
TAATTGCTAAAATAAATATTTATATTTTAATTAATATTATTTAATATGTCAGTATGTAATTTAAGAAAATAAAATTAAAATATAAAAGTAAAAATTACTAAACATATAAATAAAAAATATTTTTCATATGATATGATTGGTTAAATATTTTGATTAAATAATAATTCTTACTTGACCATTTTAAGGGAGAAGACGAGAAATTAGTGCATAATAAATCAAATAGTATGAATAAAATTATATTTATTTTATTTTTGTGAATTATAATAATTTATATAATTAATGCAATAAATTATATTAATCCTGTTTTCAATTGGACAACAAATATATAATATTCATTTGCATTTTTTTATTAGAAGGGAATCAAGGGATCTATAAAATAATATTTTAGCTAATTGTTTTTCATAAAATTAGTTTCAATTACTGAATTGAATTTTCTAAGTTGCGAATGGATCCCACCACAAGTCTATCACAACCGTCCCTTCGTATCAAGTGGACTCTACCATCATCGGACGGGTTGAGGTGGTCATAGCATCCTCTGAAACTAGAATTGATTAAAGTGGTTACCAACCGATTTAATCTAATTTTATCTTAAAATAAAAATAAATTTAAAATTTAAGTTTAAAATTTAATAATAAAATATATATTTTTATTATATTTAAGTTGAGTTTTAAATAATTGAACAGATTTATAATAAATTTTAAAATTTATATAAAATTTTATCATAGTTTTGGTCAGTTAATTTTTAAAACTTTTTTTACTCACGATCTAGGATTCCAGTTTTATAGTTTCTCATTCCTAAAAACAAAAATCGACCCATAAATCACGATTTTTTAAAAATTAAAACAAAGAATGAATTAAAACTAATAGTTTCAATCTGATTTAAGATTTTGATCTGATTTCACACGTCCATAATTGGTAGCCCACCAACGCCGTGACTCATTTAATCACGTCAGCCTATTTTCAAGATTTATCTAAAAAAATGTGTTTTTTAAGATTTATTTGGTGCAATTAAATTATTTTTTTTCCGTATATGAGTTATTTTTTATTAAATAATAATTAGATTATAATAAATATGTCAATAGTCAACTTTGTGTTCAGATTGGACACTCTGTATACAAAAAAGAGTAAATATGATTATGGCCGCACGAACTTAGCTCAGTTAGTTCAGAGATGACAGTATTGATATCAAGAGGGAATATGATTATTTTAACACCGCACTTTTTTGGGCTATTGAGTAATTTACTCCAAATAAAAATGATTAAAAGTTGTTGTCTTAGGTAAAGTGTAATTCAAAACTTAAAATTCGGTTAATAATTGAAAAAAAAAATTAGATTTTAGGATCGACATATGAACTATCATTCAAGGTGTAATTTTTTATATTTTAATGTATATTATCAGATTAATTTAACATTTTTACTATACTAGAAATATTATGATTTTTAAAAAAAATTATTAATTAAAAATATAATCAAAATTGCGAGATAAACTTTATCAACATCTTGTAAATAATAAAAGAACGATCTAATAATGAGAAAATTATAATTTAGTTGCCGTGCCCACGATCTCGAGACCCAATTTAGTTTCAATGGGCCTAAGAAGGCCCATATCTTGTGGGCTTTTTAGTTTGTTGATGAGTTTGGGTCCATTGGGCTAATATGGTATCAGCCTTGGGTCCATTAAACTCTCCAAGAAAGGCTAGTTCTTTGGTGCAAACTTTTGTCTCCTGGGTCAAACGTACACATTTTTTAAGTTAAGTTGCCGTTGAAAAATACCTATAAGTATAGGGTTTCATTTATAATATCCTAAATAAAAATGATTGACTATTTAATATTAATTTCACCGGGTTAATGGCCGGTGCCATGCGGGTCGGGTGGTCTAATTTACATGGGTAATGGCTGAAAGCGAGGGAAGCACCGAAAGGCTCCCTCGGTTCTCATCCAATTCCAGTCTCTACTATCCCCGCCTCTGTCAACCTTCAGTTCTATCCAACACCCTCTTCGTCTTACACCGCGACCTTTCTTCCATTGACGCCTTCGAAGTTTCTTCATTCATTGAGCTTTACTTCTGCTGTTTCTTCTTCTCATGGCTTCATCTGGTTCCTCTTTTCTAACCTCGTGTTTTCCCCACCGTCTCAATCCCATCATCTTCTCAACGCGGCGGCGATGTGTTGGGCTCTATCCCTCGCATTTTCATCGCCTTAGGCCTAGGTTCTCTGCTGGTTTGTTCTTTTTGTTCCTCTTGTTGTTTCTGTGAGAAAGAAGTAGAATTACAGCTGATTTCATTTGTGGAATTATTGATTTTCTTTCTTGTGATTGTTATTTCCATAATTTTAGTTATGCTCTTAAATGTCAAATTGATTGACTTTAGCAAAGATTCGAACTTCATGTACGATACAAGCACGGTTTTTCTGCTTTACATAATATTTTTTTTTGGGAATTTGAAATACGTCGCTCCTTTTATTTGACATTGTGTGAAAATTGAACTTCTTATTTATTTTCTGGTTTTGTTCAAGCTAGGCCTTAAGGGTTAATTGGAAAAAAAATGTTTCTTTATCGTTTAGTAAATTTAATATATATTTCTTGGATTTTCAGTTGCAGCTTCAGAGAATGGTACTTTTACTTCTCCGGAACTTTCAAAGGCATTTGATTTTAGTTCAGAGGAACGAATATACAACTGGTAAATTTAAATTCACTTGCTAAGTTACTTTTTATTTGTTTGTGTATTTATATTGTTCCCGACCATGGTGATTACTGATTCGTTCCTTGGGTATGTACGCATTTATTTTTACTTGGTTGGTAGACCTTTCTCTGAAGTTGAAAGTCTTTTTCTTTCAGTACAATCAAAGGGTTTTTTTGTCTTGAACATGTTGTGGTTTATGAATTTTCACCGGGCTTGTATTAAAGAAATTATAGCAATAAACAGTTATATAATCAAGAGAAAGGGCGAAGACAAAATGTTTGGCTCGTTATAAATTTATTAGAAAGCCTGTCCATGTTGGATAGTTTTGAAAAATAGCTTAGATTAATCTGAAAAGTAATCATGATGGGGGTAATCGAGATTTTGAAGGTGTTGAGAGTTTCAACACAGGAGTTTAAATATTTGGCATTCTGATTTCTTGAAGACGAGATTCAAGACTATGATGTTTTTGGAAATTCTAAGTTATGAATTTCAAGAGTGGGATGCTTTCGCTCCCAACGTTTTGTTCCTCTTTTGAATTTAGATACTTCAATTCTTCACGTGAATAAATTATTACCTTATTCATTTGTGCTCCTTATTTAACTTCATTTCTCCATTATTCAGTGGAACACTGCATTTCTAATACCTTTATCCCATCATGGAAAATTGACTAATGTTCAGAATGTGTGAAAATTTTTGATTTAGGTGGGACTCTCAAGGGTATTTTAAGCCAAATTTTGATCGAGGAAGTGATCCTTTTGTTATTCCTATGCCACCTCCTAATGTTACTGGTTCGCTACACATGGGACATGCAATGTTTGTAACTCTTGAGGTTGTGAAAGTAGTTTTATAAGATAGAATATAATCAGTGTAATGTACTTTCTACTCATAAAGCCTGTTTAGTACTCCATTTGATTTGTGATTGCTTGTTGATTCTTTCATAAAAATGTTTGAAAGGTTTAAACAAGCCAATGCAGAGTTTTCACCAATGTTTGACATACACATGTGAAATCTTTCTGCAATAGTACATGCATATGCATAAATACGTATATACTTACATTATATGTGTGTGTGTGTATATGTATTGAATTTGGGGGGACTTTTCATAAATTATACAGTATTTAATCTGTCAAGAGTCGAACTTTTTTGCTGGAGTTATATTGTGTGCATTCGAGTTGTTGGCCTCGTTGGCAAAACTATTTTGAATCTGAATTAAACATTTTCACACCTTCATTTAGTTTGAAAAGATGATGATATTTTCCCTCTTAAAAAAATCTATGGCTCTAAGCTTTGCTTCTTTATTTCCGTACTTTGTCAATTCGGATGTTCAATCAACAAAAATGATGGTTTTGTCGTCGGCCATTATAGGATTGTAATCAATACATGTTTCTTTTTTCTGCTAGGATATAATGGTTAGATATTATCGTATGAAGGGAAGACCAACGCTTTGGGTTCCTGGGACAGATCATGCAGGAATAGCAACTCAGGTTTTTGCTTCAACGTTGAATCCCTTAAGTATCTTCTTGATGTTTCAGAAAAAAAATATACTGGTTGGAATAAAAAAAACATTCTTATATGACATTTTGCATTCTAGCTTTGTTGATGGAGAGGTGAAGAAAATTATCGTTATAATTTTTGTTCACGAGAAGAACAATTGGAATTGTTGCGTAAAATATATAAGATTAGAAGTATAAGAAAATAACGCTGAAAAAAAATAAAATTTGGAACCATGAATCTATCAAAAGAAATATTGTAATGAATCCAAGGGGGGAAAAAGCTAATGAAGACAATTCATTATAATTATGATTTATTCTTTAGTTTGAGTTTTTCTTATCTGTCTTCTATTATGTGTAGTTGTTTGAAGAGCCCATTATTAAGTTGTAAAAAAATATGCCCTAAATCCTTATTTCTGTCATTGCAACTTTTGAGGTTGTTGTTTCAATTGCTTTCAATTTAGTTGGTAGTTGAAAGAACACTTGCCGCAGAAGGAATCAAAAGGACCGAATTGAGTAGAGAAGAGTTCACAAACCGAGTGTGGAAGTGGAAAAAGAAGTATACCATCTCACTTAATCTTGTAGATCAAATTTCTGTCATGTAAAGTGATATCATGTCATTTATCTAAATTTTAGGGGACCAGTTATTTATCATTTAAGAAGTTAAAAATATGTATGTATACTTTCTTGCCTTGGTTGATTGTTTTTAATGTTCAATAATTTGTTTAGTTGATATTTTTTGGTTTTATCTATTTATGTCCTCATAATGCTTTTCATAATTGATTGATCTACCTTCAATGTTAGGTATGGTGGAACCATTACTAATCAGATCAAGAGACTGGGAGCTTCATGCGATTGGAGTAGAGAACATTTCACCCTTGATGAGCAGCTAAGTCGTAAGACATTTTACCATTCAGTAGAATTCTAGCTGATCAACGTAATTGATGCTCTTTATATGGTTCTTTGTACTTTATATTTAGGTTAAGTATGCTCTTTAGTGTTATGATTTGGTTTTTTCCTCTTGCTTTGTATGTAGTAGTAATTTTCATTTGTCTATTGTAGTTAATATGTGCTAATGACTCTTTCAAATGTGTCATATAGTGATGCTTTGCCTTTGACTTTCAACAGGGGCTGTGATTGAGGCTTTTGTAAGACTTCATGAGAGAGGCTTGATTTATCAAGGTACTTGTTAGTTTTGTGAAAGGATTCTCGAAGGTTTACTCGAACATGAAAAATTTTCTGACATCATCAAGTACATAATTTTGTTACAAAAACTGTTATAAGAATTTTATCCACTTCTTCAAGACTCAATATAGACGTTTATGTGAGATCTGCTGTTTTGAGGAAAGTTGCTTCTTTTGTGGGGAAAGTCACCCGCTGGTTGCGATGGAGTACAAGTTTTGAAAAGTTAACAATTCTCATGTGTTTAAATTCACTGTGAGCATAAATTAACTTTTATTTATGGATAACAAAAATAAAAAGACCTTTTGATAGTAACAATTTGACATTTGAAAATCCATGCATCGTAAGAACAAGTTTATTGGACGCAGATCTATAAAAATGAAACAAAGCATTTTTTACTTTATTGCGTCAAAATGAATGTTTCATGCTAGGTAGCCTCTGTAATGCCATTGTCAATTTGTTCCCAGAATCTGCGGCAAAGTGAATTCATTAGAAATGTTGAATGATATCATTTTTATTTTATTTCTCTTGATATGAGAATTTAATTGTGCTAAGAAAGCTTTTTGATTCATTATATAGACCGTGTTTACCTTACTGTGAGTTGAAGGCAAACTTTTTCAGGGTCTTATATGGTAAATTGGTCCCCTAATCTACAGACTGCAGTTTCTGACTTGGTAACTCTCGTATTGTTTTGTTAGTTCATTTTCTTTTGTTTTTCTTTCAGTATTATTACAACTTTGTTTTTGGTTAGAAACAATATTATTATTTCCATTAACTATTACAACTTTGTTTTTGGTTAGAAACAATATTATTATTTCCATTAACTGAAATGAGCTTTAACTTTGTACTTAGGAAGTAGAATACTCTGAAGAATCTGGTATTCTATATCACATTAAATATCGTGTTGCTGGAGGCTCAAGGTAGTTTCTATTTTTTTTTTCAATTTTTGTCAAAACATTCTCTTAAACTTTTTCTTCATTTAACTTTATCCAGAGGCTTTATTGGCACATAGGCACCTGGAGCACTTTCTAGATTATTTAAAAAAAATGTTCTGGAAGAATTCAAAGTCAAAAAATTGTGGGAATCATGTTAAAAATATAGCTGCATTTTTTTTCTGACATTTTGTTGCCCTAATTCCGTCAATAGTCATTATTTGCAAAAAGATCAACCTTCTTGTTAATGTTTTGATTGGTGATTTAGTTTGAACCTTTAAAATTAAGAAACGTGTGTATATGAAATAAGTGAGTCAGTTCTTTTGGAGTAACAATGATATGTTTCCTTCTTATGTTTCTCTTCTCCCAGGAGCGATTATTTGACAATTGCCACTACTCGCCCTGAGACTTTATTTGGTGATGTCGCTATTGCAGTGAATCCTGAGGTATGCCCGCATTGCTTTTGTTGATGGTTTTGGTTTGCTTTCATTTCTAAACATTGAGTAACAGGAAGTTATTTAAAATCTGCTTGAATAATCAGCAAGTACGGTGTAAAGTTAGTATAAAATCAGACATCAATAGGTGTCACAGAGACTGCGAGACTTAAATTAGTATTTATTTCTTGATCTCTACTAGTTTCAAAAATATGGTAGTAACCCTTCCTTGAGAATTTTGCTATTTTGAAATTTGAGAAACACAACACACAACCTGTTAATGATAAAGTGAGTAATTGAATGATTACGTTATTAGAAGCAGATGAAAGACTCTTTTATCTTTCGTTTGTCGTGAATAAGCACAAGGCAAGGTTTCTCTCTAGTTTTTGGTTGTTCATCTCTATTTGAATGCACTATTGGTGATGGAAAACCAACCATGCAGAACATTTGATAAACAGTGACAATTGGGCCATCTTTTTTGTTTTTCCCATATATATATATATTACTTCACACTAACTCATTTCATTTGTGCAAGTGGTATTATTTCTTCAATGTTTTGTATTTTGTTGACCATAAAATGATTGTATATACTTTGTAGTCCATATTATTGACTTTATGCTGAAAGTATCGCAGTATCTTACCAAAAACTAAGCCTAATCCATTAAAAATTGTTGATTCAGTTCCATCGTTATTATTGTACGGCACAAAAAATAGAGCATAAACTGCCCTGTAGGAATTAGAATCTGAGGATACTTTTAGGAATTACCACAAATTGAGATAGGAGTTACCACAAATTGAGATAAGTGGTAGTCTTTCCTTCATAACTGATAATTGGCATATTATTAAATTTGTTGTTATTGTTTTACACTGATATTGAATTTTAACGCAGGATGATAGATATTCAAAATATGTGGGTATGATGGCAATCGTCCCGATGACTTATGGCCGCCATGTGCCTATCATTTCTGACAAGGTATAAATATTTTCAACTTCATCATTATTCTTAATTTATTTCAACTAAACGCATCTTTAACCTATTGCTGTGTGGATATTAATTCCAGAGCTTACTATTTTTTTCCTTTTAAGATTGCATATGCAATGCTTAGAGAGATAATTGGTTCTTTATTTAATATGTTATATACCTGGGACATTTTTAAAAACTTAATTACTCTCTTTGTTGTGGCAACCTAATATGGCTAGGAAAATAATGATATAGTCTACACCTGAAGTTATTCAGGTGCTATTTTTTTAATTACTTGGTTGTTGTTCTCCTTGCTATTGTGCTACCATATTTTATTTTGCTTTTGTTTTGTGTTACATTATAGTTTCTTCATCTTTTATGTGGTTCTTTACCAGTCTATAACTCCATATATTCATTTTTGTCTATTTAAATATATTCTCACATCAAGTTTTTTGTTTGTGTTTGTTTTTTGGTATTCAATTTTTTTAATAGCACATAATGAAATTGAAGATCTTTGTAAGATAAAAATAGGAAAGAAAAGATTTGAACATGAATAGAAGGTTCAACTCTTGTAACAGTGTCCAGAATATAGTTTTTGATGTAATACTCTTTCCCTTGATAAAACTGTTAGGATCAGATTTGGTATGAACTCGTGGCAAACAAAGGTGATTGTCAGTTGCTCTCTCTTATTTATTTATTTTTGCATGGTAGTATGTTGACAAGGAATTTGGAACTGGCGTGCTGAAGATAAGTCCTGGCCATGATCATAATGACTATCTACTTGCTAGAAAACTTGGACTCCCTATACTCAATGTGATGAACAAGGATGGTACCCTTAACAAGGTTGCTGGTCTCTACTGGTAATTTCGATAGTAAACTTGCTTAGTAGAACATTTAAAAGGCCACGTAATTCATTTTTCTTGTTTCTTTTGTACATGTGCTCACATTATTAGTGGTCTTGATCGATTTGAGGCAAGAAAGAAACTGTGGGCAGATCTGGAAGAAACAGGATTAGCAGTAAAAAAAGAAACACACATGTCACGTGTGCCAAGATCTCAACGTGGTGGAGAAGTGAGTTAGTCTTGTTCATGCTCTTTTTCTTCTACTGCCTGCTTGCAAGTTACTTTGTTTAGATTCTTGTAGATATTTTGGCAATCAATTTTATATCTGTTCTCTTTTTACTATCAGGTAATAGAACCTCTAATTAGTAAGCAGTGGTTTGTGAGCATGGAGCCGTTGGCTGAGAAAGCCCTTCATGCTGTTGAGAAAGGAGATTTGACCATTATTCCTGAAAGATTTGAAAAAGTAAGGAAATGGTGATTTATTTATTGGTGGACAAGCATTTGGATATATGAACTTTGATTATCAATAAATAGAAGTTAAGGGACTATTTTATAACTGAAACTTGTTAATAGAAGTTAAGGGAGATTGTGATTTACTGATTTAAGGAGTTATAAGTATTATAGGATGAATGTAGTAGAATATCATTAGAAGAGTGAAAGTGTAGTGTGTGGAGGTAGAGAGCTCTCAAAATATCTCGTGTGTATACTTTTTTGTATGTTTTTTGTAATCAATTATACAAAGGATCGCTTCAGATCCTATCACACTACTCTCTATTTCTTAAGGTTTTTGTTGATTACAGATTTACAACCACTGGTTATCAAATATTAAGGATTGGTGTATAAGCAGACAGCTTTGGTGGGGCCATCGAATACCAGTTTGGTACATTGTGGGGAAAGACAGTGAAGAAGAATATATAGTTGCCAGGAATGCTAGTGAAGCTCTTGAGAAAGCTCATAAAAAGTATGGAAAGGGTGTTGAAATCTACCAGGATCCAGATGTACTTGATACTTGGTTTTCAAGGTGTGTTAGGATCTCTCCAATAATTTTTTCCTGTAATTTTCTTTTCATCTTTAGCTGTGTAATTCTTTCTACGCTTTCATTGTTCAAGTATTTCTCATGGTACATAGAAACTTACGTTCTGTTTAGTTATCTGCATATCATTGACATGAGAAATCAAATATTCGTCTTTGGCATTGGCAACAATTTGGGTTGTAATGCTGGTTAGAAATTTTAGTCACTGTTATATCGTCTATGTCTTGTAACTGTTAGGATCTTCTATGTGTTGTAACTGTTTGGGTCATCTAAGATGAGCGAACTTAAACTTCTACTATATTAATTCTTGGTGGTACTGCATGACGATAAAACTAATGCTGCAATCATAAAAATAAATTAACATTTAAATTACATTTCTGATGGGCATGTATACTTGGTCAATATGTTTGCCTCTTTTCAGTGCATTATGGCCCTTCAGTACACTTGGATGGCCAGATGAGTCAGCAGAGGATTTTAAGCAATTTTATCCGACAACAATGCTCGAAACTGGGTATGTGTTATCGTTTCACTTTTCTGCTGCATTCTCTTCACATCATTTTCATTCTTCCTAACTATTCTTTTTGCTTTAATTTAGACTCTTCAGGTGTTAGTGATTATGAAAATTTAAATTCTGCTTTTATGTTATAGATCCAATCAGAGGTTGAAATATTATTAAATAAATATTACTAAGAATTTACTTATTCACGAAAAGATTAATATAGCCTGGCAGATTCGCTTAGCAGCTCGTAGTTAAAATTCTGAATTCTTATGACTCTTTTGAATATACAAAAAAAGTCTTTTTTTGGAATGCATTTTCATAAAAGGAAAAGATAAATGGGTTGATTTCTGATTGTGAACAGGCATGATATATTGTTCTTTTGGGTGGCAAGGATGGTCATGATGGGAATTGAATTCACAGGGACAGTTCCTTTTTCTTACGTGTATCTTCATGGACTTATTCGTGACTCTCAGGTGAGAAGCAGCTCAAATACTCTCATTATGCAAACATTGTCATTTGCTCATTGAGTTGCTTGTTTGTCTTTATTTGCTATATGAGTTGCTTATTTTTTAGTTCTTGGTTCCTTATCAGATTAAGGCGTTGGTTATCACTTAAAAGCAAATGCAATCTTGAATGAATAAAAAAAACAAAGAGGCATACTTGCACAGGAGAAGGGTTTTATATTTTCCATCAATCACTATATGCCATAACTTTATATAGGAAATCTCCTAGGCCATGTACTAAATAAAGTTGGAATCCAGTAAAAAAAATTTCTAAATTGGCTAACTAGTTTGTTTTGTGGCTTTTTGGAGCTTCCCTTTTCGGAGCTATTTCCTTATTAATATGACATCTTACAGTCTGATCAAACATTGTACCAAACTGACATTGAACCTACGAATTTAATTTGGTGATTGATTGACTCTTTAAAAATTGAGAAAACCGAACCTAATTGAGAGAATCGAAATAAAAAAAATTAAAACATGATCATAAGTTATTTGATGTGTAATTTATGAAATTATAATTATAGCTGTTTGTTGAATATTACTTCTGTAAGTCTTAAATAACTTGATCTTTGTTCCTGTAATAAATTTCTTGTTTGTCGAACTTTGGTTGAATTCTATGACAATGTGAACGATGGTCGACAGTTGTTTAATTCTAGCGACCAACTGTGAAAAAGTATGAGTAGAAGTCCAAAATAAGAACTTCAAGGTGAACTTCGTAGGTGACTAACGCTAAGGGTGAGCGCCTCGCGTCTCGCGTCTGTGGTCACGGAGAGCTACCGGCGCAAATCCTTGGATACAGCCTATGTGTTTTTCGTCTTTTAAAGTTTGCTTGATAAAACAAACAACTATTTTAATAAAATTAATGCTACATAAAGCACAACTCTCATGTCATGTTAGAGATAAAGAAGAAGAGAATAACTCTTTGTATAATTGCGTTCATATGATAAAACAGTCATACATAAAATTGAATTATAAATAAAGAAATTTATTCTTAATAAAATTAATAACTATGAAAATTAATTATTCAAGAAGCTAATACTTAAATAAACTAATTCCTAATTCAACAATAAACTCAAGGCACTGCTAATTGGAAATAATTTAAAATGCTTTTGTAGATTGCACGAGTTAAACTGATAAGACCATGTGACAAACAATATAATAATTTTCTGTATGCTTTCTCTACCATCTAGAATAACTTGTCCTATACTTCTTATTCATTCTTAATTTGATAGATTCTTATGGAATCCGTAGATATATATTTCTACAACTGTTTGTTGAGTCTTTCTTTGTGATTCAATTTCTAAAAAAGTTGAGTTGAAGATTAATTAATCTGACCCGTCATTGTTACTTTCTTCGTTTTATTTCTTTCCATTTTCCAAAACGTATTTTGTTTATAAACATCTTATACTTTGTTTCAGGGGAGAAAAATGTCCAAAACTCTGGGAAATGTGGTTGATCCACTCAATACAATTA
Organism: Begonia fuchsioides; assembly: GCA_003255005.1. Classification (NCBI taxonomy): domain Eukaryota; kingdom Viridiplantae; phylum Streptophyta; class Magnoliopsida; order Cucurbitales; family Begoniaceae; genus Begonia; species Begonia fuchsioides. Next base: position 227,901 of record QAOC01000173.1, read on the forward strand.
ATGAATTTGGCACTGATGCTCTACGATTCACACTTGCCTTAGGAACTGCTGGTCAGGTCTGTTCTCTTGCGTCTTCTTTTTCTAGGATATGAAATTGATGTGTTTCTGGATGGCATTGAGATTCCGTGAGAACAACAATATAGTCTTAAGTGTCATCATCTTCTTGCAGGACCTTAATTTATCCACTGAAAGGTTAACTTCCAACAAGGCCTTCACAAATAAACTATGGAATGCTGGGAAGTTCTTGTTGCAGAATTTGCCTGCCCAGGATGACGCGATAGCTTGGGAAACCATACTTGGTTACCAGGTTTGTTCTTTCCCTCCTGTATCATATATGTAGTAACTTAATTTGGTAATAATCAGCCAATATTTTGTAAAAGTTTCTTTTGTTTTCATCATAAAATAATAATAGTTGATTGGTGATAGCGGTGCTTCTATCTGCTTGTGGATTTTAGTAGAAAAACGATCACCCCAGAAAGCACGAAATCCTTTTTAACTAATATATTATACAAATACAAGACAAGATAACATAATAATTGAGCAGATTACAAAATGGTTCTACATACTAATATGATTTTTTAAATTCAGTAATGTTTACTATTGATCAAATGACGTGGAGGCTTAATTTTTCTTTGTAATGACATAATAGTTGAATGTTGAAGAAGCCGAGCCAAAACCAGGAATTCAGCCATCCAAATCCAAGGATTAAGTTTTGAAACTATGTTATTGAAGAGGTTGATATTTTTTTAAAATGAATGGCTGATCTTAATGGTCTAAATACAAAATTTTGGCTTATGTAGCTGGACCTGTGCTTGAGTCAGATTTTTGAATATTTGAAAACACAAATATAAGATTGAGCATTGATGTCCATGGAGTGGGTATTGATGGTCCTTAGCAACATAAAAATACTTGCATTGAAAAGTCATGAAGGAATTGAGAAGTCAAGTTGGTGTGTCATACAAACAAATTTAAACTAAAACAAAAAATATGAACTTTGACAAAATAAGAAGTTAACATAGCTCTGAAAAACTCTGAAAAGCTGGGGGCAGTTATAAGATAAGCCCTTCCTCTTGGCCTTTATTTGCTGTGTGAATAAGGTCTTAGTATGTATGACCAGTCCATGCGGGTCACAATCTTTCGCTAATTGAAGGTTTTGACCAATCATAATTCATCGTCATCTTGCCCGCTTCCAATTAATGACCGGCTGCTGCTGAACAGAAACATGATACTCAAGATTTCGTTTAGCTAAGTCTCCTGTAGACTAGAATAGTTAACCTCACCCTAATTTCTCATCTGCTTGAACTCCCAATCGACTTTGAAAAAAAAAAATTAATGGGAAACCAAAATTTACTAAAAGCTAATTGTAGTGTTGAAGTATAGAAAAAAACAGGCGCATTATGTATACTTTTTCCTTGCAATTTTTTTACCTACTTGGTTTGTCTAATTCCTGTTCTTTCAAATTATTTCATCTCTAGTTAAAAAAAATTCAACTACAAACTCTCTGAAAGTACTACTGATAAACCCGTGCCAATTTTTCCAGTCTTCATCTAATCCCAAACATTCTTTTGTTGGCATTTTAAACTGATCGAACTATAAAGATTCTCTAAATTCGACACCAATTGACTTATGACTTATTCTTAGTGTTATGTACTGAGTGATTCTAATGTGCGATATTAGTTAGAAAAATTAGGTGTCCTTTGTTTGACCAATGCTAGGTTTATATCTATACACAAAACATATGAATGAGATACTTTTGGTTGTCAGTTTTGTAAATTTTTCTTGTTTCTTATTAAGAAACATAATTACATCTAAAAATATTCGTTTCCTTTTTGATGCATAACTGACATAAGTATTTTTTTCTTACTAGCACGCCATATATTTCTTCATGTTCTAAAAGGCTTTTGCTTTTTTCACCATCTTTTCAGTTTGGAAAAGAGGATTGTTTGCTCACGTTACCTTTACCAGAATGTTGGGTGGTAAGAAACTCAATGTTTGATTATTTACTGCCTATTATAATGGCACAAGGACATTCTAGTTTTATTTGCATTTCAGATATCTGAGCTTCACTCTCTTATTGACCACGTAACCTCAAGCTATGACAAATTTTTCTTTGGTGACGTGGGAAGAGACGTTTACAATTTCTTTTGGGGTGATTTTGCTGATTGGTATGTTTCTCTATTTTTATTCTGCATTTCATTATTAGTGAGAGAAAATAGTATAGGCTTAAAGTAGATTACAAGAGAACATACCTCCATCGATAAAACATGAATGTCTGTGCTTCTATACGCAGATCATGAATGTATGACATAAGTAATAAAGTGATGGATTAGGATGTCAAACCTTCAAGTGATAGATATATTAGGATGGAATGTACAAGGAATTTATACAACTTATTTTGAATGATCTGTTCTATTTCCCAATTTTATTTAATTTTTCAAACAATAATATGACTGGTCAATCCAATAATAGTCTAGGGTTATGTTATTTATTTATTATTTAGTTATTGAATAGAAATATAAATAAGGATAATGATTCTGATAAGGGTCAGGCCATGTGTCTTGTTTAGAGAGGAGTCGGCTCGGCCGAAAATATTGTTTCTTTTGGTTTATTTCCTTTTCTCTTTATTGTTCTTTGTATCATGATTGTAATCTCCAAACAATTGTTTGATTTACAAGCTGTTGAAATACAATCGATTATTGGAGCTTACAATCATCAAACAAAAAGCAATAAAAGAAAAGGAAATAAACGAAAAGAAACAATAAGACTAATAATCGATTAGTCGACCCCCTCTCTAAACGAGACATACAATTGACTGTATAACCCTAACCCTAATTATTATCCTTATTTATATTTCCATCTTTTATTAAATAGGTAAAATACCGTTACTAATTAAATAATAAATAACATAACCTTACTATTGGAGTCGGCTTATCATAATACTACTAAAAAGAAAGGCAGAAAATTGACGATTGATTTATCCCTTGGTTTAGTAAAACTTAGAACCACATCCACCTAATGGAGTTATTTACTTATTTCAATTAACTAATTTTCTCGACTGAGGCAACTGAGAAACGTCGATTATTTAAAAATTTAGCTTGTTGATCAATTAGAAATATCAAAATTCAATTAACTGTCTTCCTATGTGAATAAGATAATAATGATTCATGAAGTTTAGGTTTTCAATTAGATTTCACATCTTATGAAGGCATATTCCCATCTTGCATAGACTCATGGTTTATGCCCGATTATAGCGTGTTATTCTATTTGTATCTAACATGTATATTATCTCAAATTCTTCACTGGTGATAAAATTAATATAATTATTGGCCAAATAATCAGATTAAGAGAACGTATCTAATAGACTAAACAAACTCTTAAAGAACTTATATAATGAAAAAAATAAACTTTAGTTTATATTCATCTAAGTTTAAATGATTATCCACTAAGAAAATGAATCATAATTATAGCTAGAGGAAAATCAACAAAGAAAATTTTAACAATAGATTTGAAGTATTAAAGGCTTATAGATTATCATTAAAATGGCTCGTACTTCTCGCGGCGACGCTAGCACTCATTTACGAGTGCACTAGCTCTGTGGAGACAAAAGGAAGCTCTATAAGACAATGTTTTTTTTATCTTTAGCAAGCGCTAGAGAGTTGCTATCTGGTTGCATTTCATATTTATCGGCCGAAGAGTGCTTTTTGGAGCAATGCGGCTTCAAACTTATGTTTTTGACAATTTTATCTTTGTAATTTAATTTCACACTTTGATCTATTTTAGCAAAACATTTTGAAAAGACATTAAAAATTTTCAAACTCACAAAATTCAAATTGGACATACTTAATTCTTTCGTATACTGATTCTGAATATAAAATTAAAATGTACAAATTTAACTGGAAGACCTTTCTAAATTTTCAACATCTCAGGAAATCTCTCTTTCCCAAGTGTTTGGAAAAGACTACTAGAAATAAATCAAGACAGTTTTTGCTGTTCGTTTGATCATGTGATCATTTTTTTATTTTATTTCATTGAAAGGTTTTTGTCCTCTCTTCCGTCTTCTCCGTTTTCAATAGTTTGCTCATTTTTGTTAAAGGAAAGAAAATTATTTTTCTTTATGGAAAATTGAATATGATCGTGTAGTCTTACTCTATAGGCGGGGACTAGTCCTATCTTAATTAGTTCAAATAAAAATCTAAAAGGTGAAAAAGATTATTTTATAAACCCATTACATAAGGTGGTTTTGATAAATCCCTACTGAAGTTATAATTTGTATGATATGCTTTCTTAGTATGAACTTACCATTTCCCATTGAGTAGCAAATAAATGTTGTTGATTATAGGTATATTGAGGCCAGTAAAGCTCGGCTTTATCACCCTGGAGGACATGCAGTTGCGTCTGTATCACAAGCTGTTTTATTATACGTCTTTGAGAACATTCTTAAATTGCTACATCCTTTCATGCCATTTGTAACAGAGGAGCTGTGGCAGGTGATGTTTTTGTCTTTTTTTGTCAATATTTTTTTGTAATCTTTATAATTTTTAAATCTTACAAATTTCTTGCAGGCACTCCCCTATCGTGAAGAAGCTTTAATAATATCTCCTTGGCCACAAACTTCACTTCCTAGGCAGGCCCATGCAGTCAAGAAGTTTGAAAATTTACAAGCCTTGGTGAGTATGCTTTTCTTAAATCTGTCTTTTACGATGCAAATGTGCTACTCTCTTGTTGTTTTATCACTATTACACATTGATTAGCTCTTGACAAACGCTTGCCTTTTTTATTTGTAATTCAAGGCTAGAGCTATTCGGAATGTTAGAGCAGAATACTCAGTTGAGCCAGCTAAGCGAATCTCTGCAACTATCGTTGCAATCGAAGAAGTCAACCAATATGTATCTGTAAGTACTTTTTGTTTCATCATCTAGAATGATAGCTTCATTTTTTTCAAGGGAAAAAAGATTAAATACAAGAACCAAGAAATTTTTGTTACTAATAACGTTGTTTGTGCAACATCTAACATTTTATTTTCTCATTGACACATTATACAGTCGGAGAAAGAAGTTTTAGCTTTTTAGCGCTTCTCACTCGGTTAGACCTACAAAACGTCCATTTTACAAATTCCCCTCCAGGCATGTTTTCCCCTTAACTTCTTATTTCTGTCAAGTACTTTACAAGTGGTTCTGGTTTTGTTCATATACTGCCTTCTGACAATGATAAGTTGAAGAGCCCTTTTAATTGATGTGAAATATTTTAATCTCAGGCAACGCAGATCAATCAGTCCATCTTGTAGCTGGTGAAGGACTGGAGGCATATCTCCCCCTTGCCGACATGGTCGATATCTCTGCCGAAGTCCAACGCCTTTCAAAGCGACTTTCCAAGATGCAAATGGAGTATGATGGTCTTAAAGCTCGCCTCAAGTCCCCTCAAGTATGAATCCTTCCACTGTTATTCTATTCATACATTCTAAGATTCTATTAATTTTTAGCAATTTTATCCGTTGGATTGGCCATTACACAATCCAGGGATTATTCACTTATTTCTATTCGTAATTTTCTTTATTATTATATTATTACCAAATCAAATTGACTGCAGATAGGTAACATGATGAATATGCTTTTAGAAATTGAAAATTCCTAGAAATGATTGTTCTGATATACCATTCAAATTCTTTAAAATGCACAAATCAAATAATTCTCCCTAATGGAACAAAATATCTCTCATCTCCCCTCGAATAAATTCTCCTTTTTAATTTTCAATGGACTGTTATTATGTTGTCTCGAGCGATGCACTAAATTTTCCAAAAAAATAATTTTGTTTTACCATAAGATGACTTATTGACGTTGGACTTGTTATTCTATGCAATAATGCCTAGTTTTCCAAACCTTGGTCCATCTTCTCTCCATTGGTATCTTTTTACTGTCATTATTAAGGTCGTATGATATATGCAATAGAATCACTTGTGTATCTGCACGTGCAGTTCGTGGAGAAAGCTCCTGAAGACGTTGTAAAAGGGGTAAGAGAAAAAGCAGCAGAAGCAGAGGAGAAGATAACTCTCACCAAAAATCGACTCTCTCTCCTCAATCAACAGCCGTCGTAATAGATTCCGAGAAATGTCTAAATGAGTTACGACATCACAATCCAACCCAAACATTTGAGCTTTGGGTTCGACGTATTATCAGAAAAAGATCCGTAGAGGCCGACTGAGGAGGAGGAAAATGGCAGCCGGTAAATTTGAGTCGCACACTGCCATTTTTTTGGATTAAATTATTTTATTGCGAAACACTTCAATTTAATCTAGTTTGATTGTAATAATAAACATCTTCTGTAATGCCTTTCCTTAAAAGGGTTATCATCATGTTGGATCTAGAGATTGTTAGAACTTCGATCTAGAAGCTTGATCTGTCTTTGTCGAGCCTAGAACTTGTGAAATTTATGATTCGATAACATACACTCGGGAGGTAGAGAGAGTGACTGATTTAGATGTCTTGAAATTTTGTGAATGGAATGACAAAAGTCAAATCCTTGTCTTTTTTGCCACACTTTTCTTGATAGATTCAAGTTTGGTTGATAAAATATATAGTTTTTGAGTAAAATTTTTATTACATGTTTTTATGTAAGTCATTAAAATTAATTAAATTAAAAAAATTGAAATTTAATTTGACTTCATGAAATTAACAAAAAATATAATTAAGCTTAGAGTGAATATGATTAAGAAATTAATTAGATCCATTTGAATTTCAAGATATCAATTGACGATATTAGAAATTTAAAATGTTGTATGAAAAACACTCGTATTAAATCATTAGCACCGCATAAAAACATTTTTCCTAGTGTAGCTGTTAATACGAATAACAAAAACTTTGTTATAGCCATTTTTGTACATTCAATGTACTCTATGGATAGAGGAATACATAGTAAAATGAGAAATTGAAAGATTTCGTTGAAATTGTTCGTTTGAAAAGCTAATCATAGGTTCTTATCTCCATCGGAACGATAGGGCCATTATGCTCATTACTAAACTTGTTGAAGAGATGAAATATAACCAAGGTATATCTTTTTGATCAAAGGTTGAATCGATCATCAGAAGAAGAATCACATTCATCTCTATCCCTAATGTAGAATAACTAATAGTTAGGACTCATAAAAAAATCGGCAATCCGCTCATGAGAAAAGTCCTTCCCACATCAAGCACTTATATTTTTTTAACGTATAATTAGATCAGTTAATCATTCAAATTAAGAATATAAGCTCGTTGCTTTTTATTTCCCTAGAATTGGAGCTCTAGAGCTCTATCCATTTATTCATTCGACCTACTTGAAATTTATTTTGTTCCAAATCAAGAATTCAAACAAGCTTTTTGAACCCATCAAGTAAAAATATTTCTCAAATTCCCCATTGATACGACATGCTGTTTTTTTCCATTCATTCCTTTCAGGATCAGTCGTGATCTTGCAAACTCTACCGATAGTATGAACAAATTTGTTACTTCATACAAATGTGTAAAAGATGCTAGCAACACTTAAAAGCCAAGTACTCTATTATTGAGTTAGCAACCCGAATAAAAAAAAGAATTAGTATGTGCATATACAATCTGAATAAGAACGACATAGAATTGCACAACGTAATCAAATAAAATATCAAATGGAATCTACTTGTCAAAAGTTTAAAGTGTAAATAGGAAAAAATCCATAAAAGATATTTGGAGTTTGAATTTAACCAAGACTTTCTTCATGTTTGAAAACTAATTTTTTCATGACGTGTTTCTCTTCGCCTTAGATTTGAGCACACCTTGCTTATTTCATTTAAAAGTATTACTAAATATTAGTGCTGGCAATCGAGCTGACTCGAGCCCGGAACGGCCGGCTCGTCGAGCCTGCCGAGCCAAACGAGCCGAGCATGTCGAGCCTGTCGAGCTTATTTGAGCCGGCTCGGTCGAGTTTTTTTTTTTAAAAAATTAAAAGTTTTATTATAATTCAATTCAATTAATAAAACTTTACTCTGTAATTTTAATTTTTTTATACTACGCTTTTAATTTATAAAATGTAAAATTTAAGCTTATTATTTATTCTTTATTATATATCGGTTCATAGACAAAACACGAACGTTACATACAGAGGTAATCTAAAAATATAGAAATGAGGATAACTTAAAGTAGTTTTTGACAAGTATTCATGGAATACAAATAATAAATCATACTTATTTTAAGTAGATTGTTATCATATTCATTAACGAGTAACGAGCTTACTCCACCAAGAAGTAAAAATTTGAGAAACCAAGAGATATTGAGGTTCTAACACAAGAGAGAATAACACTTATATTTGATTTTATTCGATCGAATCATTTCATTTTTAAGCACAAGAAGCACAAATTTACACGGCCGAAAGTGTGGAAAACTAGACCTTGCTTAATCTCATAAGACTCATGCATCCGCTTGACTCAGTCTCAGGCAAGCTTGCCAACACGCTAACTAAGCAAGCCGGCTCAGTGACTTGGCTAGTCATGTCTTACTGTTCTTCATTTATCATTTTGAGCTAAATATAAAATTGAGTAATGTTACATTTATATTTATTGTATCAATTATGATCCGACACATCAACATATATGATAAGAGTAAGGTGACAAGATAATTTTTATTTCATAAATATAATTATTTAACCATTCAATAATTCTCTCTTTATAAAATAGGTATATGTTCTGAGAATGATAAAGGTAATCATCAAATAGAATTTCATAAAAAGATATAAGCAAGAGTTCATAAATTCTTACATTCAAGGAAAGTACAATTCATAAACAGAGATTGAACGAAAATGATTGAATCTGTCAGTGATTTTTCCTCTGCAGATAAGAACAGTCAGAAGATGAGGATGGATTGGTCGCCAAGTTGAAAGGAATCACACCCTTTAATCTGTCCAGAAAAAAACAAGAGCATCAAATTACTATGCTATCATATCAGCTCATCCAAATCACTACACATACGTATTTTTATACACGATCATACGTCTAATCTGATTCTGAAGTGCTAAGTTTGGTAAAATGAAATACCGGTGTTTTCGCTTCTCGAGGAACCGAAACAGCGAGGCTTTTCGAGCTTGAGGAACTGCTGGAAATATGCAGATTGGAGACAAGTGAGGGTTGTTTTCAATCAACATATTAATAATTATTTCTGGCTTACTTCCAAAGACAAGAGTTTCTTGCTGAAATCTCGACGGATCCTTGATCGGAGAAGGCGGTGGAAGGCGGCCAACGGCCTTTTTCGAAACTTCTGCTTTCGGCAGCTCGAAGTCTGCATATTGGTCGTATTCTGCCATGGATAAGATGGCTTTCGCCTGAATTCGGCAGGAATTTTTGCATCCAAATGTAAAGATGAGTGAGTTAGTAACAAAGTCGATCAATTAGAGAGTAGAGAGAGGTTGAGATAGTGCACCTTTTTCGGAGGAACATCGTCGAAGACGTAGACTGAATCTGCGTAGAAGAGGGTCAATTTGGCATTATTCCTGGAGAAAATTAAGCTGCATTAGATATCATTGCTTCTCATCCTATAAACTTCCAATTTAAAATATAAATGTCATCCATTTAGTATGCTAAAATTGTGTAAATCTCTAGTCTTATAGAAGCTGATAGCATTTGTCACTGCATAAGATGTTTTGTTTGTGACATAGCTCCGACGGATCGAAGCGTTTTGGGATGAAAAAAGAGAACAAATCTGTGGAGCTCTTGAGCCATCCGGCACAATATTATCGGTTTTGAGTCAGAGCTCATACAACTTGTTGTTGGGTTATGCCTAAAATACATTAAGTTACTTAGAAATGAAAACTCATTTATAAATTATCGTCAATATTCATCTTTAGGCGACGTGCGATGCACACTTTCACATATTCTGTCACACAGGTCGCACAATTTACCTCCTTCAAGGGTCCAACGGCTTCATCGACCACAACCAAGGAGACTGGCCACAATATTATTTTTTTTGGCCGGAACTCACACGGATTTTGTCTTGGGTTGTGCCCAAAGCACTCTCTGCTAGTTAGAAATGAGAAATTTTATTTATGAATTATTTTAAATCTCCATTCTTGAGCTAATGTGTACACTTTCAAACTCTGTGTTAGGCGTGTTGTTACAAAATCTTGATGGGTTTTTACCTAAACTAGACAGGTTTTTACCTAAACTAGACAATATCGTAAAAATTTACCAAGTTGTCAACATTAAGACGAGAGAAGAAAGAACCTTTCAATCGCATCAGCTTCCTGTGGTTGGCTAGTACTTGAACCAACACACTTTCTCATCACACCACCAGGAACCCCTTTCTCGGAAAATTTAAGATTGATGTCTTTGCAGTAGTTTTTCTGTAAAATAAGCAAATCAAAACAAAATACAAGAACAAAATACACGCCATTATGGATTTAAAAAGCAGCCATTTTTGGTTGGAAACGGTATCAAACCTTGCCTAAACTGGTAACATTTTGCTGCGAATAATCATGAAGATGCCCGTTCGAGCCAGAATAAGAACATCCAGGGATCGATGACATCCATTTCTGCCCACCACCTTCGCCCATTGCTCCAAATTTAGATAATCAAACGTTTATTTAATTCAACTGACATAAATATGGTTAATTATCAACTTTTTATAATAATTTTCTAAATTATATTAAGTTTTACAAGTGAAGTAAAATCAGTTCGAGAATATGTTTTGGTGATGTTAGAAATTTCAACTAAATCCAACATAATCTGATGCCACTGAAGAGGGTTTAAATTGTTAGGTTTTGTGATAATTTATAGTTTTATTTTGTTAGACTTAAGTACAAGTGTCATTTAAAAAACCCCATAGGTTTAAATAAAAATTAATAATAATTCATTTTTTATTATATTTTCTTAATTTCTTTTTTAATATTTTATGTTTTAATTGATCCAATTAAAATAATTTTAATATATTATAATTAAAAATAATTATTTATAATATTAATTAAAATTTTACTAATTAAAATATAAGGTAATAAGAGATGCTAATAACAAAAGTCTACGATTACTCTTAAATAAAACCAAATAGACTAAATTAAGCACTTATTGAAATTTTGATTGCTGAAAACACAGAATTTGTTTCTCTAACAAGTTATTCACTACACTTTCTATGATTTTTTTCAGATTCATTTAACCAAACAACTGACCGTCTAGACATTTTCCTTTTTCGTCTGTTGCGCCATTACTGCTTGCTCAAGCTCAATCTGAGTTCATTATTTAAAAAAAACTCTACACAGAACTAAGAAATGCAGGTCGCAAAAGCCAAGATAAGACCATCATAACCGAGAATGAAGAACTATAATCACGCAAACTGAACTGACATTAATAAAAAAAAAGGAAGAACAAAAGATTTCCACCTGAGTCGCCGCCCGAATCTGGTTTTCTTCCCAATAGTTCTGAAACGCCTTTCTTCTTCAAACCCAGAAAATCTATCTCCATTTCAGACCCAAACTCGAACTCAAACGAGAAGAAAAAGAATTACAACCAGCGAGTTGCAAAAAACAGACGCTGCCGTAGAGTCACTGTTCGTCCAGGGACAAAATGCAACAAGTGAATCGATCAAACGTGGGGAAAGAAATTGAAATGAGGAATTTATGGGGTTGAAGGAAGGAGAGAAAGAGAGAGAATGAAGCTGCTTTTGGGTGAGGATGTATGAAAAAGAACACGCGAAGAGTGATTTAAGCAGGCGCAAAAAAGAACGTGGCTCCGCCCCGCCCCGCCATCTGGAGCTTAGCGCAGACTCCTCAAGCGCCTTTCTACGAGCGTGTAATTGTTTTGCCGATTAATCGGGAGTGTAGTAGGATATAACTTGAAAATGCATAAATTTGATAATCAAATTAAAAGTAGGTTAAACACATGTGAGCCGAACTATTTGGAACTTAGATCAGATCGAAACCTCCCTCTTTCGTCTATTTATAATTATAATTTTTTAAAAAATTATAATTTATGCTCTGATTTTAATTTTTGTACGTAAAAAAATCATGAAATAAAAAAATAATAATTACAAATTAAATAAAACTTAACCAAAACTCAAACCAGTTCCAAATGCAGTCAGACACTTGAAACACAACCCAGAGTTAACAAAAAACTATTTTATTTATATATTTCATATATTTTTTAAAATATATATAGCAGAAACTAAACCAAATAAGAATACCACCATATTTTACGATTTCCGTTCAAAAATTTTAAAAATGTGTCTACCAGTTGTTGTTCTATTTTGATATGAGATCATAGTAGACAAAGACCGTCTCACCTCAGAAACCATGAGTCCCGGTTTGATCACTATTTGCGAAAACAATGATTCTTTTTTAGCCGGGTTACATGTGTTAAGCTCTTTACCAAATAGGCCCTTGTGTTGAAAATATGAAGCTGTAGGACCCTGTGTAGCTGCATCTTATCAGAATTTATTTAATATTGCAAATTATTATTGTAATATATAAAATCAAGTAAATAAATAATGTAATAATTGAGGGAGTTATACTGGTAATAAATTAGATATTTTGAAAATATAGCGTGCAGTATTTTATGTAAGGATGGAGGGAATAATAAAAAAGAAAAAGTAAATAAGAATTAAGAAGAATATCCAAAAAAGCAATAATTGTAGGAGAAATAAAAGAAAATGAAAGGAGTCGGCTCAGGCAGCGCACACAGACGTCACAATTCCACCCTCGTTCTTATTTTTATTTTTAAATCCCATATTAAACAACACATTATTTTTAACTAAATAATAATATTTTTTTAAATAAAACATGTAATTCAGCTTCTTTTTTCCAAATTATGACTCAATTGCATATATTTGGATATTTCTAATTCAAACGTGATTTGATACTGCCAAATAATAGATGAATAGATCGATGCAGTTCGAAAGCGAGGTGTTGTGAATCCCAGAAAGGGTTTAGAGATTGAGTAAAAACATGTCATTCTTTACGGAAAACACGATACATGCATGTTTAATGTAGGAATTCGATTCAAGTTGGTCTTAAAACGAAGAATAAGCGAGGCAACAAGTAGCATTTGAGTTCCATAAACGCGCAAGAAATATCGTACGATAGAATGTCGTAGTATTACATCAATATTTTAGACGAAAATGATTAAAACTAACGCATAGAGCATATTATCGAGCGAAAATTTAATTTTTTTTAACGTCAATGAATATAGTTTCGAAGGTGTACATGATTGAAGAACATGAATCACGTGTGATGAGTAACATAAATAAATAAATAAAACGACACAAATCTATCTTCTTCCTTATCTAAACGATTGAGAGTGGGGCCCACAGATTGAGAGTGTTCTAGAAATTTTCTTATTTTGGCAACGAAACGTCGAAACTTACCAGCTAAAGCTCCAAACTGGGACCCACTCTTCTGCGAGCCATTATTCCTCTTGTTTCTTGTGGCCCCCTTCTGCTTCTCTTCTTTCACCACCAACTCTCCGATTAATTCCAAATAATCGTCTTCTTTCCAAATAATCGTCTCATTTTCTCCATCATTTATTCTTCTTCAATTGGGCAACTTGAACCGGATCTTAAGGTCTGGCCCAAAACAGAAAGGTCCGGGCAGGGTAACGAGTAAAAATATGATTTTGAGTTCGGGTAAACGGGTAGGGAGTTCGGGTACCGAGTATTGTAAAAATACTTGATACTCGTGTTTAATACTCGTTGCGCAGCTCAGCCCTCCAAGAATCAATTTTACTATTTTTTCAATGATATTCTGTTTTTTTTTTTTATCAAAATCCAAAAATACTCGGATCTTACCCGGAATACCCGGATCCAGGTAAGCAACATTTCATAAAGATTTAAATTTAGGGTATACCCAAAAATACCCAGATCCTACCCGGAATACCCAGATCCAGGCATTTTTCCATTTTTTGGATAGGTCCGGATTTCGAGTACTGCTTCATACCCGATATCTGAACGGACCAAATTTTTTTTTTAAATACCCGGCTCGTTACCCGTTTGCCCACCTCTACAAGTGACCACTATTATTTTACAAGGTATCTTTATAATTATTTTTATTATTTTGTTGTTGGTAAGTTAATTTATATTATTATCTAATTTTTTTTGTAAGGCTCGTATTAGTAGAAATAATTTTCAATTTCTTACATCATGCAAGTCATTGTTGAGTAATTGATGTGCAGTATTAATTTATTATATTTTTATTTGCTCAAATTTGTCAATATAGACCCATGTTTTTTTCAACTATATACTTTTACCGATGATTATGTTGAATAAATTGGTGCAACTAATATCATATTTTCAATAGGTCAGAACATCTATACAAACATTCACATTTCACCTAAAGCCAAAAAAAGTATAACTTTAATGTTTAGAAATATTTTAAAATAAAAGAAATTAATATTGATAGTTAAAAATTAAGACACAATGTAAATATTATGCAAAATACGATGCCTACAAATTTATTCTTAGTAGTATTAGTGGGCATTATAAAAAATATCAAGTAAACGAGAAATCAAACTTAATTTTAATTAAATGCTAATGATAATGGAAATTTCTCATAGTCACATGACTGATTAAGATAAAGATTAACAAGATATATAGCACAATCCAAAGTACGCCTATCGATGTTTGATAGAGAGTTATTTGAGTTTTGTAAAAGATCATATTAATCTTAATTTTTGATGAGTTCTCGAAGTAAAACACCCGAGAATTTTATTAAAATATATATTAATATTAAAAAAGAATTAATTGTATTTTTCCACATGCTATTATTATGCCTATTTATGTTACTTCTAATTTATAGAGTATACTTAATAAACTCGGATATATAATTGTAATTTTTCATTTTATTGATGATTCATAACATTAAATAAAAGAATATTATTTCTATTTCTGAATATCTTCAAAGTGGTATCAAATTTGGTGTTATTTTATAAGAGTATTTTATTAAAATTAAATTTTTAATATTATTTTAAATAATAATTTCTTAAACACCCATTTTCCGATCTTTTCAAACCAAGAAAACATAATTTCTCAAACCCGAACGGTTGATTTCTTTGCAGCCCGATTGGTAACGAGTCAGGTTAGTTTTTGTCAAAATTCAATCTGACCCATGCTCACTCCTATATGTAGTGATATAAATATTAAATTTATTTGTAAAATAAATTTTTTAATAGTATGTTATTTTTATATTAAATATTCTAATACCATATTTATGTTAAATTCCTAAATATTTATCACATTTTCAAATTTAATAATAACGAAAATAATTTCTAAAAAAATTTATAGAAGATAAAGCTTTTCGAGCTTGATTAATTGAGATGGTTAAGGGGGATTGATAAGGGGCCCAGGAAATGTAATTAAGATGAATAAAAGCTTGATTAATGTCATAAACTAATTAAGCTCCATAATCTCGCGCATCCTTTGCCCTAACCGTCGTCTGGGAGAATCTGCGGGGAGGAGTCGGTGGTTTCTTGGTTTTTTTGTGAACTTGAGAAACACAGTTCTTCGATTATGCTCGACGCCTCCGCCATTGAAGGACGGTTGTCGGGATGTTGCGCGGAACAGCGAAGGCCGAGCTCTAGAAGCTGGATCATTTCATCTTCCACGTTCTCGTACCTGATCAGCTCGTCGTCGAAAATCTGAGAACTCCATGCTTCTTCAACGACGGATTGTACCCACCGAGGGAGATCCACTCCATCTTCGTCCACCAGAGAATACGTTGGGGCTTTTCCGGTCAACAGCTCTAAAAGCAACACGCCGAAGCTGTAAACGTCCGATTTTTGGGAAACTTTGTGAGGATCGGTGACCTCCGGTGCGCGGTAGCCGGCGATCCGAGTCGCAGCAGAATTAGGGCTCGAGAGATGAGAAAGGGCGAAATCGGCGACGCAAGCTTCGTAGGATGGGGTGAGAAGGAGATTTGAAGATTTGACGTTTCCGTGTGAAGAGATTGAGCTATGGGAATGAAGATACGCGATTCCTCGGGCGGCGCCGAGAGCTATGCGTGACCTGGCTTCCCAATTCAATGGCGTCCTTCCAGCTTCCCTGGCTCCTGGATATCAAATTTGTTGAATGATATCAGAAATTGCTACATGAATTGTTTGCAAATATGACGAATGAAAATGAAGAATCGGAAAGCTGACCATGGAGGATTGCTGATAAACTTCCCATGGGGAAGAAATCGTAGATCAAGAGTTTTTCATCTCTGTTACAGTAGTAACCTCTCAGTGGAACCAGGTTTTCATGATTCAATCTCCCTGCTTCTTCGATTCTCTCTCTAAATTCATCCTCCGAAACCACAACATCCTTCAACCTCTTCACTGCAACTAACTTTCCCATTTCCAGCGCCGCCTTGTACGTCGTTCCGGACGTTCCTTTCCCCAAAACCTCCGCAGAAGCTCTCAACAAATCCTCCAAATCGAACTTCTTCGCCATCTGTTCGAAGAATATCAACCTCTGATTCTCGCTGTTCTTCCCCTTTCCTTTGATTGCACTCCTAGTCTCAATCGTTCTACTGTCGCTCCCTCCAGCCGCCGTGTTTTCAATTGCTGAACTCAGCTTCGCCGGCGACTGGGCTTTCTCCATCCCGCACTTTCTGGTTTTTCTGTGATGTGAAAAGATGAAAATGGATACGATGATGAATGCCAAGAAAATCAAGCATCCAATCACTACTAGGGCTATGGCTCGACCAGAGATTTTCTCCTTCGTGCGCTTATAAACGAGTGCAGAATCATTGCAGGACTTCAATGGCGGCCCACACAGAGAAGTTCCTTCGAAGGCGCTTTCCGGCATGCCAGAAAGCGACGAAGGTATCGGGCCGATGATTCTGTTGAATGAGACATTGAATTGCACTACACTAGGAATATGTAACCCAGAAATGGATCCTGTAAGCTCATTATTTTCCAAATACAGAGTCGCAAGCCGGGGGAGAGAATTAAATCCCGTCGGAATCTCGCCGGAGAAGTTGTTCTCCGCCATGTTTAGACGAACCAAATTCCGAAAACCAAAAAGAAAACTCGGAATCGGACCGGAGAAGAAGTTACCTTGCAAGTAGAGATTACGAATTGAATGGAGATTCGCTAAATCAGGAGGAAGAGAACCCGTTAGGGCATTGAGGCGAAGAGACAGGGTCTGAAGCTGAGTAAGGTTGCCAAGCCCCACCGGAAGGTCACCGGAAAGCCCAACTCCAGGAAGACGGAGCTCGTAGACTCCATTTTTGTCACAAGCAACGCCGACCCACGAACAAGGGGAAGAATCGGAGACATTCCACATAAGTAACGGACGACCACCGATAGAAGCTCGGAACGCCACCAGAACGGCCATATCGGCGGCGATATCTGCATCGCCGGCGAAAAAGAAGCAAAAGAAAAACAGCACCACCAATGACAACGACGACAATTTCATTGCACCTTTCACGGCGTCGGAACCACTGAAACTCTTTGTTCAGCTAAATCAGTAATGATCGGCGTTTGACGGTTGGTCTGCTCGTGATCTACATTTTCCAGGCTCGAAACCCCATGGCCACCGATTCAGTGAAGGTTCGAAACCTCTCCTACTTTTTAATTTCCTCCTTATTTTTTTATCGTACACTCACTGTCGTCACGGGAACGAGCAAACCTTAAAATCAGTGCATATATATAGTTTACTGAAACTATAATAAATAATATTCTGATTGAATCTGGAAAACTGTTCTAAAGCTGTAATGTGGATGTCCAAATCTTAAGGAATCCGAAACAATAATGTTAGGTCAACCCTTTGTGTTTAGTGTAATTAGGTATATCTTAACTTGGAATTTTAGCAAACATATAATCATATTAACTCCACCGCTCATCACCTCTCCTACTCAATACCAATCATTTCATATTTAGCATATTATTGTACATTAATAGTAGGGTAAAAGCAAAAAAAACTCTCTTAGTTTGGATAAATTAAAGTAACTTTTTGCACTGTGGCCGGAGATATACACTAATTATTGTAAATTCTTGGGTTTTTTTATGTGTCTCCTACTTAGGGGTGGGCATCGAATTGGATCGGATCGCATTGTTGTTGATCCAATCTGATCCGATAAACGTCGGATTGTATATTGTAATCCGATCGGGTTGGAACAAATCTGTAATCCAATCCGATCCGATTCGACGCCCAACCCAACGTTATCGGATCGGATCGAATCTGCCAGATTCATTTTTCAGAGAAGTGTTGGCTTTAAAAGTGTTTTTAAAGCAATCAATCATTTTTTATGATAACTATGTAAGATAATCATGAAACATAAAATAAACTACTTTACAATGTTTAAATTAGACTTAACCATTCATGAGAAATACTTTCTTTGAAGAGTACAATTAAAGTCTAACACTTTGTTTAAGTGCTGCAAAAATTTTAAGTATATGCAGTGTTTTGTGTCGACCCATAATACTTTGTGTCGACCCTTGTAAAATTCAGAAGCTTAACCATACATACTTTGTGTCGACCCACAATACCTTGTGTCGACCCTTGTAAAATTCAGAAGCTTAATCATACATACTTTGGGTCGACCCACAGTGTATTGTGTCGACCCCTGTTCAAAACAGAGGCCGAGTCTTTCATTCCTTGTGTCGACCAGAAAATCAGACCAACGTACAAAATGTGTCGACCCAACTAAATTACTTATCGACATTTACGTTCAAATTGTGTCGACCCAACTAAATTACTTATGTCGACCTTTACGTTCAAATTGTGTCGACCCATCTATACAAATTGTGTCGACCCAAAAAAGGCAGTGTAGCGTGCAAATCGTGTCGACCCATCCAAACTGTCTGTGTCGACCCTAGAAAAGACATTGTGTCGACCTTACCATATTCCATGTGTCGACCTCTCAAAGCTGAGCCTGCACTTTACATGTCAACTTCATCGTTTGAATTGTGTCGACACAACCTATATGTGTCGACCCCAGAATTTTCCAGAGACGGATCATTTAGATTTGTGTCAACCCCAACCTACATGTGTCGAACCCAAAAGTGTCGAACCAAAACAAAAGTGTCGACCCAACTTCAGTTATGTCGACCGCTCCAAAAACAAAGCTTTGCGGCTTGTGTCTCTCTCTCAACTTGTGATCGTGTAAAGGGGTGACAAATCGGTAAAGACCTTTGACGGAGATTAATCGGTGTTAATCGATTTTAATATCTCTCTCTCTCGATTTGATGATTTGATCATCATCATTCTTGTGTCTCTCTCTCGATTAATCGGTGTTAATCGGTGTTAATTCCCGAGATGTTACATCAATAATCCAAAACTATCCATTAAAACAATCAATCTATGAAGTATCAATAATCCAAAACAATCAAGAATACAAAAATAATTCATAATGTCAACATAATACATAATATCCAATTCGATTCAAAGCGTCGGATTACATTTCAATAATTAGGTCTACGTCTCCCCCGGTTGCATTTACCGTAATTTCTACAAAATAAAAACACATAAAAGTTAAAACCGGCTTATTGTTAACACTAATAAATAGTAATCTTAACAAATAACTTATACTCGAAATATACTTTCGTCAATTGTCGTGTAGTCTTCAAATACCTCTGACAAAAATGGAGTTTCTAATTCAGAACGGAGCCAACTCTGAATGCATATAAGAGCCTACATTGTTTTCGGCAACAGCGAAGTGCAGAATGAGTCGATAACACGACCACCACAGCTAAAAGCTGACTCCGATGACATAGTAGAAACCGGAACGATTAATACATCATTCGCTATCCTACTCAAAATTAGAAATTTATGAGAATTCAATTTCCACCATAGCAAAAGGTCTAGATTCTCGGAAAATTCTTCAACAGCATCGTGTAGGTAGACGTCAAGTTCCGACCTACTAATTCTAGACTCGGTAAAAGATGACCCAGAGTATAATCTAGAAAATAAAATATCCTTCAGTAGTGGTGCGCTAACATTGGACGAACTTAATGATGCGTCACTTGAACCCTTATACTCACTGTAAAATCGGCGCAAAAGAACTTCAACTTCGTCATAATATTCACGCCCGCGATCGTCCCCCATCAGAATTGTCAAACAAAGTTTTAACATATTTGCTTTGCATCGAGGATCTAAAACCACTGCAATCCACATAAGTTTATTCATTTTTCGACATCGCTCCAATACTTGGCGAATTTCGCAATCATGCCATTAGTCATTGTTCTCAATAATGGATTATGACCGTCCACGTGCATTTGAATGTTAAGCTTCATTCGACATACCTCACTAACATACACGTTGGAGGTCACATACAGAGAACCCGATACTGCAACCGTTGAATCATAGAAAATTTTCAAGAATTTGGTAAATTGACTAATATCCACTCAATCTTCGTCTGTTAGAGGTCATTCTTCTCTCATATATGCTAAGAACTGTGTGTCAGATTCTGCAAGTTTGTCGAATGCAGCTGCATACTTCTCAGCTCTTTCCAACATAAGGTATGTCGAGTTCCATCGAGTAGGCACATCATAAGTCACATTGCCCTTAAATGTTATTTTCATCATGTCAATGCAACTTTTGAACTTCACTAAACGTGTTGTTGAGGATTTAACGTACTTCACGGCCCTCCGTACTCAACTAATAGAAGTTTGATGCTCTTTAAGCCCATCATTCATAATTAAATTGGTGATATAAGCAAAGCATCGCACGTGAATGAAGTCTCCATCCAAAACTAATCCATTCCAATGTCGCAAACTTCTAAC
Organism: Begonia fuchsioides; assembly: GCA_003255005.1. Classification (NCBI taxonomy): domain Eukaryota; kingdom Viridiplantae; phylum Streptophyta; class Magnoliopsida; order Cucurbitales; family Begoniaceae; genus Begonia; species Begonia fuchsioides. The sequence continues at coordinate 248,580 of QAOC01000173.1, forward strand.
TATATGTGCAATGGCCACATCATTTGAGGAGGCGTTGTTTACCGTAATTGTGAACATCTTCTAAATCCCTCAATCACGCAAACATTTCTCAATTAATTTTTCGATGGTTTCTCCTCTGTGGTCGTCAATCTGCCGAAAATTTAGAATTTTCTTGTGCAATTTCCAATCTCCATCGACAAAGTGGTCTGTCAAAACAATATAGTTTATATTATGTGCTGACGTCCAACAATCTGTAGTAAGACAAACTGTCTGGTTACTTTTACTAAAATATTCTTTCAACTGTTTTTTTTTCTCTTATAAATTGCCTCGATATCCCTTGACAGTGACTTGCGCCAAGGTAGAACCAACTCGGGGCAGAGATATGCACACCACTTTTTGAATCCTTCTTTTTCTACCATTCTCATCGGTAGTTCGTTAGTTATAATCATGCTCGCAAGTACTTCATGCGCTTCTGCCTACGTGAAAGATGATACAGAAGACGAGCTTGCTTCTCATTTCAACATACTAAAAGACAACTTCTTCTGTAACTGATCTGTCGCCAACAAATACTTTGAGCAACTCTTTAAATGCTTTGTCATATTCGAACTTCCCGCCTTCTTCGTATGACATGCATATTTTTTTTCCACAATGGTTGCAGCTAGCTCTCGGATCCTCTGGATCACATCCTTCAACCAACGTAAAATGATCCCAACATGCAGCCTTCAACGCTCTTTTCCTTGGATTAGGGGCAGGCTCAGAAGGATTTATAATTCTCGCATGAGTTGTAGATGTTGATTCTATCGTTGTGTCGATAGTTGCAGAAGCCGTACTTTCCATTCTGCAAAAAAACAACTAATTGTCTTACATCAAATTAACATCAAATTAGCATTGAAACAACAAAATTAAGCTCTCATCCGAAAAATCATCCATTGATTCCATTCTCAGCCAACAAGCGCAAAATAATTACACTTCCGCATTCAAATTTCAAACAACATAAACAAACTATAGGCACAATACCAAATTACTGAAGAATACTGTTACGGATCGATCGAGATCGAAAACCAAAAGGAGAAGAACTCTACTTATAAACGAACGCGGGTCGATCGGGATCGCTCGTTGCGGGGTTCGGAATCGCTCGTCGTCGGGGTTACGGATTTTGGGATTTAGCCTTTAGGTATTTCAAATTTTTGATTTGGAGATGCCGACTTGGATTTCAAGTTAAGATCCGACGTTCGGATCAGATCGAATCGTCGTTAATCCGATAATGATCTGATCCGATTAACGATCCGAACGTCGGATCTTAACTTCATTTTCCCCACCGATTACCTTTGCCCAATCCAATCTGATCTGATCCATTCCAATCGGATTGTCGGATTGAGTCGGATCTGCCCAGCCCTAGTCCTACTAAGTATATCTTCTTATCATATGTTTTTTATTATATATTTTGACGTGTCGAGTTGTGATTAGTCTTCCTAAAATACAATAAATATTTACAATATTTATTGTATCAATAACAACTAACACGTCATAAGATATAATAATATAATATATTAAGAAAGTAAACTCACCATTAGTATNCGGTCGACCTTTTTACAACTACTGGTCGACTCTTTTTTCCACGCGGTCGACATTTAATTAGCGGTCGACACTTAAAAGCGTTCTGGAACGTATAGCGGTCGACACTTATTTTGCGGTCGGCCATCCAAATTTACATATGCATTAAGTGTCGACCGCGTGCATGCTAAGTGTCGACCGCACTACAAGTGGTCCGAGCCAACCGAGCCAGCTTTCGAGCTGGCTTTCGAGCCGGATCGGTTGGCTCGGTATTTCCGAGCCCACGAGCCAACTCGAACGAGCTGCACTCTCGGGCTCGGCTCGAACTTTTGCTCGAGCCGCTACAGTGCCGAGCCAAACGAGCGAGCCGGCGAGCTGGCTCGCTCGTTTGCCAGCACTAGGTGTGAGAATGCACTAACACCCTATCCTATATCTTTTTAATTGCTTCAAATTAGGAATTTTTTCGATATATTCCTCCATTAACTACGTTGTTTTGTTATATGTTCTCATGAGCCAGATTTTGCAGCATAAATTATAAGGAAGGCTCAAACGACATCGTTTAGACTCGGCTAGGAGGAATCTCCGAGACTGCCCTTGAGCAGTGGTCTCGTGCAATCGAAGCTACAACTAGAATCTGACGAAAGATCTGAGCCGTCAAAGTTGATCATGGTCTGATGATCATCTCCTCGTCATCGTCTTCTTCACCGAAGCTCTGAGATTGAGGCGAGAGACGACCCACTAAAATGTCTAAAGCCTCCTTCATCCACCAATGCCGGCAAACTTCTCTCGCTTCTCCTACACTTATCTGCACCCCATCAATTTTCCGGTTCCGACGTTAGATCTCCGATCGAGGAATGCTATCTATTTGTAAAAACCAGTTTTTCTTACCCATTTTCTTTGCCGGGAATTCATCTCCGGCCAGAACTCCAGCTGCTCCTCGACGAGCAGTGGAAACATATATCCTTCGTAGTAAGCGTCGTTGGTTTTGCTCTTGAAAAACCACCTCCCCAATTCTCTCTGCCAACATATTCATTCAAATCATGAACAAATTACTCGAATTCAAAACAGTTTTTCAAATCATCTTCGTCAGAAAACTAACCCCTAATCTCCCCAAAACCCCTGCTTCTTCCAGCGTCTCTCTCCAAGCAGCCTCGGTTATGGATTCATCGGTTTCCCAACCTCCCTGCTCAGACCCAGATAAAATATTTTAAGCATTTCAAGAAGCATTAAACCCCCAAAAGATTGCTGATTAATTTTGATCAATTATTTCTGTTCTAATCAGAAGCTTTGGGTGTACCTTTGGAAACAGCATTCCGTTTCCTTTCTGTGAGCTAATTACTAGCACTTCCAAATCTTCTTCGCTCTCTGATGGAGTCTTCTGACCAATTTTATACCTGTATGGAATGCATCTGCAAAATAAGGGGTGGCCATAAATTTCTTTGGCTGTATTTGAAATTTCTGACATCGATTACAGTCGATTCATGAAACCCACCAATTGATTTTAGGTTTATAATCATCAGAATCAAAGCAAGAAATTAAAACGGCTACATTACTTCTCATTCATCCCCAGAGATCAAAAGCGAGTCTCGTTTATCGGGAACCAAACAGAATGCTCCGACAAGAAGAAAAATAAACAAGAGACAATGATGGAAGAGGACAAACCCAACGACTTGACGACGACCCTTGATGTCGTAGCGCTGCAACTCTCTGCCAGTCCGAGAGACCAAAGAAACCAAGTTTTCTTGCGCTGCCAAAGCCACCATCTTGAACTTTCCGGCGGAATCTCAGGCGCCAAGAACAGAGAAGAAAGGACAGAAAACGGGAGAAGCTCCCTCCCCGAGCTCCAGAGAACGTAGAGAGAAAGTGGGTAAGAGGAGAGAGAAAGAAAGAGGAGCTGCAAAGACGAGAATGGATAGGGTGGGAGGAGGAGGAGCTCCATTTATAACGGCGACGGTGACGAAGGACGCAGGCTCAGCCTTGGACCACTATTTTAATTGCATGCCTTTCTTCAATGACGGGGCGCTGACTCCTCATTTTCATTCCTCTTTATTTTTTTAATTATTTTTTATTAACTTTTTGCCAATTAAAAAATTATGAAAAAAGTAAAAAAAAATAATAATAATGAATTAGGGAATTTTAATTAATATTTACAACGTAAATAGTAGATTTCATTCAAATAACCCGTTCTTGTCCTAAATTATGAAAATTGAAATATTTTCCTCTTATTTTCTTAAAAAACTTAATTAATCAGATTATGTAATTCTCAATTAAGATTGATAATTAAGGATGTAAGTGGATAGTCTCAATAAATATGTATTTTAATTTTTTTTCATATTATAATTAGTAATTATTGTATATGATCATTTTAATACTTTAATATTTAGTGCTATGTGATTTGTATATTATTAAATATTTATTGATATTGAATTTTTTTATTTTACCTGAGAAAACTAAAACTGGACCGGACTATATTTTTTGGTTAGTACTGATCTTGTGGGGTTATGATCTTTGTTTTAAAATTTTAAAATTGAAATACGTCAGTTTCATACTATTTTTTTTTAAAATCAGAACCAAATAAGATCACATCTACCTAAATCACCCGCTCACACGCAAGTTGCCACAAATGTTCTAAATTTTGTGCTGCAGTGATGATGTGCCACAGATAGCACATCTAGAAGCAGAAGCAAACTATTTTCTAATGAGTTTGTTGATTTTGTAGGAAGCTTGTTTTTATAAAGGTTTAATCAATTTGTCCTCTATTCTCCCGACACCTCTCCTATCTCCGAGCGTGTCAAGTGAAGGAGGCGTTGGCAGCCCATCGAGACTCGAGAACGCAAAAGAATTGATTTGCACCAGCTTTCGCGTCTTGGCGCAGGATTTGAGCCACGTTTGATTGTTCATTTTTATTTTAAATTATACAATTTCAAATCTTAAAATTTATTTTGCATTTTATGTAAAAAATTGAACCATACAAAGCAAATTCTTATGATTATTAATAAGAGAGGAAATTGAAGCAAAACCATACCAATAGTGTCAAATATTGATCTCAAATTTATACTCTGTAATAATATAATTAATCTCTGAAAATGTTCGCTTATGTGTGAAATATTGATGATGCCATTAATGCTACAAATTCTCACGTAATTAGTCGTCTAGGATTTCTTTGTGACTCATACATTCATATACAATGTCAATGCATAACACTTGTTCTATCATAGCGATGAAACTCGTTTTCCATCCGGGATAGAACAATCTTAAAATCTCAATACAAGCACAAAGTCATCACTCAATTCACAAAGTTGGTTTCGAAGCGTCGATAAAAGGTCAGAGATGGTCGCTGACCTTTACGGCACAACAAACTCACAAGTTCGAGGTATCTGTTAAACCTTCACAGCTTCTAGAGAAATACTGAGAGCATGAGAAGACGAGCGCGGACAATAGAAACTTATTAAATAATTGGTGGCAGTAATGGGGGCGAGAGTTGTTTATTCAAAACAATAGGCCTAGGGTTGGTCCAAAATGGAGGCACCGATCGATGCGCGACTTAATTAAACCAACTTTTGGAGGTGTAAAAACTGCATTATTCCATGCTCACCGGCCATGAAAATACTCCATTGTTTTGTGATTTAATTCGTGTCATGTGACCCTAATCAGTATTATATTGCCTTCATTTTTCAACGTCATTTTTCATGCAGCTCCTGGCATCCGCAGAATTAAACATTGCGGTTGAAATTGGAGTTCTAAGGCATTTGGCCAGTAAAAAAAGGAATACTACGCAGTACGCACTAAATACTTATATTTTTATAAGTTAATTAAGTATTGACTGATTTTAGGATGCCATCATTCATGATTAGAACCATAATTGCGCAATTAAAAAGCTGACCAGTGATTTTTGAGCAAGGAATCTCGAAAAAGGGTGAGATTATTGGTGTGGCAATAAATAAAACGAGGAGGCTGCCTTGTTTGAAAAGCATTTTTCGAGGAATAATTCAACGTAATAAAAAATAAAAAAATAGAAAGAGAGACGGTGAGTGGCTACTTCGCGGTTGGTCGTTGGTCGGTCACTTGACATGTTGACATTGCACGGCTTTTAATTTTCACATCATAGTCTACGCATAAATATTTTCTGTTGAATATTTGGTCCAATTTCAGAATTAAGTGTGATTATAATTCTATTTCTTTCCGGTATTGTTATTAGTTTTAGAGTATAGTGCAATTTAGAACTCCAAAATTGGAAAACCCCATGACTTGACAATGGTAGAAAGCTCGAGCACTGAGATTGGAAAACACCGTAACTCATTCGGGTTTGAATAAAGTTTAATGCTTGAATAATACGACGTTCATGCGTTTGGTTTGATACATAAACTCGCGACAATAAACCCTAAATAATTATAAAAAACAATCCTAAAATCACCATTTCAAGCAAAACAACGAAGCACTAGAAATCCAGCCAAGAAGAGAGATTTTTCCGTCAAAATCACACAGGCTAACTCAAATACTCAATTAGGGGGAGACAAACTTTGGGCAATCCACAACTGAAGAACAACCCACACGTACAAACTCTTGGGTGAATATATTTAGGCTATTCGAAGATCAGAAAAAGAACCTAACAGATTGGACGCATCTAAACTTGGCAACAAAACATACAAGCTTTTTTGGCAAAATGAATAAAACAAAGATGGCCCACAAGAGCTGAATTCATGACATTGCTAGTTGATTGAGACATGTCTGAGTTACGTGATTAACTACACATAATTCATGTCATATAGTCTGAGAGGAATGGCCACGAGTGATTGTCCACCACAAAAGAAGTGATGTTACGAAGAGTGGCCAGTAGTACTTTGGTGCCTGTCTTTCGTTCTGTCTATTCATTTGAGTTCTTCGATTGAACTCTGGACCACTTCCCCTTTTGACACACTCAAGTATATGTAATTATTTTATGACATTCATGTGAAAGGAATCTATGGCTGTGTTCCTCGAGAATATTCAAAAGCATAGAGAACTAGGAGGATCACTTGGACTTCTATTTCATTACTCTAATTGTTTCTTAAATCTTCCGTCTAATTAGATTGTTGGCGGCAAAGATAATTGTCAAAGAAAATATAAATGAACGAATAAGAACAAAACTGCAATGTCAAGTATAAAGACAGTGTTCATTAACAGCAAGCAAATCAGACTCGAATCATCTAGGCTCAGTTATAGAAGGGGATAACCAAAATTGGATCCGTAGAATTGAAACCAAATCTCAATTTTTGGTTTGTTTGGTTTATATTTCAAGGGCTAGCTCAGTTTTAAGAGCTGTGGATCTGTTTTTTCTTTTATGTATCACTAAATTTCCTTACAATTAGGTTAAGTTTTGGGTAAAAGTTAATTTTGGGCCTGAATTTTCGGAAAATATGCGAAATAGGGCCTGACTTTTCGGAAAACAAAATTTGGGCTCGTCAGACGCATAATTTTTTGCCTCATGCGTCCGATATTCGTCCGAGTGCGGCATGATCGGACGAATGAGGAAAGAAATTCTTTACTATTTTTTAGTTACTTTTTCATTATTATTATTTTTTTCTTTTACATTATCATTGTATTTTTTTTTCAATTTAAAATGAACATATTTTTTTTTCAACGTTATAATACATTTATAATATTATTGGAACTTCAACGTAGGCACACAAGAGTTACAAAATAATTTACGAGAATCAGTGTCGGAACCTGTCTAAAAACCGGAACCACGTAGATGGTGGCCAGCCTGATCGAGATGAACAAAACAATAACCAAATGATACATAAAACGTCAATCAATTAGGGTCCCTATGTTCTTGACGGCTAAGGGAAAAGTTGTCGACTATAATCAATTGAGATTCATAAAATAAAAATGACTCAAGAACACTAAGAAAAAGCAACTCAAACAAATAAGAAAGGACTGAACAAGCACTTACGACTATACTGAACCATGGTGTTGTAATAGCACCTGCATCCCAGCTCAAAATGCCTACTATTTCCCTTTCCACCATTTGTTGCAATCAGCGACACCTGAATTCATGAGACAAGCAATCATTCACCGGTTGAATATATTTAAAAATGAAGGTATGCACACCAAACCATTCGTACACATCAATCAATCATCCTCAAATGTAACATCAGAGTCATTGCTGTCATCGTTCACATCATTCTCTTTGACATCATCAATCCTGTGATCTCTACTGGCAGAGGTCATCTTGGATAGTGCTGCTGTTTTGCTCATTCTCTGCGAGCGAGCACTTACTATGCTAATAATATTTGGGACAGCAGAGGTGGGTGATGCATCATCATCATCAGATGATTCTTCACACCTTGATTTTTTCCTGGTATGTGTTGATCTTGTTGAATGTGGCCGTGGTGTTTCTCGTATCAGAACTGGACCATCGATGTTCAGGTTGAAATCCAAATTGAGTCTCCCTACATACAAATATATTGTACGAATAATAATCACCAGCTTGAAATTGAAGCGAATCAAAGTTGCCAATCTAAGCCTACTTCAAAGTTTGTAATAACAAGTAAAGCATAAGAATGAGAAGCAATAACCACAAGAATGCTTCAATTTCAAGTAAATACGTAATAACATTTGTAAGAAAAGAATGTTATTTTCACATACAATTATTGCACTGTCCAAATGCAGTTAGATTGAAACTGGCCTAGCTGCTCATGGCAGTCAAAAGTGCTCTTGAGTTCATCATATAGTTTGGGATTTATGTATCAAAAGTAAACTATAAATTGACAGATAATCTACCATCCTTCTCGTTAGTTTCACACTTCACATGTCGAGAAGCATTTGAATGTGCTGGCAACAGTTTAAGTATCATTTCCAATACATGATATTGCTCAATTCAGCTTCAAGGCCCCAACTTTGAAGAAATTCTGGAAGTATTATGACTGAATTAACTTCCTAGAAACTTGGCGTTAAATCTCCCAAGAAAGTTGTTTTTTTCTGGAAGTATTGTTTCCCCATTGATCGAAAATTTTGTTACTTGGTTTTCATTTTGTGTGGTCAACATTTTGAAATTCTGTTAATGATTTGCCCATTAAAACCTTTCAGTTCTAAAGTGTCAAACAAGGACCAAACAAAAAATTTTAGAATAAATGTGACTTATGTTTAGTTGGATTAAGCTAAATCATCCACTTAGGATGCACATGCCTAAGAAAGCATGCTGCATGCTTAGCAAAAGTTAAAACTTAAGAGTTCCTCACAAAAGTACTTTCAATTCACGGCATTCAAACAAAAATGGATGATATTAAATATATAAGAGAAATCTAATGATGATGAACTTACTTGTGATTCAGCTGCTAGATGTTTACATACCGTCCTCCAGTAAAAAGCAACTTCTGCTTCCATTAGTTGGATCCTGGTGGAACACTCAACCGTTTTGCCTAACAACATGATTTCCTTTTTTAACACTAATCATCAACCAGGTTGTTGTAAACATATATGCGCAGTCTTTTATCATAGGGGATAAAGATGTTGCAAGCTAGCAGCTAATTATACAGTTTTTATAAATAAAACTAAGCAATTTATTACAGCACACAAATTTAGCTACTGAAATGTTCCACACATTAATAAAAGTTAAATAACAAAAATACACCGTGACAGTTGAAGAATTTTGTCACTTTTATTTTAAACAGCAATCCTTCAGTATGTTGTTTTGTATTGAACAAAATATTTGCGTCCATTTTGAAAAAGAGTGCATCTATGAAATTTTAAATTGAAAAGGAAATTTTGGTCGCAGAGGCACTAATTAAATGCAAGATCCGATGCAGTTCTTAAATTTGAAAGCAATATACAATCATCGTTGAATAATTAAGGCTTTAGAAGATTAAACTAAGCTACCCCATAAGAAGTAGCAAAACAACAGAGACAAGACTGTATTTCAAGAATAAAATATCATTCAGTTTAGTTTAAAAAAAACCAGGTTTTCGACTGAACAAACCTTCAGAAACTGTACAAGTTATATATTTCCGAATACTTTCACCGTCACATATTTTCACTAAGCCATCTGCAACAGGGCCCCCATCACAGACTCTCCAATGTTTTCATAGGTTTCAACATCATTTTCATTACAGCATTTACTGAACCATTCATTTTTCATTAGTTTCAGACACTCCTTTGAAACAGATATGGAACGATCAGAAAGTCCCCTTTGAAGTATTATACTTCTGTGCTTGATGCTATGAAACAAGAAAAGAAAATATGTTTAGATTAAAAATAAGTACAATGTGTTAGTACAATGTGTTAGGATCGGACTCAAGAAGTTTACCTAAAGATTGGATAATTATCCTTCTTCCGATCATAGAGAGACAAGGTTAGGAAGAATAAGAAGAATTGATTGATAGCCTCCTCCAACTCTAAGGGTTAAGGCCCTTCGAATATACTTCATTGACCTAATTAAATATAAAAAGACCAAATTACCATTTGACCTAATTAAATATAAAAGACTGAACTATTTTCTAACTTAATTAAAATAATAATTAAGGAAATAACTAGAAAATAAAAAATAACAATAAATAACTAGATTCAACGGGCTTAAGTCCGTAACATCACTCTCCTTTGAAAAAAATGGTTCGTCTTCAAACTGAAAAGATAGAAACTCGTTGCGAAAGACGAAGGTGGGCCGATCGAGGGCGTGGGGGTCGCGAAAAACAGCATCGACAGTTGGGCAGTCGCGTATTGCAGAGTTGGCGGCGGTGCTAAGGCCGAGAATGGCGCTGGCTGTGGCAATGAGAATGCATGCAGGGACGGGCCGTGCGGTGCGGTGGTCGTCTGCTCGGACAGGGCGGTGTGCAGTGCAAGTAAGGTCGCAGATTGCACCGAACTTGGGGCTGCGCGTGTGGACAGCGCCAGCGCGATTCTGATTGGTTCTGGCTAAGGGGCGCTGGCGGTTGTCGGCGGTGGTTGGAGCGTTCGGATCTTGGCGTTTGTGGCGGGCGCTTTTTGCGTGGCTGCCGACGCAGGTGGCGCGATTCTGATCGGTTTTGGCTGCAGAGGTATGGTCAAATAAGTGGAATTCTCGGCTGGTTCCAGTGCTCGTTTCATGGTCGTGGCTGAAATTTCAGGCTCTGCAGTGGAATTTGTAGGAGTTTGTTCTTGATACATCGCGGGCTTCGATGGAGAATTCGTTGATGGCATACTTCGATCACTGGTTAAAGACTTTGGTGAAGACAAATTCAAATGGCCGCCACAGGAATACTTGTATTGCGGTGGTTGTAACGGCAGTGGCAGCTTCCGAAACCACACCGCTGCCGTTGGCTCTGATTTCTCGTCATCGGAGACAACCCGATTCATGCTTTCACCCGAACATGCAACAAGATTTGGAGCCAAAACCATACCCGAAGGAATTAGAGGGGGTAAATTGAAACTCATCCAAGAAAATTGTTCTTCAACCCTAATGTTTTCATCTTGACCTCTGGCGCCATTGTTTCGCCACGAACTCGAATTGGCGGTAAATTAGATATTGTAGGAGACGAAGAAGACGAGCCGAACGACAAATTTTTCTCCAGCATGGGCGAATCGTTCATCAAAACCTGCTTCGTAGTCACTGGTGATTCATTAGCTAGAGCTTCCAAATCCTGGCAAGAATACCTTTCACGAACTCCACCAAGATTCATAAATCCATCAATGGCGGCAGAATCGAAGACGCCGCGGGAAAGTACGGCATTGTTGAGAGCATCGACGAACCACATCTCAGATTTCGCGTCCCCGAGCGGAAACAGCAGTTTCAGGTTTGACTGAGAAGAGGAACAACCGGAGCCGCGAAGAAGGCTTCAATGGAGAAACAGAGGAAGTGCGATCGTATTCTTCGATCATATTATCTAAGTCTTCATCTGTCGCGATGGAAATAAGAGAATCGAGATCTTCGTTTGGAAGCTGATACTTGAGAGTAAACGAACGGCCATTCATGAGGCTTCGAGTGAGACGAGAGAACCCCGAATTCTCGGGCATGAGAGCATCGAACAGAGCTACAGAGCCAGATGCAGCCGAAAGAATGGGTGTCGAGTTCGCGGCCAGTGTTAGCGGCGCGGGCAAGTAGGCGCCAACGGCCGGGTATGGCGTGGGCGCGAACGCCGGCAGGTACGGCGCAGGCAGCGGGCGTGGCGAGCACGAGTGCGGGCAGAGCAGGAGCGGCGATCGCGGCGTGGGCAGGGGCGGGCGGAATCAACGCGATAGGCACAAAAGATAATGCGCTGAATCCGAATGCTTGTGCACAGTTAGTGCATTAGGTTTCGTGATTTCGCTGTGCCCGTTCGTTCGTCTCTCACTCGCACTTGTTCCTGGATTGCCATAACTTGTTCTTCCATGAATTATAACAAACGTTGCATCAATGAAACATCATCGACGAATCTTCTCATTTTACCGAAGCTTTTGGAAAATCGAATTCTGAAAAAATGATTTGGCTCTAAGACCAATTTATTATGATCAGACTCATAAAGTTTACCTTGAGATCAGGTAATCATCTATTTTTCGGTCATAAAGAGATAGGGTTTCGAAGGAGAAGAAGAATTGATTGATAGTATCCTCCAATTCTAAGGGTTAAGAGGGTTTAAATATAATTCATTGACCTAATTAAATATAAAAGACTAAATTAACTTCTAACCTAATTAAATATAAAAAAATTAACCGAATCTCTAACCTAATTGAAATAATGATTAAAGAAATAACTAAAAAATAAAAAAAAAATAATAATAGATAAATAAATCTAACAAACCAGGTTCGTAATACAATGAAAGTAAATTTAACAGCTTGATACATCAGTAAAGTCACATAACATTTTTGTGACATCACTTCCCAAAAATGAAAACAGGATGGCAGAAAGTAACAGTACATAAACATAAATCATGGAATTGAAATATTATTTTGGGAGAGTTTGACAGGCAGTGAGAAAAAGTCTGTGGAGCGAAAAGACCTTTGCACACAATTACCTGAGACTTTGGATGGGAAATTTGTTGCCAAGAACACAGTAAGCCGCTTTTCGAACCGACTCACTCACATCCAAAGTGCAATCAATAACCACTTGTACAGACATGTTAGAGGGCGGCAATGATAGAACTAATGTCTTCCGAACCTCCTTTTAAAACAAAATTTACACTTTGTTGTCAACATAATGATGCATAAATAGCTCCTCATTTTATCAAAACCAAAATAATAAAGCCCAAAATATGTATCGCCTTACACATTAGCGTATACCTGGTTTCATCTCTTAATAATTTTCAGAGCCCTAAATTTCTCTTTTAGAACTTAATTCAAAATCAACATCTGAATTTGAATTATGGCGGGATCCTCCAATTAATGGGCCCCTTTACTCGGCCCAAGTATTTTGGTTTTTATTTTTTGTTTCTCTATATTTTAGCGATAGAATCGAGTTCAAAAAATTATACCTGATGGATTTAAATTTGAGAAAATTGTATACAAATCTAACTCGGACTTTTTGGATATTCTGAACTTAATCGAGTTCTAAAACAGAATCTTCTCCCGATCAACCTTCCTCTCCTCCAATTGTCATTCTGAATTCTCTTCCTCCCTTCTCAAATTCACAAATACCTTCTCCTATAATCTCGGATCTATCTACATCTTCCTCCAAAACTTCGGATAATGTGTTGACAGATGACTCTTGTCCGATCGATGATTTTCGGGATAATACTTATCCCATGGTGACTAGAGCCAAATGGGAATACATAAACCGAAAGCTCTAGCAACTAATCTTGTGGAACCGGTATCTTTTAAAGAAGCTGTTAAATTCCCATGTTGGTTATCGGCTATGAATGACGAGATGGATGCCTTACTAAAAAACAATATTTGGTCATTGGTTACCTTACCCCCGGATTGCTCGGTTATTGGATGCAAATGGGTCTACAAAATAAAAACCAATCCGGATGGTTCAATCAATCGATACAAGGCTCGATTAGTGGCTAAGGGATATCATCAATAAGAAAATATTGACTATTTTGAAACATTTAGTCTGGTTGTTAAACATACAACAATTCGATTTGTTTTAAGCGTAGCTTTTTATAATGCTTGGTCTTTGAAGCAATTGGACGTTAGTAATGCGTTCCTTCATGGAGATCTCGCCGAATCAGTTTTTATGGAGCAACCTCCCGGGTTTGTAAGTCATTCTTCTGCTTCATTAGTTTGTAAACTTCACAAGTCACTATATGGTCTCAAACAATCACCTAGAGCATGGTTCTTTAAACTTTCTTTAGCCCTTATTGAGTTCGGGTTTCGTGCATCTTCGGCGGATTCTTCTCTTTATTTTAAAGAAAAATTCCGTACGGTTATTAATGCTTATATATGTTGATGACATATTACTCACCGAAAATTCCACACGGAAATTGCTACCCTTATAAATTTCTTGGGTAGTAGGTTTGCTCTTAAGGACTTAGGGATGATTCATCAATTTCTCGGGATCAATTTCAGATTCTCGGGAGATTCTTTATTTTTATCACAATCCCGGTACATCGAATCTTTACTTATAAGAGCAAATATGTCCGAATGCAAACCAGTGGATTCTCCTATGATGACAAAACCTATATTATCTTCTAATGATGGCTCGGTTCTACAAGATGATACTCTCTATCGACAACTCATTGGTGGATTACAATATTGCAATCTCACGAGACCAGATATCTCATTTGCCGTAAATAAACTAAGCCAATTCATGCATTCTCCTACGGACTCTCATTGGCTTGCATTGAAAAGGCTATTACGGTATTTAAAAGGTACAAGTTTTTACTCGCTGAAATTTGTACGGGATTCCTCTTACCCTTATTTACTTGGATATGCTGATGCGGATTGGGGGTCGTCCCTTGATGATCGTCGAAGTACGACCGGTTTTTGTTTTTTCTTTGGATCGAATTTAATTTCTTGGACATCCTTTAAGCAACAATGTGTCTCTCGATCAAGCACGGAATCCGAATACCGTAGTGTTGCTGATGCAGTTTCAGAATTATTATGGTTGAAGAAATTGTGTGGTGATCTTAACATCTCTCTCAACACTACTCCGGAAATTTTATGTGACAACATAAGTGCAACGTTTTTAGCATCTAATTCGGCCTTACATTCTAAGTCTAAGCATATTGACTTAGATTTTCACTTCATTCGCGAAAAGATAGCTTCAAACGAGTTCAAAGTTTCTTTTACACCATCTTCGTCTCAACTTGCGGATGAATTAACTAAACCTCTTTCCGAAGATATATTCAAATTTTTACGGGCCAAGCTTAATGTGGTTCCCCCTTAAGCTTGAGGGGGGTATTGAAGTATTAGGAAAACAGTTACTCAAAGTAGTTATTGTCGGTTTTATTCGGTTTAATTCGGATTCAATTTACTTGTATAAATACATTGGATAAATGAAAACATACTTTCACCGTGAATTTCTACTTCCATGGCATGTCTCCATTTTGCACTATTGACAGCCTATTCAAAAAGTAGTGGATCATCTGGCTCTAAAAACAACACGTGAACTTCAGCATTAGAAAGATCTTCCCCACGAGATTGAGAAAGTGGCAGCTCCCTTGCTATTTCTTCAGTCACCAGATTGATTTATCTCATCAAGAGAGCTCTTTCCTACGTCTCCACCAATGCTATCTCTATTCCCATTTCCATTCACACATTCTTTTAGCGAGGGATCAGATAATCTGTAACCTTTCGATTTCTCACCAAGTCCCAGTAGAACACAAGTAATACTTCTATTGTCAAGCTTAGTCCTCCTTTCTTCTGGAATATTAATCGTGAGCTATGCAACCAAAAACTTGAAAATGATCTACTGAGGGTTTCACCCCACTCCGACCCTCCTGAGGCGTAATATCGTTGACAGCCAATGTGGGACACCTGTTTAGGACATAAATACTCCACTTCACTACCTCCGGCCAAAAAGACTTGGGAATATTTTTGTCGGACAGCATGGAACGAACCATGTTCATTATGGTCCTATTTTTTCTTCCAGCGACACCGTTCTATTGTAGAGTATAAGCAATAGTCAACTGCCTCTTGATCCTAATTCACCTTCTGCAGATCTTCTCCAAAAATGGGACACCATTTGCTTTCTGTTTCCTAAGGTGCTTCGGTCATGGGCTCCAGACAAAGTGGGCTAGAAAGATGACGAAAAATTGATGACACAAAAAGAAATGGACATGGTTATTTAGATGATGCGAGAGAGAAATACTATTAAAGAAGGGTAAAATTGAGATAATAATAAGAGTTAAATAAGTAGATTTAAAATACAATAAAAATGATAAAAATGTGGAATTACCACATAATTGTTACGTCAACAAGTAACTTAAGAATGTAAGTTTAACATTATCTTTAAAATATTTACTTTGATAAAAAGAATAAAACATATCAAGATCGTTTTTTAATTAACTATAGCTGATTATAGTACATAGATCTAAATTATTAAAAATTGTATCAAGCATTAATTTAGCTCATTTTATTTTAAATCAATGATGTATTACACATGTTAATAAAAAAATATTTAGTACGTCAAACTAATATTTTTTATTTTTAGTTTTCATACTACCAACAATATCAAAAAACTCATTGACTTGTTTATATCTTTGGAAAGAGCTCATTAAATTTACAAAAAACTAGTTTTAAAAATTCAAGAAATAAATTTGTAATATCGAAACTACTTTGATCTAAAGAGAAACATTTTTATTTTTCACTAGTACATGCACAAATAAAAAATTAATATGATTTAGCATTTTCTAATATTAAATAAGTCGAGTCTACCTAATTTGATACATCTATTTTTACTTATCTTGGTTTTATATTAGATGTTTTACAAAATTTTTATATTCTTGTTGTCGGGTATTAGATGCATGATATAAGAAATTACGATATCTGATTTGTGTCATACATTTTTCAACACCTTCTCATAACCTCCCATGTGAATACAATAAATTACCACTACTAGTGACATTGATTTGTAATTTTTTGCACAATATTTACATTGTGCCTTGTTTTCTAATTTTCCACCAATATAAATTTGTGTTATTTCCAAGTATCTCCAAATATATGACATTTTACTTTTTTAGATTAGGTGAATAAGCGAATGTTTGTGCCAATGTTTGACCAATTGAAAATGTGGTTTTATTGGTTCAATTTCTCCGATATCATCATCGGTAAATGTCTCTAAATAAAAAAACGAGGGTCCATATCAATAAATTTATAAACTTTGCATACTAAAATGTAATAAAATGATATTTTTCACTTGATGATACATGTGATGTGTCCGGTCCTACTTTCAAAAGGTTGTGCGGCACCCAATATCACGGTCACAATGGGTCAGTCTACATGTGTGCCAGCGGCACCGAGTGTCCACGTCGTTTGAACGGACTTTTTTGTCTAATGAGCGAATGAACATACGAGTTTATTCGACACGAGCGTTATGAGTATAGTGCGAATAAAGAGAGTGTGTTGCAAAGAGCTTGTTCATTGATAAATAGCAAAATTACAACGTTTGGTAGGGGGTCTTTGTGCGATCATGTCTCTCCCTCTAAAGTGCAATCCGGGCCATATTAGCTGTCACAACAGTAAACGTGCTATGTGACCGAGGAGTCACTTTTTACAAAAAACATAGAAAATAAACAAGTAAACATGAAATGAAACTAAAGGTGTGGACGGCCATGGGCAACAGGCCCTGGACACTGGACCTTGACACTGGACCTTGACATTCTCCCCCATTTGAGCTGTTGACGCCCTTGTCAACTTTGCCTCTGCTTGTGTTGGAACTCCTTGACTTTCTCTGTGAATTCTCCCCCATGAGACTTCGTCTTCTCCTAGCCCTTTCCACTTGATCAGGTACTCCTTGTAGTTGTGTTGGCCAACCTTAACGCTTCTATCTGCGAGAACTTCCTCAACTTGCTTCTTCTTCTGCTTGTTGAGGATGATATCTGGTGTAGCACCCGCACTTTTTGAAACATGTCATAAGTAAATTATCAATGTACATTACTTATGTAGTTTTGGTACAAAATGTTTTGTTATTAAAGTTAGATTAAGATTGTTGAGGAGCAGCTTAGAAGAGGTGCAATGGATTGTTGACACCTCGTGCTTACTTTCCACCAAAAATTAGGATAAATCAAATTAATATTATTAAAGTTAGATTAAGATGATTGGTGTCTTTGAGGAGCAGCCTAGAAGAGGTGCAATGGATTGTTGACACCTCGTGCTTACTTTCCACCTCCACCTTACATTATTTACCTTTTGATTTTTAACCCTAGCTAAACCTCATCTTCAGACATCTTTGAGCTACGAAAATGCTCCCTCCCTCTCTGTATTTTCTCCAGGAGTTAGAGTTGT
>QAOC01000174.1:0-13380 GCA_003255005.1 Begonia fuchsioides
GGACACGAAATTCTTACCTTGTTTTCAAGAATTCATGGCTGCAAAACACACTCACAACACCAATGTGGGGGTTTGAGAACAAACTCACCCTTTTGCATTCAAGAAAAATCTTCAATATCTCACCTTTTCACTCAAGCTCCTAGAGAGCATTTGGGAGGAAAAAATCTATGCAAAATTGGGAATGGGGGAAGGGAGGCTGCCCTATGACTTTTGGAGCATGAAAGACCGCAGGAATTTGAAGGGTCAAGGATGCATAATGAATTTTTAAACAATTTCAGGCATGGAAGACGAAGAGTTTTCAGATATCATCAAGGAGAAGTTGACACATTAAACAAGGTGTTGACCGATTCTACTCGAGGTGTCGCTCGGTTCTACACGAGGTGTCGACCTACTACTGTTCATAGGTTGAAATATAGTCCAACTTTCACATTGACCTTACTTTATCAACTACCAATTCTAACAATTGAATTTCAGAAAGTTAATCGTCATTTCATACCCTTAATCATAATTGAAATATAAGATGATATACTTATAAGACTTTGAATTATGATGAAAAGGTCGGGTGTTACTACACGGTTGAAACTTTGGCATTTTCCTTTGTTTTCATCCACTTTCCACCTCCAACACTCAAAAACTTTTATTCCAACATTCAACTTTGTTTCTGAATCATCTAAATTACTAATTCAAAAGTGTAACAGCACCTCAACATCCATCATCCCTTAACACATATTGTACCCTTGCCATAACGTGCTATATTCATACAGGCCTAGGTTACACATAAAAGTGGGGTGTTACACTTGGGTTATAGGCTTCTAGGCTTCTATATTTTCAACGAATCTAGGGTTTCTATGGTTCTATGGTTTCGAGGATTCTTTCTTTTTAGGGTTTTGTGATTTTTAGTGTTCTAGGATTCTAAATTTCTAGTCTAGGGTTGTTTGGGTTCTAGGGTTTCAGGGTTTTAAGGGTTCTAATGTTTTAAGGGTTCGAGGGTTTATAGGGTTCAAGGGATTGTAAGGTTCTAGTTTTTGTGTCTAGTTTTCCCAGAACTATCAGTTTTTGAATGAATAGTAAAATGCAAAAAAGGTCAATTTTTTGGCAAAAAGGTGTAGCACCCGAGCCATTTAAGCACCATAGTTATTATAAATGTAAATTACATTGTTAAATCTTGATAAGTGCATCGCGAAGTATTGTTGGTAGTGTGTTAAAATACGCCTTTGAAAGGAATGCTTAAACAAATAAGAAGGTTAGAGTATGTGACAAGTGAGTTAAGTGTTGGAGGAGAAAATTTGGTGAAGCCACCTCATTCTTGCCTCTCCACCTCATGCTTGCCTCTCCACCTCATGCTTGCCTCTTCACCTCATCCTAGCCTCTCCACCTCATGCTTGCCTCTTCACCTCATGTTTACCTCATCACCTTCAGCTGACATTTGACGCACAAAATTCTCAATACTATCCCTAAATTTTCTCAAGTTTCGTATGAAGGGAAACATAAGGTTGAAGCTGAAGTTGAAAGTTTAGTGTGAGAGGGGCAAATCAAGTGTGTTTTGTGAGTTTAAATAACAAGAAGGAGGAGCACGAAGTTAGGGCTAAGGTATGATGTTGGTTGATTTAAGTATTTTTCTATACCCTATATCGAAGTTATAAGAGTTCGAGTATGGTTTTGATTAATGGAAATGACATGAAAAACAAGGTGTTACCATGTCCATACAAAAGCATGATTAATATGTTTGATTTTAAAGATACGGATTTTATAACATTGTTGATTACAAAATTGAATTTAAAGTCTTCTGATGAATTTTAGTAGACACCTTAAGGGTGATTTCTGTTACTTATTCATAAGAATTGGAGTTTGATAACTTAAGTTATGGCTGTTGTAATTTGGGAGAAGAACANACTGGTAGAACCACGAGGTGGAAAGCCGAACATGTAAATGACTGGTAGAACCACGAGGTGGAAAGCTCGGTCACGAGGACTGGGTAGAACCACGAGGTGGAAAACCGTATCGAAAAGCAAGAATAATGCAATAAAGAATGAAATGAATATGCATGTTTTACAAAACACGCTCATGTTACGCATGTCTTTTTATATGATTTCTTAGTGAGCCTTAAGCTCATTAGAATAAGCTTTGTGATGCAGGTGATGAAAATGAAGGTGAAGAACTTAGTTTTCACCATATGATGTGATGTTGTGGAGGAGGCTTGCTCAGGCCGTGCATGCACTGTTAAGCGACGACCTGTGGGAATGAACGAAAGAAATAAGTTTTGATGTATTTTGAAAGTACTATATTTTAAGATGTGTTTTGTGAAATGTTAATTACATATGTAAACTAACCCTATGTATAAATAAGCACATTTTGGAAATGCGTTTTGAATTATGGTAACAATGAGTTTTCTATTTACTTAATGACTTCCTCTGTGTTTTCAAGAAAATGATTTATACAAATTAAAGATTTCAAGGAAAAGAAAACAATTTTACCACGACTTTTCAGTATTTTTTTTATAAATAAAAAAATAGGATGTTACAGTTATGGTATCAGAGCGAACCATTGTAAGTATGTTACAGTTGTAAAAATAGGATGTTACAATTGTAAAAATAATTCTGTAGACTGCTTAACAATGCAAGCATGTGCACGGACATGCCTCACCCACTGTAAGTATGTTTGTTATTAATTGATTGATTGTTTGTTTACATGCGTTATTATAAAACATTAGGACTAGTCAAAAAATGCCGAGGACAGCAAGGTCAACAAGCGAAGGGACTAGCAGAGAGAACGAAACCTCAATCGATAATTTGATACATCTAGTTGGACGCCAATTTCAATACTTGGAGGAATACAAAGAAAGGGATGCTCATAGTAACGAAAGGCGGTGCAACCATAGTGAGTTTAGCTGGGAGAGGTTCAACCGCCTTCACCCACCAAATTTTAATGGACAATCAGCTGATCCAACACATGCTGAAGAGTGGATATGAAAAATGGAAGATTTACTAGAATATGCCAAGATCGAAGATAAGGACAGAGTATCATATGCGGCATTTCTGCTAGAGAGTGATGCTCGATTTTGGTGGGACATTGTTAAGGTTTGCAGGGACATAAAAAATATGACATCGATTGAGTTTAAAGATGTGTTCAATAACAAGTATTTCAGCCGTGCAGTGCAAATGACGAAGATGGTAGATGTAACGACCCGATTCCAGAGCCGCCGCTTACTGCTGTTCTTACTGACTTTACTTTACTTTCTTTACTTACTTACTCGCTGGCAGCCTGAGAACCGGTCTGTTACTGGGTTTCTTACTTACTTACATTAGTTTCAAAAGTAGAAAACTTGTTACTTTAATTTCTGAAAACTATCTTTAGTTTATAAATAGTTTACAAGGAAAACTGTCAAATTAAAACATACATACTCTCTTTGTAAACAACGATTTGAATTCCACCTTTGATAAAAAAATACATAACCATTCAATAATGTAAACTTACAGTGGAAGAATATAGTTCAAAATACATTCATTTCAAAAGCTTTGTAATCCATCACACCAAAATAAGGGTATACATTTTAATTACATCTTCAAAACATTCAAAACATTTGTAATATCACTTTGTGTGTGTCATGCATCACTCCCCGTCGGTCATTACTCAATGAACTGTATAATTTGGACACTCTTCTACCTAACTCCTTGATCAGTCACTTGCACCCTTTCCTCCATTACATTCCCTACATTGCAAATGTAACAACCCTCGTTTATTTTAAGAATTATGATTTTAAAATGAAAGTGTTTAAGATTTTTCTTTATGAATAATTGGAAGAAGAATACTTTGCCTGGGGTGTATCACACCGTGCACTGACCCAAGTGTTTGGGTTTGATTGGTGTTTGTTTAAATTCCATTGTTTGATGGTTGCTAGGTTTAAGTAAAAGTAATGTAGTAAGTTGGGTTAAATATACTAAAGGATTACCTTAAAAGTAAGTTTCGATCGACACAACAAACAAGCGGTTGACACAAGTTGCTCTTGGGAAACACTTTCGGTCGACACAACAAACAAGCGGTCGACACAAGTTGCTCTCGGGAAGCACTTTCGTTTGACAAAACAAATAAATGGTTGACACAAGTTGCTCTTGGTAAACACTTTCGGTCGACACAACAAATAAATGGTCGACACAAGTTGCTCTCAGAAATAGATTGGGTCAACACAATTGGACGAGCGGTTGACATAAGGCAGTCTCGGGAATATATTGGGTCGACATAATTGAAGTAGCGGTCGACACATTCATACATGCCGTTGAAAAGTCAGCCAAAACATGTAGAGTTTTCATTGGTGGACTTGAAGGAAATATTGTTTATGATTACTAAAGGACATAAAAGGCATGGGCTGCCTTATCTTTCTCTTAGCCATGAACCCTCTTCCATTTTCTCCCATTTTTCTGCTCTATGCTCAAAGGAGAGTGAGATTTGTCAAATAAGAGAGGTGTTGAGAAAGAAAAAGGGTGAGTTTAGGTGTCCTTGAGTGAGTAAGAAAGTGAGATATCTCAGAGGAGAGGGGAAACTCTAAGGCTCTCGTGGAAACTGAAGTTCAAGGTAATATTTTATATCCTCTTAAGTTCTTCTAAGTTCAGTAAGGATAATATGATAGTAGTCTATGAATTGATGGATAAAAATGAAGGGTTTCATGTAGGTTGTTAGAAAACCAGTTGATTATGTGCAGTGTTAGGGTTTTTGAGATTCGGTCAAATTGTATCACTAATTTGAGTTTATGTCCTTCATAAGAGTTAAAGTAAATTCTTAGAGTGATTTATAGCCATTAGAATCACTCAATTCGGACTATGTAAAAAAAGTTATGGACGTCGCAAGTCAGTGTACGGAAACTGGGAAGAGTTTGGGTCGACCCCTTGTAGTTTGGGTTGACCCCTTGTAGTTTGGGTCGACCGATAAGAACACACAGTCTTTGTTTTGTCGACATAGGTTGACCCCTGAAAGTTTTTTTTGACTCAATCACTGTTCAAACAGTGAATGCCCTCTGTTTTGTCGACATAAGTTGACATGCTTTAGTTTTCTGAATTTGGTGTCTTCTAAAAAGTTATAGTAGACTCCTTAAGGAACAATTTGTAATCATCAGGAATGGATCATAAACGAGGAAGTTGTATCATTTGAAGTTGGAATAGAATTTTAAGACTTTATGCAAATTCTGATCCGTATATGATTTATATATTTAGGTCATTTATTGGATTAAAAAGGAGACTCAAGTGAATCAACTCAACCTAGCTCCTAAGGTGAGTTAGCATTAAGATTATTTGGCCCTTAAGTGGGACTACATTGCAAAGATTAGGATGTATGCTTGATGTGGGTGGCATGATTGTTTGCATGACATGTTTGGTGATGTATGCTTATTTCATGTTATGTTTGATGCAATTTAAGTGATGTTTTCATAGTTACATGGTCATGCATCATAGTTTTACGAAATGTCTACGAACTATTTTCATGCATGTTTTTACAACGTAGTTGGAGGTAAACGAGGTATGAGTGGTGGTATGAGACGCCAATTATGTTTCATCTCTGATGAATTAAGAACTTCAATATAAGCAGAACATTAAATTAAATGGTTATTACAGGCCTGAGCACTGCAAGTAGTAAGTAAGTGGGCCCAGGCCCCGGATCAGTAGAAGTTGAAGTAGGTGGAGGGAGTGTTCTTGAGATCTTGTAATATTTCCAAAGATAAAGAAGATATGAACCTAAGAAACGTGAATGAAATTGTGCATTATTTTCACGACATAGCATACTCATGCATTGCATTATATAGTTCTGCTACTTGCTGAGCTTTAAGCTCATAGTATAGGCTTTGCAATGTTGGTAATGTAATGGAGGAAATTTTGCCAATGACTGAATATGGGGATAGAGCAGAGAAGTGTCCAGATGATACGGTTTATTGAGCGATGACCAACGGGGAGTGACGTATGACACACATAGTTAGAATGTAAAATGTTTTGAATGTTTTGAAGATGTAATTAAAATGTATACCCTTATTTTGGTGTGATAGATTACAAAGCTTTTGAAATGAATGTATTTTAAACTATAGTCTTCCGCTGTAATTTTACATCGTTAAATGCTCATGTATTTTTTATAAAAGGTGGAATTCAAATTGTTATTCTCAAAGATTGTATGTATGTTTATTATTCCGTTTTTCCTCGTAAACTGTTTTGATAAACTAAAGATAGTTTTCAGAAATTAAAGTAACGAGTTTTTCCACAAAGTAATGTAAGTAAGTAAGTAAGAATCATGTAACGGACCGGTTCTCGGGTCACCGAAGTGAGTAAGTAAGTAAGTAAGTAAGTAAGTAAGTAAGTAAGAAAAGCAAGTAAGAGGCGTCTTGGGAATCGGGTCATTGCAATTATGGTATCAGAGCAAAACACAAACAAATAAATAAGGGAGCGAAAGGGTAAGTTCACTGGGTTTAAGTCGGTTCTTTAGACAGCTCAATAACTGTATCATTTGCATGCTTTAATGTTATAGAAGGATTAAAGTCTAGAGGTACTTATTTTAGATTACTAACGATGTGATTGGTAATTGAAGGACTATGAGGGGAGGAAGGAGAAATATTCCAGAGGTGGGAACTAATGAGGCTGCTATTAACCAACTGCCAAAGTTGGTTAACCGCCAGTTTCAACAATTGGAGCGGATGATGAATTGAGAAGAGCAAGGAGGAAATGGACGAAATCATAATGCTGGAGAGCTGAACTGTGAGAAATTTAGGAAAATGAATCCTCTGTCATTTAATGGACAGTCCACAGACCCTATGTTGGCTGAGGAGTGGATTCGTTCTTTGGAGAAGATATTTCAGTATGCAAAGATTGAGGAAGGAGAAAAAGTTTATTATGCAACCTTCTTGCTGACTATGGATGCAAGGAATTGGTGGGATACTGTTGAGGTAACTACCAATGTTCAAGAACTATCATGGGCTTAATTCAAGAAAATTTTCTTAACAAATATTTTAGTAGAGCCAATCAGAATAAAAACAAAATGGAGTTTATGCAACTGAAGCAGTGGGGTCAGTGGCTGAATATGTGCAAAAGTTTGAAGGCCTATCATGGTTTGCTCCACAGCTGTTGACAACCAATGAAGATAAAGTTGAGCAGTTTGTGCAAGGATTAAAACCAGAAATTTATAAAGGAATAAAGACTTGGAGATCAGAGGATGCTCAATATTCGAAGGTTGTTTCCAAGGCTCTAGACCTTGAGGGAGCATAATCAAAAGTGGTAAAGCAACAACCGGGAACATCCCAAAGATGGTTCTTTCGAGAAGTCCAACCGCAACTAAGTAAAAAATGGCAACATGTGTGGGGAATTAAAAGGCCAAGTGAAAGTTTGAACGAGCAAGGGAAAGGGAAGCAAGTTAAAAGTCTGGGGCTGATATTTGAATGTCCCAAGTGCGATCAGAAGCATGCATGAGAGTGTATGGCTGGATCTAGATGTTGTTTCATATGTAAGGAGATGGGACACATGGCCCGTGATTGTCCGAAGGCACCTCCAAACAAACCAGAACAGAAGAGGATAGCTGGTCGTGTTTTTGCAATGATTGATGCCGAGGATGTAACGACCCGATTCCAGAGTCACCGCTTACTTGCTTTTCTTACTTACTTCACTTACTTACTTACTTACATCGGCGACCCGAGAACCGGTCTGTTACTTGCTTTCTTACTTACTTACTTTACTTTCAAAAGTGGAAAACTCATTACTTTAAATTTCTGAAAACTACTATCTTTAATTCATAAAACCGTTTACAAGGAAACCGTCAAATGATAAAAACATACATTAGAATTCCACCTTTATCAAAAATGCATAATTGTGTAATAACGTAAACTTACAGCGGAAGACTATAGTTCAAAATACATTCACTCTAAAATACTTTAAAATCCATCACACGAAAATAAGGACATACATTTAATTACATCTTCAAAATATTCATAACATTCAAAACATTTTTTATAAAATATCTGTGTGTGTCGTACATCACTCCCCGTCGGTCGTTGCTCAATAAACTATATCATTTGAAAACACCTTTGCTCTAACTTCTTGATCAGTCATTAGCACCCTTTCTTCCATTACGTTCCCTACATTGCAAAGCCTAAACTATGAGTCTAAAGCTTAGTAAGAAGCATAACTATAAGATGCAATGCATGAGTATGCTATGTCGTTAAAACAATGCACATTTTCATTCACGTATCTTGGGTTTCATGTCTTCTTTACTGCGTTATTCTTACTTATTGATCCGGCACCGCACCTTGTGGTTCCACCCAGTCCTCGAGACCGAGCTCTGCACCTCTTGGCTCCACCGATCATTTACATGTTCTAATATTCAAGTTCTTAATTCATCGGAGACGAAACATAATCACCGTCCCATACCACCAATCATATCTCGTTTACCTCAAACTACGTTGTAAAACCATGCATGAAAATAGTTCGTAGACAGTTTGTAAAACTATGATGCATGACCATATGACTGTGAAAACATCACTTAAATCACATCAAGCATAACATGAAATAAGCATACATCACCAAACAATTCATGCAAACAAACATGCAACACACATCAAACATAATCCTAATCTTTGCAATGTACTCCCACTTAAGGTCCAAACAATCCAAATACTAACTTACCTTAGCAGCTAGGTTGAGTTGATTCACTTGAGTCTCCTTCTTAATTCAATCGATGGCTTAAACCTATAAATCATATTCGGATTAGAATTTGCATAAAGTCTTAACTTTCTATTCCAACTTTGAACATCTATAACTTCCTCTATATTGATCCATTTTTTATGATTAAGGTGTCAAATTTTTCCTTAAGGAGTCTACTATAATTTTTTAGAAGACACCAAATTCAGAAAACTAACGGATGTCGACTTACGTGGAAAAAACAGAGGGCATTCACTGTTTGAATAGTTATTGGGTCGACATAAACTTTCAAGGGTCGACCCATGTCGACAAAACAGAGACTGTGTGTTCTTATCGGTCAACCCAAACTACAAGGGGTCGACCCAAACTCTTCCCAGTTTCCGTACACTGACTTGCGATGTCCATAACCTTTAATACATAGCTTCAAATTGAGTGATTCAAACAACTATAGATCTCTCTAAGAGTCTACTTTAATTCTTATGAAGGACATAAACTCAAATTCGTGCTACAATATGACCGAATCTCAAAATCCCTAACCTTGCATACAATCAACTAATTTTCTAACATTCTACTTGAAATCCTTCATTTTTATTCATCAATCCAACCAATATCATCACATTATCCTTACTGAACTTAAAAGAAACTTAGAGGATAGAATAATACCTTGAACTTCAGTCTTCACGAATTTACTTGGGATTTTCTACTTCCTCTCTTGAAATAACTCACTCACTCACTCAAGGACGCCTAAACTCACCCTTTTTCTTTCTCAACACTTCTCTTCTTTGACAAATCTCACTCTCCATTGAGCTAAGAGCAACAAAACAGGAGAAATGGAAGAGGGTTCGTGGATGGGAGAAAGATATGGCAGCCCATACATTCTTATCCCCTTCTTAATCAAAAACAATGTTTCTCTAACGTCCACCAATCATATTTCACCAGGTTTTTGTTGACTTTTCAACTCAAATCGGGAATGTGTTGACCGCTCGTCCAATTGTGTCGACCCAATCTGTTCCTGAGACTAACTTATGTCGACCGCTCGTGTGTTGTGTCGACCGAAAGGATTTCTCAAGAGCAATTTGTCTCGACCGCTCGGTCTTGGGGTCGACCGAAAGTGTCAATTGTGTCGACCATTTATAAGTCCTGGGGTTGACTGAAACTATATATTGTGTCGACCCTTCTTCAATCATGGGGTCGACCGAAACTATACAATTGTGTCGACCCCTCCTAATTCTTGGGGTCGACCTAAAATACACACTTATGTCGACCCATCCTAAATCCTCAAGTCGACCGAAAGTGTTGATTATGTCGACCCCTCATCCCTGGAGTCGATCGAAACTTACATGAAGATAGTCCTTTTGTATATTTAACCAAACTTACTTTATTACTTTACTTAAACCTAGCAACCATCAAACAAACACCAATCAAACCAAAACACTTGGGCCGGTGCACGGTGTGATATACCCTAGACAGAGTATTCTTCTTCCAATTATTCATAATCGTAACCAACATCTATAAAGAAAAATCTTAAACACTTTCATTTTAAAAATAAAAATTCTGAAAATAAACGAGGGTTGTTACAGAGGAAGCGGACCATCCGGCCGTGGTGGTAGGTACATTATTAATTGATGGAATTAGTGCCTTTTCATTAATAGATTCAGGAGCTACACATTCATTTATGTTTGAAGAGTTTTCTAAGAAGTTGAACCAGGTACCTGAGGTGGCAGAGCAGTTGTATGAAGTGATGCTACCATCAGGTGACCGTCTACTATTAGATAGAGTAATTATAGATTGTGGGGTTCAAATCAATGATCGTATATTGGATGTTGAGTTCATTATAATGAAGATGAATTCATATGAAATTATTTTAGGAATGGACTGGCTGTTTCGACATTTTGCAACTATAAATTGCAGAACTAGAATAGTCAGTTTTCAACCTCCTACATCAGATGCCTTTTATTTTCAAGCGACAAGGAATAAAAAGTAATTACCGATTGTAGCGGCAATACGGGCTTGGAGATTATTAAAGGGTGGCTATATGGGATTTCTTGCAAGTATTGTGGATTGTCGTAAGAAGCCTGATCTTAAATTGCAAGAAATTCTAGTAGTTCAGGAGTTTTCAAAAGTGTTTTTAGATGATTTACCCGGACTACCTCCTGATCGAGAAATCAAATTTGTGGTACACGTTTACCCTGGAGCGGGACCAGTATCAAAGAATCTGTATTGAATGGCTCCAGTAGAAATGAAGGAGTTGATGGGGCAGTTAGAGGAGTTGTTGAGCAAGGGTTTTATACGCCCTAGTTTCTCTCCCTGGGGAGCCCCTATTTTGTTTGTAAAGAAGAAGGATAGAACTGTAACATCTCGTTCTTTAAAAAAAAAACCCTTTTAAAAACAACGGTAAAATTTTTCTTTTTAAAATCTCGTTCAAAACTCTTGATTTAAAATCGTAGCGGAAGCATAAATCATTAAAAGTGTTAAAAATGTGATGCCATCATACTTAACATAAATTCTTAACATGATAATACAAAATGTGTCAATTCATTCAAACAAGTTTTCATAAAACTTAATAAAATATTTAAAACTTCTTTCTTCTTTCACCCACGGGTCGTCACTTGGTTTCGTAAACAGCCCGCTCCAAAACAGCATCATCCACATGTCATGGCACGTGATGAGGACTAAATTCCTCATCCCGAGCTTCGTTACCTATGTCACAAAGCTTAACTAGTG
Source organism: Begonia fuchsioides (assembly GCA_003255005.1). Taxonomy (NCBI): domain Eukaryota; kingdom Viridiplantae; phylum Streptophyta; class Magnoliopsida; order Cucurbitales; family Begoniaceae; genus Begonia; species Begonia fuchsioides. The sequence goes on from QAOC01000174.1 coordinate 11,382, forward strand.
AGCTTAAGGCTCAGTAAGACATGCCTAACATGCTCATGATATGCTTAAAACATGTTCTTTTCATAAAACGTGTCTTTTTCAAATCATTTTGGGGTGAGGATCCGTGTCCCATACACGACCATCCTCAAAACATCATTTCATTTTTGGAGTGAAGATCTGTGTCCCATACCACGACCATCTTCAAAACTTAACTTGATACATGTTGCCATTACATTGCATAAAGGGGAAATGCATCATTGTCATACTTGATAACTTGATAACTTGATAGAGAGTTAGCACCTACGGGGTCCTCTCATAACTTGATACTTGATAACTTGATCTTCATGCGATGAATGGTGACATGTGAATGCATGCTTGATAAACATTTTTTCGTGAAATGCAATGGATGAATGAGATGACATGCAAAACTTGACAACTTGACATAATTCATGCATTCTCGATAACTTAAGAAATCATGCTTTGCTTAACAACTTAACATAAATCACACATAAACACATACGTCTCCCAAATGCACTATTAACATACTTTTCATGCTTTACATATTTAGGCGTTACTTATAGCATACACATCACAATTCAATATCAAAAAAACACCAATCATACCCATATTATTGGGCCGGTGCACGGTTTGATGCACCCCAAGCAGATTTCATACATATATAACTATAACGTATTTGTTTCATGCTTAGTAATTTAACATTTTAACATTTCTCAATCATTCAATCAATCAATCAACCTCAGTCCTACTCTTTGTGATGTAGGCCCCGAAGGGCAAAACACATGCAATGAGTTCTTACTTCATCTCCTTAGCTTTGGCTTAGGTTTCCGAGTCCTTAAGGATCCAATGGGCTTGCTTATATACCTTAACATCATAACATAAAATAATATAAGCAAAACTCGGAATGCCCTACTTTACCAGAAACTTTCGGCTTTGATAACTTTTTTCTATAGAATTTTAATCAAAACACTTAAGGTACCAAATTCATACTTAAGATGTCTACTAAATTTCTTTAAAAGACGTTGTGATCAGATTCTCACTTGAAAGCCTCATAGATGCTACATCTTTAAAATCGGGTATAACATGACCGTATTAGTTCATACCCTGTTTTTACCTCAACTTCTGATATACACAAATTTCACTACGCTAATCGGATCATAATGAATAAGGTGCAATCTAAACCTTAGAATGTTGGCTATACTTCATTAGAAGAGATCATGACTAAATTGTAACTCAAAGACTTCGTAAAAGTTACATTTCAGAAACTGGTTAACATGACTTATAAAGTGTATACCCATAAACTAACATTTCAATTTCATGTATTCTTAACCATGTAACGTAAATTATATTCCTTATAAGTCATTACAGCACCAAAATGAACATCTTAAAGGTATTTCTTGGTACCTTAGGGCTTGAGTTGTAGGCTTTTCTTTCTCTTGCACTTCTAGCTGTTAAACACCACAATTTCTTGCACAAAACACTAGAATCTCACACGAATTTGGAGAGGATTTAGAGAGGAGAGAGATCTGCAAAAGAGAGCAGAGAGAACTTTGGAAAAAGGAGAGCTGAGTCGTGGATAAGGTTACAAGTTGAAAGCTCTTACTCCCTTATTAAATGGATAAACATGGAAGGTGAAAGGTCATGGTGATGTGGAGCTTCAAGCATGAGGTGTCACCATCCAAGCTAACCATATTTTAATCCACGTGGTACTTTCCTATTGGTCCATCCTTAATTAATCATAGATTAACTTCCTTAAAAATTCAATTGAAAATTCAACATTTCAAAAATAAAGTGTCAACCTCTCATTCAAGGTGTCACCCTTAACCAGCCCGAGAGTTCAAGGTGTTGACCTTTAATTGTTTCATAACTTTTGTTCCACAACTCTGATTTTCATAATTCAAAAACCCATAGTTGCCTCATTGAGTTGAATTTAACTTTGTAGAAGACGTAAACTTCAAAATAATAGTTTAACATAATCAAATATACAAAATACCAAGCATCG
>QAOC01000189.1:0-20897 GCA_003255005.1 Begonia fuchsioides
AATAACTATTTTTGTAACTACTTTACTAATACTTCAATATCCCCCCTCAAGCTTAAGGAGGAACAGCATTAAGCTTGGTCCGTAAAATTTTGAATATATCTCCGGAAAGAGGTTTGGTTAAACCATCCGCAAGTTGAGAAGAGGATGGCGTAAACGACACTTTAATCTCGTTTGCAGTTATCTTTTCTCGAATGAAGTGGAAATCTAAATCCATATGTTTCGATTTAGAATGTAAAGCCGGATTAGATGCTAGAAACGTTGCACTAATATTATTACATAAAATTTCCGGGATGGCTTTGAGAGAGACTTCAAGATCACAACAAAGTTTCTTCAACCATAATAATTCCGAGACCGCATCGGCAACACTTCGATATTCGGATTCCGTGCTTGACCGGGAAACACATTTTTGTTTGAAGGATGACCAAGATATAAGGTTCAATCCAAAGAAGAAACAAAAACCACTCGTACTACGACGATCGTCAAGAGAGGACCCCCAATCCGCATCGGCAAAACCAAGTAAGTAAGGGCACGACGAATCCCGTACAAATTTCAATGAAAATGAAATTGTACCTTTCAAATATCGTAAAAGTCTCTTCAACGCAAGCCAATGAGTATCCGTAGGTGAATGCATAAATTGGCTTAATTTATTAACGGCAAATGAGATGTCCGGTCTCGTGAGATTGCAATATTGTAGCCCACCAATGAGTTGTCGAAAAAGAGTGCCGTCCGGTAAAACCGAGCCATCGTTTGAAGACAATATCGGTTTAGTCAACGTATGAGAATCCACCGGTTTGCACTCCGACATATTTGCCTTATCAAGTAAAGATTCAATATACCGGGATTGAGATAAGAACAATGAATTCCCGGAAAATCTGAAATTAATCCCGAGAAATTGGTGAGAGATTCCTAAGTCCTTGATAGCAAATTTGCTACCCAAGAAATTCATAAGAGTAGTAATTTCCGAGTTGGAATTTCCCGTAAGTAATATATCGTCGACATATATAAGCATTAATAATCGAACTGAATTCTTCTTTAAGATAAAAAGAGAAGAATCCGCCAACGAAGCTCGAAATCCGAACTCAATAAGAGCGGAAGAGAGCTTAAAAAACCATGCCCGAGGAGATTGTTTAAGGCCATATAGAGATTTATGAAGTCGACAAACTAATGAAGGAGAAGATTGACTTACAAACCCGGGAGGTTGTTCCATGAATACCGATTCCGCTAGATCTCCGTGAAGAAATGCATTACTAACATCCAATTGCTTGAAGCTCCAAGCTTTAGAAAATGCTAGACTTAGAACAAACCGAATGGTTGTATGCTTAACAACCGGGCTAAATGTCTCAAAATAATCTATATTTTCTTGTTGACGATATCCCTTGGCCACTAACCGAGCCTTATACCGGTTGATAGAGCCATCCAGATTGGTTTTTATTTTGTAAACCCATTTGCATCCAATAACCGGGCAATCCGGGGGTAAGGTAACCAATGACCAAATATTGTTTAAGAGTAAAGCATCCATCTCTTCTTTCATAGCCGAAATCCAGCACGGAAATTTAATAGCTTCTTTAAAAGATACCGGTTCCACGAGATTTGTTGCTAGAACTTTCGGTTTACGTATTCCTGATTTTGCTCTAGTCACCATGGGATGAGTATTATCCCGAAAATCATCATTCGGACAAGAGCCATCTTTCAAAGCACCAACCGGAGACTCGGAAGAAGGTAGGCACTGATGTGCCGTCAATCGATGAGCGGCGCACCGTGATCGGAAGATGGCCGTGCGCGTGACCGGAGGAGGTGATGCGTACGGCGGTCGGAAAATATGATCGGGCGTTTTGTAGAGTTGAGGTGCGGAAGTATAATGGGATGGAAATAAGGTGGATTGAAGGTGTAAATATGGTGATGGCACGAATAAAAACGGAGGTGGTTCGGAGGGTAGTGGATGTACCGGAATCGGTGGTGGCGGAGATTGATGGCTCGGGAAACGGGATGGAATTTAGGAAGAGGTGGGGCGATCGATCTAAACACTTGAGCAATCTAAGTGTTTAGAACGGTAGACCTAGTTCGTGTTTGGATATGACTCACCGTTCACGGACGAGGGTTGTCGAAGACTTGGCCGGATATGACGCACCGGAGAAGGATCGACGATTTGAGGGAATTATCAAAAAGGCTTGAAGCACTTGTATTGATAAAAATTCACTAAGTTCATTGGAGGCTAAGTGCCTCTTAAATAGACAAAAACATAAAAGGAAAATACTAAGTAAGAATTGTAAGCCGTCGATCACGTTGGACGTCTAGGATCGTGAAGGCGCGAATCGGTGAAGGATCTTGAAGGCGCGGATCGGTGATGTGGCGCTAGAATCATGGGATTGCTTGCCGTTGGTTGTAGCCGGGTCCGGGTGATCGGGCGCGCGCGTCGTCATTGCCGGTACGTAGCTGGATCCGGGTGCTCAAGGAATGCGTCAGCGTCGTGGATGGCGCGGCCGGGTCGCGGTCGGGTGCGCGCGCGGGTGGGCGCTGTCGGGTGCGCTGGTGTGCGCTGCCGGGCGCGCGCTAGAAGGAAATCCCGAGATTCTCGGGATTTTCCCGATGTGATCGGGATTACCGAGTTTCATGGGATTTTCCGTGTGCGAATCTTCCCTTATCTCTCTAGTTGATATTCTCCCACTAAATGGCTCCTTCCATAAGATTTTGGCACGGTCGAAAATGCTAAGTGTCCGTGGGCTTCTTCCTTGTTGTTTGGGCTTCGGCCATGATGGATCGCGGGCCTTTAAACTTCGTCTTTCGTGACTTGGGCTGGCTCTTCTTACTCTTCTACGTCTCTAATTGCTGAAAGGAAATGTTGCGCTCGGCCACTTATTGAAGTGGGCCGAGCCCCTTAATGGGACTCGGCGCGGGCCGTGTCGGCTGGCCCGTGTGGCGCTGTCTGGGTGCGGTCCGTGTCGTCGCGCGCCGCAGCCGGCCCGATGTGGGCGGCCTTGGCGCGATCTGCTGGCCCGATATGGGCGGTCTTGGTGCGGTCCTCGGTGTCCGGCTCGGGGTGCCATGTGATGCACGTTCTCGGCCGGTCTTGATCTAACTCTGAGGGTGTCTCCATGATAATGTTCCCTACAAAATGAGCAACCAAGTTAGCATAAAACTCTCGGTCCGATGGGCCCGAGTGTCGTGGCACATCAGGCACGAAATTATAGCGGAAGGAATTTTTGAACTAGAATAGAAAGGTAAATAAACCAGAATTACAATCGGAGAAGAGGAAGATTGATCGGATGAAGATTCAAATTTAGAATTTTTATATGGGAAAGAATCTTCATGAAAGATTACATCTCGGGATATAAAAAATCGACCCGAAGATGGATCAAAGGTAATATATCCTTTATGATTGTTGGAATAACCAACAAATACACACTCCCGGGATCTAGGTTCAAGTTTATGTGAATTGTAGGGTCGAAGATTCGGAAAGCACAAACAACCAAAAACCCGGAATAGCTCATAATTGGGTGAAATTGAATGAAGTAAAAAATATGGGCATTTAAAATCCAAAACCCGAGAGGGTAACATATTAATAATATGTACCGCGGTATGAAAAGCAAAGGACCAAAATGACAAGGGCATATGAGAATGAAAAAGGATTGATAACCCGACTTCGACAACATGCCGATTTTTACGTTCGACCCGACCATTTTGTGCCGGAGTATAGGGGCATGAAACTCTATGAATGATACCATTAGATTCAAAAAATTGACGTAATGGACGAAATTCCCCTCTCCAATCCGATTGAACCGTTTTGACACAAAAGTTAAATTGTGTCCGAACCATAGCACAAATGTTTTTGAAAATATTTGGAACTTGATCTTTGGATTGTAAAAAATAAATCCAAGTGAAACGACTATAGTCATCAATTATTAAAAGAAAATACCGGAAACCATTTATTGACATTTTTGGTGCCGGTCCCCACAAATCCGTATGTAACAAATCGAACAATTTCAAAGATCGAGAGTTTGACAATGCAAAGGGAAGTTTATGAGACTTACTCATAGGACACGAAATACAAGGTTCAATAGTAGAATTTTTATTCAAAGCGAAATTGAAATTCGAAATTACCGAATTGAGAATCGGCATGGAAGGATGCCCAAGCCGATTGTGCTAAGTCCGAGCATCGAGAACTTTGCTGAAAAATGCAGAGGGTGCTGCGGATGACACGGGAAGGCTATAGAGTCCGTTAATTGCCGGACCCCGAAGTATGATTTCCTGTGAATTTAGGTCAGTAACCGAGAAATATGAAGGAAAAAAGGAAACCGAGACTGAATTATCACGACATAATTTGTTGACGCTTAAAAGATTAGAAGACAAAAAAGATGAATGAATTGCATCGGAAAGAAGTAAGGATTTACCGGATGATGTATTGATCGATGCTTGACCTACCGATGAAATCGGGATTCTCATTCCGTTAGCGACTGAAATTTGATCGGTGCCTGTATATGGAGCAAAATTATGCAGCAGAGAATTATCTGAGGCGAAGTGATTAGTTGCCCCAGAATCCAAAAACCAAGCCGGAGTAACTTGATTAAAATCGGAACCCGATTGTATTCCCGATTGAGTCCAATTTGCTGTGGGCCGAGACGAATTTCCAAAACTTTGTTTAAACCCAATCGGATTGTATGATAGATTTGTTCGATGATAACAAACCGAGGCGAGATGACCCACCTTGTTGCAAATTTGGCAACGTGGTCGAAAAAATCCTTTGTTGGGCTTGAATTATGATCCACCATTATTAGGTCCAGAGTTTTGTTGGTTGAAGTGAATTTGTTGCCCAAAATTTGGTTTGAACGGCTGACGGTGTTGTTGTTGTTGTTGGGCTTGAAAAGCCTTCTGCTGAGGTGAATAGGTTTGCCCTAATGCAGTTGTTTCATTTGTGACGCCGAAAGATGAAAACAGAGGAGAACAAGAATCAGCAGTGAAGTTTGCTGTTGGCGACGGAAGCAACGGAGGACAATACGAATTGTTCTGTCGTTCCAGGCGAGCTTCAAATGTAAGTAACATACTTTGAATTTCTTCAGTTGAAATTTCGGTTGAACGATTTGAGATCGTTGTGACGAAGGAGTTGTATTCACTCCCGAGTCCATTCAATAAAATCAAGATTTGATCCTTCATCGGTACTGGTTCGCCGATTGAAGCAAGACTGTTGCAAATTTTCGTAATGTTCTGTAAATACTCTGTAATGGAAGAGTTACCTTTGTTAACGTTGTGAAGTTTCCCTCGCAGCTCATTGAGACGTGCTAAGGAGACCGACGAATGAGATTTTCCAAGGCTTCGCCATATTTCCGAGGCGGTTGTGAAGTTCACGATTTGCGGGAGAATATTTTCCGGTAGGGATGCGTAGATCCAACTCATTACGAGTCGGTTGTCTATTTGCCAAGTTGTGAAATCTGGATTCGGTTGCATTGACGACGAATCCAGAAACTGAGGAGGTATTGTTGACGGTATCTCTATGAACGACTCTAAGCCATTGGAGATGATGATATTCAGTAAGGTATTCTTCCAAATCAAATAATTTTCTGAATTGAGTTTGATTGACAGATTTTGAGAATAGTTTGGGAAAGGCGGAAATTGAAATTGATTTGGTCTGTTTTCATTGGAGGTTGAGGAAGAAGCTGCCATTACAGGGAGAAAAATTGAAGAAACGGAAAAGGAGAAGAAGAAGAAGGAGGAGGAGGCTCTGATACCATGTAATGCTTCACCGTCAAAGGTATTTTCTATTTAACTAAAATATTTATACAAGTAAATGTAAACGGAATAAAACCGAATAATAACTATTTTTGTAACTACTTTACTAATACTTCAATAATAAACAACATGGCTGTCCCCTTGTACTTATTTTCCATGACATTTGGTATGCAACCAAAAATATCCAAGGACATGATATAGCACGACAAAAATGTTGTCATATAATGTTGTTCCCGAGTTTTTTATGCGGCTGAATGTGTATGAAAAGTATTAAACAAGCTTCTACTCAAGTGGTTTAATTGACCTCACTTGACGGTCGATTTCTATAAATTTGAATTCGAACCTTGGGGCGGTTAATGGTAGCCTAGCTAACAGCACAGTAAAAAGAAAAAGAGAAAAGATACAAATTGGCATAACAAAGCAAGTGATGCATGCAAAATAATGGAATTGTACTACGTAATATTTTACTGCATGCAAATTTATTTTAGGTCAAAATCCAAAATAAGCATCTCGTTTTGCATGACCCGAAAGCCTACTTAAGCACCCACTTCTCTGTTGATTTCACAGTTCATTGCTGTGTCCTCCATTTCAAATTTTGGATTCTTCTGAACTTCTGTCAAATTCAGCTTTCCTTACTGGGTTTCTGCTTCCTTTCTCGGAAATTGAGATCTCCGTTTAAAAACCGTCTACTTCATCCATGGCGATGGTTTCCAGTGTCTCTCTTCCTTTTCCGCATGAGGTTATTGACAGTAAGCGGCGGGATGCTTCGTTTTCATCTTTCTTGAATGCGGCGGAGCAGAATTTCATTCGCAAGCTTGTGAGCAAGAAGGAAGATGGAGAAATCGATGTTTTTGGAGCTGAGAAGTACTTTAATGGCGGAATGGATGGTGAAGCTCCCCTACCAACTTCCATTCCGGCGAGAAAATTACAAGCCGATGAAACGGCTGCAAAGCTTGATTTTGGTTCAATGGAGAAACCGATTCCGCCTGGAACCCCGAGCGTTCGATCGGAAGGGAGCTGGAATAGCCAGAGTGTGCTTCTGAAAATTGCTGGAAAATCAAAGAGGAATATAGCAAAAATATTTCTCTCTCGTTGCAAGTGTTCTTGCTGCGATAAAACCTCCGTCGACGTAATGGTAGATTCCGGAGAGCCCCGCCGCGATGAACGTAAAGAGATTCTCGGTGATTTCGAAAATATTGAAACGAGATCTTGGTCCAAGGAGGAGATCGAAGAAACGTTCACATTTCCGATTCCAAAACCGGAATCTGGAAACTTTCCGTCAGAAATGCAGAATGTAGAGGCAAAAGAAGGAGAGAAGAAGCCAAATAAGTCGTTTGAGATTTTTGGAAATCGGTCGTTTAGTTTTCCAAGAAGCAAGGCAAATATTTGGAACGGTACTTCAAAGGAAGGAGAGTTACAGTCTTCCGTCGCGAACGGCGCACTTTACAACGACACCTCTAGCGACGGCAGCTCCGATTTGTTCGAAATCGAGAGTTTGACCGGGAAATCGATTCGTTGTCTCCGCCGGCAAAGCTCCGACTCGACGAGCTGTTTGACCCAAACGACTTCCTATGCTCCCAGCGAGATAAGCATCGAGTGGAGCGTCGTCACGGCGAGCGCCGCCGATTTCTCCGCCGCCTCCGATTACGATTCAGATAAAAAGGCGGCAATAGCAAACTCGGGCAATCCCGTTCAGAAGCGGAGGTCGGGTATTCTTCTGGGGTGTAAAAATGAGAAAGCAGTGGGAGTGGCATCAGACAGGAACCCGAGAAGGTGGGTGGGGAAGGGTCGGGTCATCGGACGTCGGAATGCTTTCCGCCATTGACAAGTCACGAAGCTCAAACGAAGCAGACTGTTTTAAGCTCGAAACAGAAGAATCAAGGGCCTCTTCCTCTGCAAATTTAATGTTTGGGAGCAATAATCATTGTTTAAGATGATCAAACTCATTGTTTTGTACAGTTTCAATCTTGTTTTTCAAGTCCAAATTTGGTTTGCGAGAAAATATGTTCTTCCAATAAACTTGTAAGAAATTCAAAAGTTTGATTTACTTCCTATATGTTGATAATCCTATCACTATCACAAGAGTAATAATGTACTGATGATATTATTTTTATTAAGATAGTAATTACGAATAATACAATGTCACACGAACAAATGAACGACATATAAACCTGAGGACGTAGGTCATCTATCATTGTGTTAACGAGTATCTTAACGTCGGATTATCGGGTTGCTAACTTTGTATAAAAAGATAATGAATTTGACGAAGGAATGTATCCTTTTGTATAAACTCCACGGATTCTTGCCTTGATCATTTTCAAGACATTAGATGAATGCAGTTACAGACAAAACAAAACGTGACCAAAGTCATATGGTTTCTCAGTTAAAAAAATAGAGTTACTTTACACCCATCGACCAAATCAAACCAGATCAAACTCTACTTACGCACACTAATGTTTCATCAGATGGTCTATTGTCTATTGATGGCCCACATAGCTGATTAAAATTTTTTATCATTCAAATTAATTTAATTTAGTGTAATTATTAGTGAGCACTTATTAAATTACTTAGGAGTGTTTTTTCGGTGGCACTTTAATTTTTCTTATATCAATTGATATTTCAAAATATGAGTATTCTTTGATAGACATTTGAAAGTTTTAATTTATCAGTTAACACCATAAAATTCAGATCGTTAGCAATGAACACTCTAATCGTCAAATTTAAGTTAATTGAAGATTTTATTATAATATAATTTCAAAAGTCTTTTGTCTAATCCATCATTCTCAATTAAGATTTTAGAAAGTGAGAAAGTAAACAAAAAAAATAAAAATTAGCATCATTAGTGAAATTTAACATAAGAGATTTGTGAATAAAAATATGATGTTAGATGTGCAAATTGAAAATATGCTGATGCTTTGATGTAAGTGTAACAGTTGATAGAATAAAAAATTTAAGATATCATTTAAAAATACTCATATGTGATATGTGTCCATAACTATAATAAAAATTCAAGGTATTATTAAAAAATAATTCTAATTATAAGATGCCCATTTGTAATTGATCTTTAATTTATAAGTATCGATAACATTAATTATTAATTCACGTTAGACTTTCGAATTTTGAGTTTTTCCCAACATCATCTTAGATAACTCGAAAAAAGGAGCGGGAAATCTTCCACTATCATCATATAATTTTACTGGTTTTGAATTAGAATTAACACAAATTTATTACGAGATGAAGTCAAAATGTGTTAAACTAAACGAAAGAAAATTGATAGTATAAGTAATGGTTTTTTGTTTGCTCGAGCGATATAGGATTGTGCATCATACTTATATGATGTAACTCTTACAATCATAAGACAATTGATTGAGCTGGCAGTGACACACGGCTTTATTTTTCTTAATTATAAGATTATAATTGAACTTGCTCGGAAACCAGACTTCTTCGTGACATAAAATGTTTGGAAAAAGTTGGTCCGAATAATTTTTGAGCAAGGAGGAAGAAGAACATGCACATGTTAGTGGGACACTAAGCTATTTATTGGAACGTGGAAGTTTTAGGATGGCTGATTTAAAAGGTTTGGATTTTGCTAATGTGGTTTCTGTTTTGGTCTTTGGCTTCGTAAAATGGACATATTGTAAGCCTTTTTATTTGGAACATTCAGCGTTACAAAAACAAAGCAAATTGGCTCCTTCCATCAAATGTGAGCGTGACATTTAGAAAAAATTGTTACTTCATCTCTACTTTCGATATCATTTGATCAAAATAAATCAATCAATTTATTTACCCATAACATTTGATGTCACGAAATCAAATGACGATGCAGATAGTGCAGAGGAGTTTAAATTGTCATATCGCTCAGGGATAGAGACCGAAGATGTTTCACATATGAGTAATTTACCCATAACATTATAATGCATTTTAAGTATATTCTAATAACAAAGTCATGCGAATTTTGAGTTAAAGTGACCAATATTGTATTGACATGTGTAAAAACTCTACAATGTCATTCCAAAATAATACACTTTCAACGCACCAAATAATTTACTTGATGCATATAGCAATTTATGTGTATACCTTAATCTCATGTTCTTTTTTCCATAATGCTATAATATATTATAAGAAATTAGTCTAAGCTTACTATCTTATTATTAGGAATGAACATGTGTCCATTTGCATCAGTTTTGATTAGGCTAACATATAATATATTGAAAATTAGTCTAACATATATTATATGTTAAACTATAATCTTAATATATTATATGTTAGAGTTTTTTCAATTTATTTTTAGTAATAACATTTTAATTTAAATTATTAAAATAATATGTGTTTTAATTTATTTTTTCTATTATTTGAACTTTAAAATTATGAAAAAATAAATAAAAACTAGAATTTTTGACGATATATAATAAAAAACTATTTTTGATTACACTTTTTATTTTTTATGTTTTAATATAATATTATTTATCGGGTTGAATCGTTTTTTGAAATGGTTAAAAAATTCACCACCCGACCGTTACTCTTTTTTCAATTGCTGAAAATCTATCCAAATATAGAAAAAAGATTTTTTAACTTGACACAAATGTTGCGAGTTGGATCGGAACCCGTGAGTCAGTTTGAGTTGTTCATCACTACTTATTATACATTCTTTTCTTTTCTTTTGACGTGCTGTCACGTGATTAAATTTAAATAATTTAAATAATAAAATTATAGGGCTAAATGAGTGTACAAGTTTGAATAACTGGTATTTATATTTCATTTAAAGTATTTTGTTTTTCATACTCCTCCATAGTGTGGAACCAAGAAGGATGTTTGAAATGCGTAATCTGGCATTTGCAGGACAAAGGGCAAGAAGAAGGACAAACGTGTTTCAAATGGAGGAAAATCCCATTGCCCAACTTATCCTCTCCCTCCAAATGGACTCAGCTCTATTATTGTACACCATCATCAAATGTTTGTTTCATATATTTTTGTATTCAATTATCACTACTATATCTTAATCCTACTCCGTGCTATTTACATACACGAATCATTTTCACAATGTTTTTGAGTTTGTTTATTATTTCAAACTTTAAGTTTGTACTTTGTATTATGACTAACAATCAAATTAAATCAACCTGTCAAACCGACTCCAACCACCTATTTAGGTCGAGTATGTCGAAATCAATTTAAAATTCTATATTCAATTTGATTTATATAGAATATACAATAAGAATGAGTTTATATCAAATTTTACAAGAAACGACCCATTAGAATGTGAGTGTCGATAACATGCTTGTTTGAATTTTACAAATAGAATGTGAATCCAACAAGAAACCAACCCACAATTTTGGGTCAGATTTGTTTCTGAGCAGTTATCTAGTTTAATCTAATTCAGATATAATTTTATTAAATTTGATTAACTAGATCAGATCTATTTTACATCAAAATCTAACCCAAACGAACAGCTCTCATCGTAGTTTGTATCAAGATTATGTGATGGTTGAGTAGATTTCCATTGATTTAGAATTACTTCCTTTATCTATGGTCGTGAACCGGTTTATTAAAATTACAGTTTAGAGGGTTAAAACTCGTGAAAATTAAATCGAACTACAGGTAAAAATTGACCTAGAATTGGTTTCAAACTTTCTAAAACTCGAACAAAAGTACAACAAAAATTAATAATTTATTTTTTTAAAAATAAATTTGGAACGAAACCGGATTGCAACGTTAATTTATTAGAATGCACAATTCATGTTCCTGATCTAGGGCTAAAATAATAAAATTCGTAATAAAAAATAGCCTTATATTCATACTTTAATTTTATAATATTAACTCAAATAATTATATTTACTATTTATAGTAATTGCTATTAATAATAAAGAATATAAAAAACTTAGTTGCTTTATAAGTGGGACATTAAGCCCATAGGCAATGGCCTTAAAAGCCCTTAAGATAAAGATGGGCCTCACCCGAACCTCAATCCTCCACAACTTCCTAGGGTTAGGGTTGTGGATTCCTGAATTCGTATAAAGCTGGATCAACCTTGATAGCCGCAGCATTTGCTGATCGTTCTTCATCATCTCGCTCGATCGGGTAGTCAGTGAAACAGCGGTGTTTCAGAAAATATGGTGCATGTATCTTTCTACAGGAACTGTAAGTGGATTTAACGGTTACGTTTATTTTTTCAAATATCAGAATTTCCGTGGCTATAGCTTAGTATGATAATGTATGCTATCACTTGGCTCTTAATCAAAAGGTGTTATCGTTTTCTGTTGTGGTCTAGGGTAGCATGATTTATTGTAGCAGATGAGAATCGATCAAGATACACTATGATTTTGTGCTAGATGACCATTAGGGATTTCTCTCATGGGAAAGAATTATCGTTTGCGCATACATGTATTCTGAGATTCTTTTTGTACGGTTTGCTTTTGATTTTGTGGAATCATTACGCATTTTTTTCTGAATATTTGAGAAAAATTTGATAAGATTTTAGGGGTGATGTCTGAACTAAAGGATTGTAAGTTATACAATTCTTCCTGTAGACGCTGATTGATTTTACACTGCTGGCCGTGTTTCGTTTTTCATTACACATTGTGGTCCTAAGCAGCAGCCATAAAGTCGTAAATATATTATTCTGGAGCCACAGTGTAAATTGAGGATTATCCAACTAAAGTATTTAGAGCTTAAATAGTAACTTGTGTACTTCATGGATAAAAGAACTGAAGCATCGATATTAAACTTTACAGTGTTAATAGTGCGATATAAAATGACCACATCATTAGATTATACTATAACGAAATATATGAAAGATTGGTTAAGGTGGCTGCTGGAATTGGCTCTTAATCTGCATACTTATCTTGCATTTTAGTCTTCAAAATTCATCTTAATTTCACATAAATGGATGTAGGGAGGTTTAGTGTATTACATGCTTGAGTGTTTAATGAAAACCTTACACTTTTAATGTCTTGAAATCTCTCTAGTAAAGACTGACCACGAGATACTCAAGGAAATGAGAAAATTCGGTGTACAATATTTGTAATTCCAAATAGATTTTTATGCAATTATCGGAAATCTATCTCTTTTAATCATGGAGTTACTCGCCTATCCTCAACTCCATTTTAGTTTACATGACTATGATCAACATTTCTCCCAATGTTTTTTGCAAACTGTCCTTGAACTTTATTGTGTTGCTGTAATTGCTTGCTTGGTGAGATTTTAACTGCTGTTGAAGCTTACTGTGACATCCCTTCAATACGTTTGTTGCACAGATGGGAAAACATTTAAGAAGCCTCGACGCCCTTATGAGAAAGAGCGTCTGGATGCAGAGCTGAAGCTGGTAGGGGAGTATGGACTTCGGTGCAAGAGGGAGCTGTGGCGTGTTCAGTATGCATTGAGTAGAATTCGTAACAATGCTAGAATGCTTTTAACTCTTGATGAAAAGAACCCAAGAAGGATATTCGAGGGTGAAGCTCTTTTGAGAAGGATGAATAGGTATGGGCTTTTGGATGAGAATCAGAACAAGCTTGATTATGTTTTAGCCCTCACGGTGGAGAACTTTCTCGAGCGACGCCTTCAAACACTTGTCTTCAAGTCGGGCATGGCCAAATCAATCCATCATGCCAGAGTGCTTATCAGACAAAGGCACATTAGGTATTAAGCTTGTGCTCTGCTCGTGCTAATGAAAAGCAAATGCTTATGCTGTAATTTTCTCCTTCTCATTGAGTTTTTCCTGCATTTTTTTTTCATTATCAGGGTTGGGAGGCAGGTAGTAAACATTCCTTCGTTCATGGTGAGGGTTGATTCTCAGAAGCACATAGACTTTTCTATTACAAGCCCATTTGGCGGTGGTAGACCAGGTAGAGTGAAGAGAAGGAACCAGAAGTCAGCTGCAAAGAAGGCTGCCGGTGGCGATGGAGATGAAGAAGATGAAGATTAAGCCACGCACAGTAAGTTATAATAATTGGCAATAGTTCTTTCAGGATTTTGTTTTGTCTAATTTTTGTTCATCCTCAAAACCCAATTTTGTGTTATTTGAAAGAAATTTTTGCTGGTAATGCGAGTCTTCTTGCTATTGGATACTAGATTTACGGATTTTCTAAGAAATATTCTCGTTGTTCTGTTTCTGCAAAGTTCAATGGTCTGTCATCTGATCTTCATTAGGGGTCGCTATGCTTGGATGTTAATTTCAAAGAATTATACTGAAAGGAAGCTATTGATTTACTAACTGGATTAATTGAATCGCTGTGACTTTTCTCGTTTGAGTCTTCCTACTCTCCAAATCTAAACTTGGTGCAAGCGTGATCTTTCTGATTGACTGCAAAATAGCTTCGAAGAGTTGCTTGGCCGATGAGAGCGGCAAATGATCTAAGTTTGGAAACGCTCTGCTTGTTATGTCTCTCGGCTTCATGAGATGAGCTACTCAATTTAGAGCCAGCTGGCTGCCGTACCTCGCTATGATTTTTCATTTTTGCTGAAGTCCATTGTGGCCATCATCATCCAGTGCGCTCGTCGGTCGTTGTCTGTCGTCGAGAGGAGAACATCTAGAGAACACGTTTCTCCCCGATCATCTCATCTCGAGCGTTGATTGATAGTGACAACTATCATTTTCACCTAATTTCCCCCTCCTATAAATAACTCCTGAATTCTTTTTCATTTTTTCGCGCCATTTTCTTTCAACTCCTCTCCATTATACTATGCCCTTTCTCAAATTCTCTAATCATGCAATTTTGCACATTCGACCTTTATGCATGTTATTAATCAAGTTAGGTTTACAATCAATTTACTAACACGCCGCTAATACTTTAAATGATTCTTCCGTTTCACTAACGAATCTTGGATGCTTTATTTCTCAATTTAAAAAATTATTTCAACTAGATAGTTATTAATCTTTATTTTTCATATGCGACGTGTTTGTCAAATTTTAATTTAATTATTAAAAATATATACAATTTATTTTACCACATATAAATGTAATTTCTTTTATTAGTTCATCTAACACCCGGCAATAATAATATAAAGAATTTTTTAAAGCATTCAATCTCAAACCAAGAAAAGTATAAACAAATAAATGAACTAGGTAGAATTCTACTTTGCTAATATTAGAAAATGCTAAAGCATATTTTACTCTGGATCAAATATTGTTATTTTTTTTTTTAAAAAAACCTTTTTTTGTAGCTACGAAATAATATTCGAGAATTTATTATCCCACTACCTATTTTGTTCTTCTATTTTTTGTAAATTTAACAAGTACTTCTGCGAAATATAAATAAGTAAATAGATTTTTAATATAGTTAATAAAAATATCAGATTGACGTACTTAACTTATTCTCATTTTACATGCTTGATGCATCCTAGATATCAAATAAGAGAATCTAAATTAATACTTGATAAAATTCTTAATAATCTAGGTCTTGTTTACGTAGTGAGTCAAAATCAATCAAAAAACTATATTGCTAATTTGTATGCTTCTTACCAAATTAATTATTGTGATATTAGTTGTTTATTTTATTTTTTTTTTCACACCTCTCGTACCTCTAGTAGTGGTTCCAAATTTGGACATATATATCAAAGTTCATTCTTATAGTTTCGAAAATTATGAGCTTGCTATTTATTTAGAAATGCGTTTTAATATTTTTCATGATGATAAATTTGATATTTTGAGTTAATGTAAAACAAATGAGCAAGTATATCCTTTTTTTTAATGGAACATTATTTACTAATCCATCTTTAGACTTTATAATGATTAAATTAGATTAAATATTTTTTTATAACAAGTTTATTTTAATTATGCATGATTATTATATTTTACTAACCCTCGAAATAGGGTATTTTAAGTCTTTGACTCGTGTGTTAAGTATATTGAAGTTAAATTATGAAAATTAAAAATATTAAAAATCAAATGTCAAAGTCTTGAGGTTTACGTCACTCGATATTGAGTTTAGGTCGACCGTAACCAAAAAGCAAAAATCTAATTTTGCAACATCAATGTGGAAGGTTTGACCGGAAGTTGTTTTGAGTCGACTGAAAGCAAATCAAAATTCTACGTTTTTGCATCGTATATGGAAAGGTTGACCGGTACAAAAAATCACTGGAGCACAAATTCAAAAAATACAACTCTCTCGAAGGGTCGACTTGTTTCTACTTTGGGTCGGCCGAAATCACTGAATAGCAATTTTGCAAATTACAGTCTCTCGAAGAGTTGACCAGAATGGAAAAACGATCAATATAAACTTTGATTAGGGTTGACCGATTACAGAAAGGGGAAACCGCGTCTAACGGCTAGATTCCTATTCAACGACGAAAATGGTGTAACGATATATGTTTTGGTCGACCAAATCTAGGGGGAGCTGAAGTTTTATAAATGGAGGAGTTAATGTATTTTTCAAACTACCAAATTTTTAGAGAAAAAATATCAAAGTGCTGTCAAAATTTTCTACAATCTCTCTGTCAAGCATTTACTCATTTGTGAGTATTTACCATTTTAAAATTTATTTGTAAATCATTTTCTATCCTTGGGTGAACTTGAAAGGTTGAAGACTTTAGAAAAAAAAAGTAAGTGTAAGGTTTGATTGACATTTGTAGGTTAACATAGTTTGCTCGAGTTCGAGAATTAAAAAAATCTTCAAGGTGCAGTTTTAGAGTAGAGACATAGGCAAAAGTTTGTGCCGAACCTCGTTAGCAAACAGTCGTGTGTTTCTAATGTTTCTCTTTACATTTATTACAAATATCGCTTAGGGAATAGATTTACAAAATCATGAAAAATATAACATTGACCTAATTTATCCCTCACTTNACTATGAACTTATTATAAACATAAGCGAAAAAAATGCGAGAAACCACGAGTTTTTTGAAAATAGGCAACTCAAATCCTAAATTTTAGAAAAGGCGAATTAAACCATTGTGGACGGTCACATAACATTTGAGCCGTCTATAGAGGAGGTTGATAATTTAATTGTTTTAGAAAAATCAACATTTTAAAATTTTTAGGAAAATATTTGTTGAGAATCGAACCAACTTCGAAAAAAAAGAATAATATGTGAGTCACAAAATTTATTTAGACAAAACCACAGAGTAAAGAAACAAATCTACTATGAAGATCAGAATATAATTACTAAATTTTGCAACTTTAGTTTACATTAATTTATTGAAAAAATAAAACGCTAACAAAATTCTATCATGAACTCACCACAAAATGATATGAAAAAAAGTTGAACTCAAATCAAATACGATTGAGTTAGAAAAATATATTTTTTGTTTTGCCTGAATTTTACAACTCCAGATGTTAACTAAATATTGACATAATATTGTGAGAGTTTGTTTTTAAGTTTATAAAAAAAAATTTATTGACGTAGGAATTTTAAATAATTTATTTTTTATTAAAAATTATAATAAATTATATAATTATTAAAAATTATAAAATTTTCTAGAATTTATTTTGTATTTAATTTTTTTTTATTTTTTGATTTTATAATATTGTAAATGTTCCAAAAACGCCTACCTACCGTGCCACGTGCGGCCAAACCTTGTAGAGATGGCAATCGAGCTGCTCGAGCAAGCCGAGCTGAAAATTTTGCGGCTCATCGAGCTTGTCAAGCTTTTTGAGGCGAGTCTGTCTAGCCGAGCCGACTTAAGCTTTTTCCAAAAAATTTGGCTCGAGCCAGCTTGCGAGCCTTGAGCCTATCCGAGCCTAGCCGATTGAGCCTGTCGAGCCTATTCAAGCCGAGTGGAGCCAAACAAGCCAAACATACGTAAAAATATTTTTTATTTGTAAAAAAAATTGCATATCATTGAAATTAAATTGTATGAATTCTAAAAACTACAAGTGTAAAAAATTACCAGAACAAAAAATTATATATAAAAAAATTATAAGTGAAAAAAATTACACTAAAAAATACAAGTGTAAAAATTATATAAAGTTACACTTCATAAGTTAATAATTTTTTAATTCTAAATTTTTGAATTCCTCCGTTAATTCATCATCTCGTTGTTGATTTTTTGAAATTGCACGCTCAAATCTTTCAAGAATATCAACGCCTCCACGAGATCCGGTGTAAGATATGCACGTCGATCGTCGAACATCCGTCCACCTATACTAAAAGCACACTCGGAAGCTACAGTAGAAACATAAAGAGTTAGTGAATCACATAGAGCTGGCAAACGAGCGAGCCCAGGATTCGGGCTCGCGAGCTCGAGCCAGGCTCATGAACCAGACTCGTAAGCTCGACACTGTAGCCAAAACTGAACTCGTTCCCGTTCCAAACGTTGTCTTTGTTCATAGATCTGTTCGTCCATCTCCGAAAATGACAATAATCGGCCGTTAAAAGTTTGATTTAGTTAGCAAAATTAACTAAAAATAGTTTTTAACATATGAAAGTATGTTTATTTTTCTTGCAAAATAAACTAATATAACTTTTATCCAATTATTATATATTTATCACTTTTTTTTTTTAATTTTTTTATTATATGAAACTATAAATCATTTTCGGCTCGATTAGGCTCGGGAGTTGGGCTCGCTCGGCTCGAGGCTCTGCTCGAATAGGCTCGAGGCTCGATAGCTCGCTCGAGCCAAAATTTTTGAGAAAAAGCTCGACAGGCTCAGCTCGAATAGCTCGGCAGGCTCGACGAGCCGGCCGAGACCGGGCTCGGCTCGTTCGAGCCGGCTCGTTTGCTGGCTCTAGAATCACATACCATTTTCGAAAGAATCGGATAGACAATCACATTATTTTTTCACCAAGTCAAAATATTGAATGCATCATTACGAGGAAGTTGATAATGAGTGTCCAAATAAATATCAAGTTTATTCTTATCGAAACCATAAGAATGCACATCGTTATCAATTTTTTCATTAATAACATCGATGCTATTAATTGGTTGTCCATAACGGGAACTACCACTAGAAGTAGACACAATATTATATGAATAAAATGAACGAGAAATACTATATTTATGCTGGTAAGAAGCAAATAAATTAAAAATATCATTTCTTACTAAAGCTACAGAAACTACCAACATTAGCCCTAAGTTACCAGAAATCGTATCAAACATCAATTTACAATATTTAAGTTTATATCTAGGATGCATAATGCAAGAAAATGTTAAAATATTGGGTATGTCAAGTCAATATTTTTTAAATTTCGTTTCTATTTTGTCTGTGATTTCACAAAATTCATCTATTTTTATATCTCTCGAAAGTACCTATTAAGTTTACAGATATAGGAAGAACAAGATGCATAGTCAGGTAATAAATTCTCGAACATTCTTTAGAAGCTTCGAAAAATAGTTTCAAAAAATCAAGAAATAAATTAGTCATATCACAACTACTATTATCTAAAGTAATACTTTGTGTTTTTTGACTAATAAAATCACAAATTACATTCCAATACGATTTAACTTGTTCTAACATTAAATAAGTTGAATTTCACCTTGTTGATACATCCGTTTTTAATTTTCTAGGTCGAAGATTAGCCGCTTTACAAAATTCTTTATATTCTTGTTGTGGGAAGTTGGAAGAAGTAATAAAAGAAAATGTATTTTTAATTGCATCAATATGCGGGAAAATAAAATACATGTTATCTTTAACAATTAAATTTAAAATATGAAAAACACAACGCATATGAAAAAACATAGATTGACAACTATCAAATTGAAATACTTTTAAATTGCAAAACACAAACATCATTAGCAGAAGCATTATCTAAAGTAATACTAAAAATTCTATCTTTAATATTATATTCTTGTAAAATGACTATAATGTATCGATAAATAGTTATGTCATTATGGGGACATTGACAACTATGAAATCCTAATATTCTTTTATGAAATTGTCATTTATCATCAATGAAATGAAAAGTCACGACGTAAAATAAATACACATAGTAAGTGCGTGTACATTTTAACGATGTCACCTCACAAAGTACTACGATGAATTCGTCTAAAACTAGAGTTAACGTATTCTCTCATAAATTGTTTAAAGACTTTGCTATCAAATATCAATAGCGGGACTTCTTTTTGTGCTACATATTTTGCAACACCTTTGTGTAATCTTTCGCGTGAATACACGAAATTTCCTCCACCACCAACACTTAATTGTAATTGGGTTCGGTCGCTCGTTTGCTCATGTGCGTGACATTTTTTATAATGTCGACCAATAGTGCTAGTGGTAGATTCGTAAGCATAGTATTTGGCACAATATTTGCACTGCGCCCTATTTTTTATTTTCTCCCTATTTGTATTGCTTTCAATTCAAAATGGTTCCAAACATCCGACGATTTTGATTTTTTAGATTTAGGTGTAGGTGTGGATGCATGTGCGGATGCGTGTCTCATAGAAAATGCGGGATTACTAGATCCAATTTCTTGAATGTTGTCATCATCAGATGAAAACGATTTAAATTTTGCATAATGTGCATCAATATCGATGTAAATTAATAACGAAAAAAATGTAAATTGATATCATTCACTAATTACTCGATGATAACTTGTACATGGTAATTGATATTTATAATTCCACACGCTGTTGCGGTCGACACAAATGTTCAGTGGTCGACACAAGCATTGTTTTTCCGACACTTCAAATCTTTTTGTTCTTGGAGCGGTCGACATAACTGAAGTTGGGTCGACACTTTTGTCTTGGGTCGATACTTTTGGGGTCGACACATGTAGGTTGGGGTCGACACAAATCTAAAGGATCCATCTCTAGAAAATTCTGGGGTCGACACATGTAGGTTGGGTCGACATATTTAGAACGTTGGAGAGTCGACATCTAAAGTGCAGACTCAGCTTTGAGGGGTCGACACATGAAATATGGTAAGGTCGACACAATGTCTTTTATAGGGTCGACACAGTTTGTATAGATGAGTCGACATAATTTGAACATAAAGGTCGACATAAGTAATTTAGTTGGTTCGACACATTTTGTACGTTGGGTCGACATAAGGTATTATGGGTCGACACAAAACACTGCATATACTTGAAATTTCTGCAGCACTTAAACAAATTGTTAGACTTTAATTGTACCATTCAAAGAAGGTATTTATCATGAATGCTTAAGTCTAATTTAAACATTGTAAAGTAGTTTATTTTATCTTTCATGTTTATCTTACATAGTTATCATAAAAATAATTGATTGCTTTAAAAATATTTTTAAAGCCAGCACTATGTTTTGAATAGTTTATATTTTATATTGTTACTGATCGT
>QAOC01000203.1:0-102971 GCA_003255005.1 Begonia fuchsioides
CAAAAATTGCACAAACTCCCATGCACCAAACCTTAAAATTTGACACATACCCCCCACCCTCCAAAACCCTCACCAAATGAATTATCTCCCTCAGCCCCATTTTTTTTCACGTTTTTTTTTTTGCACGCAACCCAACAAACCAAAAAATACTAAAAAAAAAGGGCACGCTTCCCAAGAAACCTCCTAAACACTAAAAAATTGGCACACATCCCAACGAACCCTAAACCCTAAAATTGGGCACGCATCCTAAGGAACAGTAACTCATAATTGGGTACGCATCCCAAGGAACAGTAAACCCCTAAAAATGGGCACATATCCCCATGAACAGTAAACCCTAATTACACCTAGTTTAAGCCCAAAGGGTTCACTTTGCCCAAGCTATGGGGTTTTTTTTTTTTAAAAACACCCAAAAACTACTGTACACCCAATTAACAACTACTGCACATCCAGTTAACAACTACTGTACACCCAATTAACAACTACCGTACTCTCAAAAACTGTGGGTAGCTCCGGGAAAATTCATCAGCTTCTTTTGAATAACCTCTTCAAATAACTTTGATTCTTCTATATGACATTTTTATTAGAGCTCATCATTGTTCCTTAATGAGCTGTTAACCCAGCACAGACTAGCCACATCCAGCCCAGCTCTCGAACTTCAGTTTAACGTGCTAGCCCATAAATCATCCATTCCAGAATCATTTGTGCTGTTTAATCAAAGGGCAAAATGCTAGGGAGTGGGCAAACTCTGGTAGGGACAGTGATTCGAACCGAAATTATCAATTTTAAATCAATTTCGTCTCAATTTTTAAAAACATGAAACAAAACTGAATGATGGGCTAAAAAATAAAAAAAAGTTGAATAAAAACATGAAACAAAACATGAACATGTAGGATATATCTCATTTGTATCAGAGATTGGATATATCTCATTACTTTCTTGTGCGCACTATTTCCCTCTTTTACGTGGGTCATCATAAAAAGTAAATGCATGATTGTGGCGAGGTAGCGACCAAAAATCGAATAAAAAGCCAAGTTACTAGACCTTCTGCCACTGCTTTTTTTAGTGTTCTTTTGCCTTCATATGTGCTATTATGGAAATCAAACAGTTAATTTTAATATTGAGTCGTGTATGCTTCAAACTGAGATAACCCGACGTACTTTTAATGTTTTCATCAAATATTAAATTTCATTGAAGATCAAACTTTTGTACTAGTATCTTATAGATTTAAAGGAAGCCTCGGCATAAGAAACAAGTAAAAGTGTTTCTATGCGAAATATGCAACCTTTATATGGTGAGCAATTATTTTTCTTTTTTTGGTCGGTTTCAGCTTAGCATTAGTTATAAGTTTGATTAGTAAGCTCGTGCATTGTCCTTATGACATACATTTGCACGCTACATACAAAATCTTTGCTACTTCAAGATGTTAAGACAAGAATTTGTTGTTAAAGAAAACTACAAAACGGATGTCGACTCGGCAAGTTAAGTAATGGTATTCCCACTATCTCATTGAATCTTTCTCATGTAAAATACTTCAGACTTCTGATACCGCAGGAACAACTGGGGTTGAGCAAAAAAAAAATCACAGCTAGACTCCAGATCTTTGAAAGCAGAAGCAAGGAAAAAGGTCAATAAACAACAATCAAGAGCATCAATTATTTAAAAGCGTGAAGGGGCAAGATCTTTCTTCAATTACTCCACTAGCTTTCTCAAAAACCATAAACTCTGAGATTTTCGTAAGTCGCCTATATTCAGTTAGATTAAGGTGTATTTATTCAGTATAAAAGGTCTTGCGGCAGTACATCCTAGATGTTATATACGAGTAGTAGACTAAAAGAGCATACTTTACTCCTATTCATAACACAAGGATGAAGGATTTTATATTTTGCGTAGAAGAATTTGGTACCTTAATTCGATTTACTACATTGCAAAAAATTGACCAGAGGGTAGACTTCCGATGAAAGATTCTTAAAGTGGAAACATGAGATGAATACTCGTGAAGACATGTGACTGTTTTGCTTCAGACAAAAACATTCAGCATCATGGAAACTAGAACACCTAAAAATGCACCTGCAATGACTTCAACTTCGGAATGTCCGACCTTTTCTTTCAAAGGAGTCCAATCATTCGCAGATTGCTTTAGTCCCTTTTCACCTTCTGCCGAGATCAAAGATGTTCTGATTTTGTTATCATGCTTTTTAGCAGTTGTGTAGCCTTTTGATTTCTCCAATAATAGCGAACTCAAATTCTCTACATTAACAATGGATGGTGATGGTACATTTTCAAGTGGAGAGTCCAATTTATAATCTTGATCCCCAAAGCCAGTGGGCGAGGGGACCCTCGTTTTTTCCTGCCATAGTTTGTTCACTACTTTGGCGTGATTTCCTACCTCTCTTCTTACTCCCTGCAAAAACCAACTATTTTG
Source organism: Begonia fuchsioides (assembly GCA_003255005.1). Lineage (NCBI taxonomy): Eukaryota > Viridiplantae > Streptophyta > Magnoliopsida > Cucurbitales > Begoniaceae > Begonia > Begonia fuchsioides. The sequence goes on from QAOC01000203.1 coordinate 2,423, forward strand.
ATCAGTCTTTGCTCTTTGGTATGAAAACAATCAAAGCGACCTATATGTACTCATTAGCAAATGCAATAGAGCAACCTCTATCAAGCTAACATGACTATTGCTAAGATCTACCAAGTGTCCTATCCTACCAAACTATTTGGTTTAATAATCAAATAATTAAACTGTTTGAATTAGATGATCATGGCAATGTCCCACGGCACCAGGAGGCATATGATTTTCATCATCTGACCAAATAATATTGGGAAGATGTAGTTCCAGCACTTCAAAAAAAATTTCTGAAACATACATGGAGGATGACTTATCCTTACTATCTCTGGAATGAGCAATTATTTGTATACAAGGCATTGGAGATAAAGCAACTACAGGTTAGGTTGGAACTAAGTTTGCAAAAGGAGGACCATCAATATAAAAGTTAGGTTGGACAGACTAACAATGGTGAACTCTTTATCAAGGTTCTTTCCAACTTACAGCAGGTCAGATAAAGATCAACTATTTCTAAGCCTAGAGCTCGAGCCGACTAAATTGAACCATGAACACTTCAATAATTACCATAACAAGGAATACAAACATCTCAATAATTATTGGTTAAAATGTTCATTCGAGAACATTACAGAGAAATTAGTATGCAAGATAATGAAGCAAATTCATCAATTGACAGAACCGTGCATACAGATTCAAAAAGTAAATTAATAGAACAGAAAAAGTAGCAACCTGCTGACAAAGCAAGTATATCTTACACCAAAGTATTAGAACTAAGTCTTCTGCCAAGGGAAGTTGAAGTCCTGCATTATTACAGTATAGAATCTAGTATCCAGCTTTAAGTTTAATTGTTGATCGATCACCATTAGATTCATTGATCATAACCCGGCTCCCCAGAATCAAGGGGGAAATAGAAGATGAAAATAAGAAGTTTTCATCTATTTCACACGAAATCCAGAATGAAAACGAAATTATTGGTTATGAACAGGATGAAAAACAGTTATCGAGGTGGATTCCTTTACCGCTCATTACGATTAAAACATAAAAAGAAACCCCTTATTGTCATTCTTTATGGCTAGAAATACACTTTGTTTGGGTTTATAATATAAGCACCCAACAGGTGAACATAAATGCATCATTGATAATCAATGGCGAAATTCCAAGTAATCAGATGGCAGATGGAAGTAAAGATGAAGAAGCACATTTCAGCAAGAAGTAGGACAGAGGCACTACGAGTTACCTGAGAATCATACATAACAAGGCCAGCATAAACAACGCTGAGTCCGAAAATAGAATCAGAGAGACCCCTGCAATAAATTTAGAAATCAAGAAGCCATATACTTATATTCATGAATCTGCATTAGAAGGAACAATGGATATTGAAAAAAAAGTTCTGAAGAAGTCATTAGTCTCATTCAGTTTATTCCCTTACACATTATTAACGGAATAACCAACATTTACTTAGAAATTACAGATTATTATGGAGTAATTTATGAATACTTCCAGTAGAGCATTGCAAGGCCAACAATAACAACTTGGATACACTAAGTAGGCCTTTCTTTGAAAAGTACTTGTCGTTGTGTTTTTGCAACTGCCAGAAATATTAGTTATTATGAATCAGCTGTAGAATGGAAATCAGAAGATCAGCATGGTTGAAAGCTTGTGGAATAGATTCAACTTGATATGCATTGAAATTTACCATTTAAGGATCAGACAGGGGATATTTTTGTTGTTTGCGGATTCAAGAAAAACACAAATCCTATTGTCTTGGTTTATCACCTCACTTATGAGACATGTTGCCAAGGATCTATTAGGAGGTATAGACATGGTGGCCCGGGAAGAGAGAGAGAGAGAGAGAGAGAGAGAGCGAGTTTTCAACAGACTTCTTAAAAATAAACAATTGGCTGTGCTGTCACAAACCTGATGACAAATTCAGATAAACTTAGGCATTATACTAACTTAAAAAAGAAAAAAAGAAAAAAAAGGTGAACAAAATGAGTTAAGGTTACCTTTTCAGGCCAAGGGACACTGCAGCAGCAACCACCGCCTTTTGTAGCCCCAGAAAAGAAAAAATAAAAGACCTTAACAGGTTAAGCGTTCCTTCAACTCTAACTTGGGAACGAAAGTGAAAAAATGTAAGGGCCTACTAACAGAGGAATGGGTAGAAGGAAAGCCTCCAGCTTGAAAGGCGGCCTTATAATCGAACGCTTTGCCGTTAATAAAAACAGCAGTGAAAGGCTTGGAGAGTTGCCCAATCGCTGCAGACACACCCGCAGCTACTAGGACCTGTAGAAGGAAATCGGGGGATTGCTAAATTAAGAAAATCGGAAGAGCAAAAAATAAACGCAAAAAGTTGGAAAATTACAGATCTAACTAAATGGAAAGACCTTGTTCTGGGCGAGTTGATTGAATTCCTCCAACAAAACAGCTCTGGGACTATTGATCGTAATTCCACGGAAGTTTATCAGATAGAGGAGGGAATGAAGGGTTTTTCTTCTCTTCGACTTGTGATTAGAGGAGATTTGCAGCATCTGAGAGCGAACAGGCAGAGAACAGGCGGAGCTGCGGCATTGCATCATTCTACTGCTGACTCCGGAGAGTGATTACAGGGTGGGAATTGTTCCTACCTCACATGGATGATTAATTTAGTCTATCCTTCAGCTGGGAATTGTTTCTGACGTTCAACAAGATCACACCACATGCTTCTGGCATTCTTCCCTACAACATCATTATCAAAGTTTGTTTCTTTGTATTCGGTTTTGTTTGGACTGAAAGCTAACACTTTGTTTGAGACGAGGCAGAGGGNGGGAAGTACTCGTAGCCTCACCTCAAAATATAGGAAACGCAATTAAAAGAACGGGTTTACTAGAGCACTCATCGTCTGACTGAGGAAGTGAAAGAGGAGACTTAGCTCTAGCATAAAAATGATGAACAATAAAGCAAGGCACCCATGCCTTCCACGTACGTGGGGAGGGAGAGGACACAAGGTACAGTCGTAGAGCACCAAAATGGATAATAAAACACGAAGAAAAAAAATATCCTTGTGTCAGACAGACAAAGCCGAAGAAACGAGACTAATTGCATCAAATTCTCGAAGAAATCAAAAAGTAAAAAACTATAAAAGAATCTGAAAATTTTTATTATTATCTATTATTTCATGACTTTTCCATTTTACTGGGTATGGCTGAGGAGAAAGAAAAGACCAGCCTGCAGCAGAAATCATTAATATATACTTGATACCGGGGCAGGGACTGCATGCAAAGATACAAATCCAGTAACGTGAAAGGCGATGACAAAAGAGGAGATCCATGATTCATGGGGTCCTCATCATTGTTCCTTAATGGGCTGTTAACCCAGCGCAGACTAGCCACATCCAGCCCAGCTCTCGAACTTCAGTTTAATGTGCTAGCCCATAAATTATCCATTCCAGAATCATTTGTGCTGTTTAATCAAAGGACAAAATGCTAGGGAGTGGGCAAACTCTGGAACCGTGATTCGAACCGAAATTATCAATTTTAAATCAATTTCAGTCTCAATTTTTAAAAACATGAAACAAAACCAAGCGATGGGCTAAAAAATAATAAAAAATTGAATAAAAATATTTCAAATCTAGTCGAACCGAATGAGGAGATGAACATGTAGGATATATCTCATTCGTATCAGAGATTGGATATATCTCCTTAGTTTCTTATGCGCACTATTTCCCTCTTTTACGTGGGTCATCATAAAAAGTAAATGCATGATCGTGGCGAGGTAGGCCGACCAAAAATCGAATCAAAAGCCAAGTTACTAGACCTTCTGCCACTGCTTTTTTAGTGTTCTTTGCCTTCATATATGCTATTATGGAAATCAAACACAGTTAATTTTAATATTGAGTTGTGTACGCTTCAAACTGAGATAACCCAATGTACTTTTAATGTTTTCATCAAATATTAAATTTCATTGAAGATCAAACTTTTGTACTAGTATCTTATAGATTTAAAGGAAGCCTCGGCATAAGAAACAAGTAAAAGTGTTTCTATGCGAAATATGCAACCTTTATATGGTGAGCAATTATTTTTCTTTTTTTGGTCGGTTTCAGCTTAGCATTAGTTATAAGTTTGATTAGTAAGCTCGTGCATTGTCCTTATGACATACATTTGCACGCTACATACAAAATCTTTGCTACTTCAAGATGTTAAGACAAGAATTTGTTGTTAAAGAAAACTACAAAACGGATGTCGACTCGGCAAGTTAAGTAATGGTATTCCCACTATCTCATTGAATCTTTCTCATGTAAAATACTTCAGACTTCTGATACCGCAGGAACAACTGGGGTTGAGCAAAAAAAAAATCACAGCTAGACTCCAGATCTTTGAAAGCAGAAGCAAGGAAAAAGGTCAATAAACAACAATCAAGAGCATCAATTATTTAAAAGCGTGAAGGGGCAAGATCTTTCTTCAATTACTCCACTAGCTTTCTCAAAAACCATAAACTCTGAGATTTTCGTAAGTCGCCTATATTCAGTTAGATTAAGGTGTATTTATTCAGTATAAAAGGTCTTGCGGCAGTACATCCTAGATGTTATATACGAGTAGTAGACTAAAAGAGCATACTTTACTCCTATTCATAACACAAGGATGAAGGATTTTATATTTTGCGTAGAAGAATTTGGTACCTTAATTCGATTTACTACATTGCAAAAAATTGACCAGAGGGTAGACTTCCGATGAAAGATTCTTAAAGTGGAAACATGAGATGAATACTCGTGAAGACATGTGACTGTTTTGCTTCAGACAAAAACATTCAGCATCATGGAAACTAGAACACCTAAAAATGCACCTGCAATGACTTCAACTTCGGAATGTCCGACCTTTTCTTTCAAAGGAGTCCAATCATTCGCAGATTGCTTTAGTCCCTTTTCACCTTCTGCCGAGATCAAAGATGTTCTGATTTTGTTATCATGCTTTTTAGCAGTTGTGTAGCCTTTTGATTTCTCCAATAATAGCGAACTCAAACTCTCTACATTAACAATGGATGGTGATGGTACATGTTCAAGTGGAGAGTCCAATTTATAATCTTGATCCCCAAAGCCAGTGGGCGAGGGGACCCTCGTTTTTTCCTGCCATAGTGTGTTCACTACTTTGGCGTGATTTCCTACCTCTCTTCTTACTCCCTGCAAATACCAACTATTTTGATCAGTCTTTTGCTCTTTGGTATGAAAACAATCAAAGCGACCTATATGTATTCATTAGCAAATGCAATATATTGAGCAATTATTTGTATACAAGACATTGAAGATAAAGCAACTGCAGGTTAGGTTGGAACTAAGTTTGCAAAAGGAGGACCATCAATATAAAAGTTAGGTTGGACAGACTAACAATGGTGAACTCTTTATCAAGGTTCTTTCCAACTTACAGCAGGTCAGATAAAGATCAACTATTTCTAAGCCTAGAGCTCGAGCCGACTAAATTGAACCATGAACACTTCAATAATTACCATAACAAGGAATACAAACATCTCAATAATTATTGGTTAAAATGTTCATTCGAGAACATTACAGAGAAATTAGTATGCAAGATAATGAAGCAAATTCATCAATTGACAGAACCGTGCATACAGATTCAAAAAGTAAATTAATAGAACAGAAAAAGTAGCAACCTGCTGACAAAGCAAGTATATCTTACACCAAAGTATTAGAACTAAGTCTTCTGCCAAGGGAAGTTGAAGTCCTGCATTATTACAGTATAGAATCTAGTATCCAGCTTTAAGTTTAATTGTTGATCGATCACCATTAGATTCATTGATCATAACCCGGCTCCCCAGAATCAAGGGGGAAATAGAAGATGAAAATAAGAAGTTTTCATCTATTTCACACGAAATCCAGAATGAAAACGAAATTATTGGTTATGAACAGGATGAAAAACAGTTATCGAGGTGGATTCCTTTACCGCTCATTACGATTAAAACATAAAAAGAAACCCCTTATTGTCATTCTTTATGGCTAGAAATACACTTTGTTTGGGTTTATAATATAAGCACCCAACAGGTGAACATAAATGCATCATTGATAATCAATGGCGAAATTCCAAGTAATCAGATGGCAGATGGAAGTAAAGATGAAGAAGCACATTTCAGCAAGAAGTAGGACAGAGACACTACGAGTTACCTGAGAATCATACATAACAAGGCCAGCATAAACAACGCTGAGTCCGAAAATAGAATCAGAGAGACCCCTGCAATAAATTTAGAAATCAAGAAGCCATATACTTATATTCATGAATCTGCATTAGAAGGAACAATGGATATTGAAAAAAAAGTTCTGAAGAAGTCATTAGTCTCATTCAGTTTATTCCCTTACACATTATAAACGGAATAACCAACATTTACTTAGAAATTACAGACTATTATGGAGTAATTTATGAATACTTCCAGTAGAGCATTGCAAGGCCAACAATAACAACTTGGATACACTAAGTAGGCCTTTCTTTGAAAAGTACTTGTCGTTGTGTTTTTGCAACTGCCAGAAATATTAGTTATTATGAATCAGCTGTAGAATGGAAATCAGAAGATCAGCATGGTTGAAAGCTGGTGGAATAGAACGTCCAGTAAGAAGTTCAACTTGATATGCATTGAAATTTACCATTTTAAGGAACAGACAGGGGATATTTTTGTTGTTTGCGGATTCAAGAAAAACACAAATCCTATTGTCTTGGTTTATCACCTCACTTATGAGACATGCTGCCAAGGATCTATTAGGAGGTATAGACATGGTGGCCCGGGAAGAGAGAGAGAGAGAGAGAGAGAGAGAGAGTTTTCAACAGACTTTTTAAAAATAAACAATTGGCTGTGCTGTCACAAACCTGATGACAAATTCAGATAAACTTAGGCATTATACTAACTTAAAAAAGAAAAAAAGAAAAAAAAGGTGAACAAAATGAGTTAAGGTTACCTTTCCAGGCCAAGGGACACTGCAGCAGCAACCACCGCCTTTTGTAGCCCCAGAAAAGAAAAAATAAAAGACCTTAACAGGTTAAGCGTTCCTTCAACTCTAACTTGGGAACGAAAGTGAAAAAATGTAAGAGCCTACTAACAGAGGAATGGGTAGAAGGAAAGCCTCCAGCTTGAAAGGCGGCCTTATAATCGAACGCTTTACCGTTAATAAAAACAGCAGTGAAAGGCTTGGAGAGTTGCCCAATCGCTGCAGACACACCCGCAGCTACTAGGACCTGTAGAAGGAAATCGGGGGATTGCTAATTTATGAAAATCGGAAGAGCAAAAAACAAACGCAAAAAGTTGGAAAATTACAGATCTAACTAAATGGAAAGACCTTGTTCTGCGCGAGTTGATTGAATTCCTCCAACAAAACAGCTATGGGACTATTGATCGTAATTCCACGGAAGTTTGTTAGATAGAGGAGGGAATGAAGGGTTTTTCTTCTTTTCGACTTGTGATTAGAGGAGATTTGCAGCATCTGAGAGCGAACAGGCAGAGAACAGGCGGAGCTGCGGCATTGCATCATTCTACTGCTGACTCCGGAGAGTGATTACAGGGTGGGAATTGTTCCTACCTCACATGGATGATTAATTTAGTCTATCCTTCAGGTGGGAATTGTTTCTGACGTTCAACAAGATCACACCACATGCTTCTGGCATTCTTCCCTACAACATCATTATCAAAGTTTGTTTCTTTGTATTCGGTTTTGTTTGGACTGAAAGCTAACACTTTGTTTGAGACGAGGCAGAGGGCTCTGGTGCGCATCGAAGTTGGTCAAGCAAGAGAACTGAACATCAAACGACGACGTAGTCTCATTCGTCCAGCTGGGCTACACGTAGGCTGCCACTTAGCTGTAGGACACAATAAGATGTCTCTCACTAACGTAAATTGCTTATAATAATCAAATCCAGCTCTCGCCTTCTAACTCGACGGTGCAAATGCTAGGAGTAATCACCCAAAAGAATAAAATATCTAAAAAATGAAGAAAGAAACGCATCGAATTAGTGAGGCGCATAAAGGAGAAGAAGACGCAGGATCTCCCTTTACGTCCTCATCCTCCATTGGCTTCCCTTGCTGCCATGGCTCTTGTGCTGTTGGATCCATTCCTGCCATTCCACAGGACACGCTGAGGCTTGAGTTGATTCACCCCCATCAGCTCAGGACAGACACAACCATGAGCCCGGTTTAACAACACCCGATTAATAACTACTATACACACGGGTTAACAACTAGAGTTCACCTTGACCCTCGTTTGTTGGGTAGGGTTTTTAAAAAAAACACCCAAAACCAAATTTTTTAGCACACATATCGAGACAACAAAAAAACTACCAACAATTATGAAGGGGGAGGACCCGGAACCCCATTCAAGATCAGTGACATATTTGTACAAATTAGATTTCTTTCGTTTTCAAAAGTAAAAATATTTGCATAAGGGATCCATATATACTATTTGTGCAACATATATGTTGAAATTTAGTACTAAATCTCAGAACTTGGCAAAAAAAATAGATGTTTTGACATGAAAACATGATTTACTTGGAGGCAATATCTGCATATAAACATGTCTCTATTGCAAGGAAAACAGAAAAAAAAATTTCAAAAATTGACAGATAATACCTTGAACGAAGCAGACGAACGTATTAGATAAATAACTGTAAACAAAAAAGTATACATTCAAATAGATGCTTGGAGAGACTTTCATTCAACCAGACCATTCAAACCCTAGAATCTTGCGAAACATCACTGAAACGGACGACACGTCTTGCCAAGCAAATACCTTTAACATGGCCTAAACACTTGAAGAACGGCCCAAAAATGCCTGGAACATACGTAATCGGACGGATGGTTCCATGCAGCACATACTGTTAAAAAAACCAGATCAGCCGAAGAAAACAGAAAAAAAAAATAGTGGAATTAAATAAAAACTGAGGTATGGTAAGAGAAGTTACTTTAGGCTTTGTGCCTACGAGGGAGTATTTCAGAGTGCTTACCAGCTAAGAAGAGAGCTACGAATGTTTTATACTCAGTTAATTTAAAAATAATAAATTTAAAAATATATAATTATAATTTGAAGTCTGCATTGTCACAGTGGGAAAGTCGTTACCTCCAATGTTGGGTAGTTTCTTGTGACAAAAAGGTACGAGTCTCACATCTCTAAATTGCTGAATCACTATGATTTAACTTACTCATAAACTATCTGACTAAGTCGGAGCTACAGATGTTGTCACAAAAACAATTATGTCCTCCCACAAATGACAGGAAAGAAAATACGTTTTGCTTAGGGAAAATATTATAATAAGTTTGATGTTATAGTACAAGATAGGTCATCATTAACTTTCTAGGCTAATCTCTCTATAAAAGGTCAATTTGAAAAGGTAGAGCAAGCTAACGTTACTGTGCACCATGTTCTTCTGGGAGAATGTAATGAACCATATTCTATTCAAAGTGAAAGGCCACACATCATTAGGTTTCCTTGTGATAGGAGTGAGCATTGTTTGGTTGGATTTTAGCCGAAAATCATGAACAAACTGCACTTTGGTTTTTACAATTGGAAGGTACATGGGGAAAAAATTATAAGAATTGGTCCAGTTTAGATTGGGTTTTACTCCCTTAATTAAATAATATATATTAATATTTTTAACAGTATAATACAAAAATGGCAAATTTAATATTTAAAAAAAATTAAGGAACACAGAACTGCACTTAAAAAATAGAGTTAAAAGTCAAAAAATAGCGGAAGTAAGGCCTTCACATTGAGAAGACATTAAATTTCTCTCTGAATTATATGTCTATCAAAATTTAGGGAAAACGAGAGGAAATAGTATAGCAGAGTATGGGAAACACAATTTACGGTTTGAGGAAGAATTTATGTGCAAGCTAGAATAATCCACTTTATTTGACGATTGCTCTAAGGCTCGTTCTGTTCATAACAATTATGCATCATGGACCACGCCTTGTAGCTTGCTATTGGAACATGTTTTTGGAAGAATTTTGAATGCCATTTGAAATTGGTCTACGGACATATGTCCATGCACATCATAAATAATGTTCTTAAGCAACGTTTTGAAGCCACCAAATGTCGAGTTCCGAACAGTCATTGAAGAAAGTAATTCATCTGATTGAACAGAATATTATGGGGAGCTCTAGCCTCGGTCTTCAATCACGGTTTGCTTTGCAAATGCCTGAAAATGATCTTTTTCACCTTATCTGACATTTTGTTTGCTAATTCACATTTCTGGATATGATTTTTCTCTGCATTTCCAGTATTGGTTTGAGAAATTTTCGGGAGTGGGCTTTCCTCTCGAATACATTCATTGATCCCAAATATCTTATCCAGTGAGTAAAACTAGCCAGTTAAAACTTAAAAAGAGCTAAAATAGAAAATCTCGATGAGATAATAGCATAAAAAAATGTATTTACTGCATCAAGCTAAAAGGTGTAGCATTATACTCCACACATTGTTGAATATCCAATAACTAAACTATGCTGTCTTTTCCACATTTTCTTTTTATCTAGCATGATTTAGGCCCTGCAATGCCATTTGGCATTGCATGCTTCACTATAAAATACAATAGTTCCGAGCATTACTGATGAAGCTGTGGCGATGCTAGACAGCAGCTGCAATGCCAACAAGAGTGGCAACACTGGAAATTCGCCTGAAACTCTGCAAAACGTTCTGAAAAACAGCCTGAAAAGTGAAGAGGCTCCTGGAACGTTTGGGAACAAACAAGACACAATTGCTCGGACAAGGAAACGACCTGGAAAAGTTGGAAGCACCACGAAAACGCCAGATAGCCTCCTTAATCGAAGGCGTCCAGAAATGGAAAAAGCCTTTGCAAACGGCAAAACACTACGGAATCGGAGAAATGCCTCCGGAAACAGGGAAACGTCTTGGAAACAGAGAAACTTACCAGAAACAGACAGAAAGGGAGAAACGTAACAGAAAGGGAGAAACGTAACAGAAATGGTGAAAAACTATTTGAAACGGCGAAACATAAAAGAAACGGTGAAACACTATTTGAAACGGAGAAACGTAACAGAAACGGTGAAACACTATTTGAAACGGAGAAACGTAAAAGAAACGGTGAAACACTATTTGAAACGGAGAAACGTAACAGAAACGGTGAAACGTAATAGAAACGGTGAAACACTATTTGAAACGGGGAAACGGCCGGGAAACGAGGGTGTCCCTGAAATGGAAAACCCTTCCGACATCGCCTAGATATCCATGATTCTATATTTTCTATCGCTATTGGAGTTCAAAATGTAAGAATAGTAGAAAACATGACTTGTAGAAGAGAGCAGCAAAACTAGACTGCAACAACAAATAGAAAACGGGGAGTGGTGACCTTTCCGGGCAGAGAAAAAGGAAAGCTTACCAGCAAGTTACGCAGGACGACAGTATTAGCTACCGAGAGAACCCAGTCTTGGTCAGAAAATCATGACCCAGACCTGCCTCATGTTGAATAAATAGTACCTTGCAAATGTCAACCGCGTTAGTTCAGTTGATGAGGGGGGATAGATTTAGAATAAAGAGTCAAAATTGAAAAAATGTCTTAATACCCATTATTTTTATAATTACGTAAGCAATGTGCAATGATCAAAATTAGGATTACAAATTAAGGGTTATAGTTGGAATGAATCATGATGTGTAGGATTCTTGGGACGTTACAAATTGGGTAGGGTTATAGTTGTTGAGATTGAGAAACATTGTTCATTTTCCTCGATTTATTTGCAAAAATTTTGGATTTGCTCCCCCAATAAACCATTACAGATAGAAGCCATTTAGCCCTAATTCCTCGATTCTCTTCTCTTTTGCCCGCTCACCTCTCTCTCTCTCTCGGAATTTTCTTCTGCGTACAAAGTCTCCTCCCGCCCTTAACGTCAATTTCAGCGACGAATTGGAATGCATCTCAGCCATCAAGGGGCCTATCTCGGTAAGCCTAATTTCCTCCCATCTACTGCCTTATTTTGCTACCAATTTCGAATCTCACGCGAGTCTTTCTCTGCTATGATATTCGAACACAAGCCTGCAACACAACTCTTGCACCTTGCTTTTGAGAACTCTGACACAAGAATGAATCAAGCTTCTCCTGCAGTATACATCTTAATTGGAGCTGGAAGATGTTATGATATTCGATATTCCTGCAACAACAACTTAACATAACAATATTTCTTCACATTGACATTTCAAATGCACTCAAAGGGGATGCGAGAGCCTTTCTTCTCTCCACACATTCTCTGAAATTTCCTAACTTCCCCCTCCTGTCATTCTCCTAGTTTTCTGTAGTAAGGTTCTTACTGTTTTCAACCTGTTCTAACTGTTTTCAACGGTTCCCTCTTGTAACTAATTACACCATACATAATTAAATTCAAAACACAATTCATACAACATAAATAACCCACATATAAACAATTAATATTTATTTATGCCTTCTAACATAAGTAAAACGTAATGGAAATTCATGATTGGTGGGTGTTTGTGTTCTTGTTTTGCTGGTGTTTGGTTGGTGGTTGCAGTTACGACCCAAAAGAAACTAAGAGAAAATGGTACAGTTTTTCTTTTAATTAATCTATACTTTTTTATTCGTTATTATTTGTTGGAAACTCTTAGTGGTGTCCGTTTGTTATTTATGTTGCAGAAATTGAAAGTTTAAAAAGAAAATTGACGAGCAAGCTTGGTGCCAATTCAGCGGCTCTTGTGCATGACTGGCGGGTACTATATCAGCCGGAAATTTGATTAATGAGACTCAAGAATTTCATAAATTTCTAAAAGTGATCATGACTCAAAAAAATCAATGATTATACGGGACATTCATTGGTTGTCAAAAGATAAGAAACAATTGAAAGCTAGCCATGTGTTATCAAAATACGTTCTTAAATGATGATTTGCAGAGTAATGTTATGAAATGTAGTTCAAAAGTAAGATTTAATTTGTGTTAGAAAAAAAAGAGAATAGTGAAAATGTTACGATCAGATTCAAGAAGTTTACTCTGAGATCGAGTAATCATTCATCGTCTAGTCATAAGAGAAATAATAAGGAGAGGAAGAGAAAAATAGATGACTGAAAATACTTGATTGCCTTTTGAACTCTAAGAGCTAAAGCTCTTCAAATAGATTCAACAGACTTGACTGACTAATTGCGAAATATACTTGACTGACTAATTGCGAAATACAGACCTAATTATGAAATTATCAAAATACTCACTAGACTAAAATAAAGACTAACGTAAGAAAGTAATCTCTCAGACTCCTTAGACTCGTCTAGTACCTACAAAAGCATCTGTAAGATCAATTCCCTCCTCGAAAAACAGTTTGTCCTCAAACGTAAATGAGAGAAATGTCTCTTGAAACGCATGCATGTCTTTCCAAGAAGCCACCTCTGTAGGTAGGCTTGTCCACTGGACCAACAACTCTCAAATATCGTCGTTGAGGCAGACGCGCAGAAGAACAGCAGGCTCAAGAACAGAATGGTCATCACGAACAAGTGATGACTAGAGTATGAAATGTGCTAAGAAAAGATGAATATTGTGATGAAATTATACCTTAGAAGTAGTAAATTGATGAATCAGAAATAATATTAGTAATTACCTAATTCCAAGATTTTAGGGTCTTCACGTGAATTTGGTTTCTTTTAAAGACATTTAATAGAGTAGTAGATGAAACTACAGCAACAAGAATTTCTTGAATTTGAAAGGTATAAAGAAAGTTATGGATCTTAGAACCCACCGATTGGTAATAAATGTCGGGTTGAAATTTGGTAACGGAGTAGTTTCTGTGTTTCAATCATAACTGTAAAGTTGTAGTCGACATCTAAATAAGAAGATTAATAGGTAGATCAACTATATTGGGGTTCTAGAAAGAAAGTTATGCTCGTTTTAAGTTGGATAAGGAAAACCAGACTATAGAATTATTGACTTTTGAGCGATGTTCGGTATTTCGTATAATTGAACATAATAGGCTCCGAATTTGAAGTTTAAGTATTCTGCAAAGTTAAACTAGACTCAATGGGGAAAATATGAATTTTTGAATTAGGAAAATCCGAGTTGTTGAGCAAAAGTTATGAAAGGTTTAAATGAAGGTTAACACCCTGAATAAATGGGAGATACTTTGAACTCTCGGGTTTGATCAAGGATTGACAATTTATTGCTAAAATGTTGACTTTTAATGAAATTCTAAGGAATTTAATCCATGATGAATTAAGGATGAGCCAATAAGGAAGTACTACGTGGAAAAGATGATGACACCTCATGCTTGAAGAGGTGGTGAGCTTGAATGATGCACCTCATGCTTGAAGAGGTGGTGAGCTTGAATGATGCACTTCATGCTTGAGTCACATGACTCTTCACCTTCCAAAGGGATAATTTGTTAGAGTCTTCAGCTATTAGCCATCACGACCCTAAGATCTCTCTCTCAGCTCTCTCTTTCTCCTCTAAAATCCTCTCTAAATTCGTGTGAGAAAAGTAGGGTTTGTGACAAAAGTGTGAGTTTTTAGTGTTTTGTGCAAGAAACTTTGGTGTTTAAGAGTTAGAAGTGCAAGAGAAGGAAAAGCCTACGACTCAAGCCCTAAGCTACCAAGAAATACCTTTAAGATGTTCATTTTGGTGCTGTAATGACTTGGGATGGAATTTACGTTACATGGTTAAGAATACATGAAATTGTGAAGGTAGTTTATGGGTATACACTTTATAAGTCATGTTACCAAGTCTCTGGAATGTAAGGTTTACGAAATCTTTGAGTTAGAATTTGGTCATGATGTCTTCTAATGAAGTATAGCCAACACTTTAAGGTTGAGATTGGTACCTTATTCACTCTGAACCGATTAGTGTAGCACAAGTTGTGTATATCGGAAGTTGAAGTAAAAACAAGATATGAACTAATAGCGTCATGTTATACCCGAATTTAAAGATGTGGAATTTACAAGGCTTTTAAGTGAGAATCTGATCACGACGTCTTATAACAAAATGTAATAGACATCTTAAGCATGAAATTGGTACCTTAAGTTCTTTGATCAGAGTGTTGTCGATAAAGTTATGGATGACACAAGTTTCTTGTGAAATAGGATATTCCGAGTTTGACTTATATTATTTTATTTTATGATGTTAAGGTATATAAGCAAGTTCATTGGATCATTAAAAATTCAGAATACCAAGCTAAAGCTAAAGAATCCAAGTAAGTAATCATTCAATGTGTTTGGCCCCTTGTGAGATTACATCACAAAGAATATGACATAAGGATGATAATTTGATTATTTAGATATCCATTAAGTAAAAAATGTCTTAGGAGTTGTTTATTTTTATGATAATGTTATTGATGATATTCTGTTGGGGTGTATCGCACCGTACACCGACTCAAGTGCTTCGGGTTTGATTGGTGCTTGATTGACATTGTTTGATGTTTATGTATTATCATAAGTCATGAGTTAAGTTAAGTAAAGTTTACTATGAATGTTTATTACGGTTAACTTGGGAGATGTTTGATATATTATGTTGCTTGTACTTAAATAATGTTATCATGTCATGCATATGTATGCATCATGTTCATGCATCATGTTTTATGAAAAATACGAAAATGTTTTCTCATGCATGTTTTTAAAATATCACTCAACAGATGATGAAGGTGGTATGAGACATATTCATCATCCAATGCATAAATATATGTAAAGTCAAGATCAAGTTATGAGAGAATGTGAAATTGAATGCCTCATGGAGGCCATATGGTGTGTATTCACCTTCATACAATGTGAAGTCAAAACAACAATAAAGAACGAAATGAATGTGCATGTTTTTCAAGAAACGTCATGTTCATGTTAGGCATGTAGGCTCATTTGATTACTTACTGAGTTTTAGGTTCATAAGTTATGTTTTGTGATGTAGATAATGAAGATGAAGGTGAGAGACTTAGCCCTCCATGTTGAATGTAATGATCATGTTGTGGATAAGGCGAATCCGGTGCGGGAAACTTGAATCGTTAAGTGCCGACCGGTGGGGATGTCAAGATGTATATCATAAATATTTTGGAGTGTTTACCTTTGAACAATGACGTGTTTTAAAAGTTTAGTTTTGTTAAATGATGCTGTGTAAAGATGTTTATTATGTATATTACATGTTTTGATTAAACTATGTGTTATATGAGCTTTGCAGTATTTTATTTTATGGATATTTTGATTAACAATATTTTATTTCAAGTAAATGTCGAGTTTACTACGATTTATAATTAAAATCTTCTGCTGTGTTTTTACGAAAAAGAATTCAAGAGGAACATTTTTAAAGAAAGAAAAAATTTTATCGCGATCATTTTTAAGTAAAGTTTTACGGAGTGTGACAGAATGTGTGGTTATTTGGTGGCCTAATTTTTTAACCATGATGTATACGTACTGCTCTCCTCACATAACAAAACCAAAGGTCAGAGTTACTAATTTTAACTGTGATATGCTTGTTATTAGTGGAATGGGATGCTTGTGCTATTTATTTCGCACCCTTACTTATTTTTTTCCTTATAGGATTGTAAAAAGCTTTTCCTTGTGTCTGTCTGAACAGAATCAACTTCGAATTTTGTCTCACTTATAAAATAGGTCTGTCTGAAAAAAAATGGTTTAATCATGCGGGAAAATAGACAACACTGTCAAAAATCTTTTCAATTTCGTGTTTTAGAAATGGCTGGAGAGAAAGGACTAACGATGACACATGTAAAGTCCAATTCAATGTTAGCTGATTTGAAAATCATGTGTTATCGACCTGCACAGTCAACAGATTTCTTAGCGACATTCTCCTCTTTGCTCATGGTTAAAATTTAAGTCTATCACATAAAGAATAAAATATTTAAGTCAGCAACAGGCACCTGAACTTCAACATCAAAGTTCCTCTTACATTTTTCTTGGATGCCTTTTATATGTTATGAGAAAAAAAATTATTCTCTTTGAAACCCATCGTTGAAAATGATTTGGCACTAGCATGCTATGTTATTCTATCCGATGACTTTTCATATCAGCCCGCCTAAAGTTTTCAATTCTGAAACTCTATCCATCCTTTTAATGGTGAAAGTTTAGTCTAGATATGCAGTTGCCTTCTGGTGAGATTTGTGAATCACTGTGAAATTGATGCAGAGATATGGGCCAGTAATAGAGATCACTCCGCAGCACCTGTCTAGATTCCAAGTCAACATGATCACTACATAAAACTTAGTACTTCCTCGCAGATCCTTGAAGTTATGACTTAGCTTGCCTAGAGGTTAGATCTTTCCTATGAAAGTCTTCATAGTTATGACTGCCTTCTTTTGCTTCAAGGATTGATTTTATTTCTTGTTTCAAAACATTGTGATTATTTTGTTTTCAATTAATACAGTTGGCGACCAAGTCAAGAGTTTGTTTAGAAAATAGTGATGTGAAGTATAATGATTGATCTATTTTTATTTTAGAAGTAGAGTGAATTGGAATCGAATATTTTCTTACTTTTTAAAAAATAGTGATGTGAAGTTTAAGGATTGATCTACTTTAATTTTATGAACAGAGTGAATTAGAATCGAATATTTTCTTACTTTGTTTGGATTTTACAATTCTTGTTGGTGACAAAAAATTTACATGTTCCATTGTTTGATTAAATTCTTATTTGATGAAATCAATCTATCACGTCATTTTCTTATTTGTGAATGACATGTTTGATTAAATACTTATTTAATGAAATCAATCAATCGCGACATTCTCTTACTTGTGGAATTAGGGTTTGAGGAAACAAGAATGTATTGAGATTGTGATTATCTCATTGTACATGTTTATCGTATGTATGTCAAATTTGGCTAACTGTTTGTTTGATCATAATATTAAGAAGGTATTTATGAGGTTGGATAGTTATAACTCGTTCCTTAGCACTGAATATCTTGAATTTAGTGTAATTTTGATGGACGTTCTGGGACGCACCTCGAGGGGGTGTTTATAGATGGCGATTGGTGAGGCTAATAGGGGGAGAAAAGTGGGGAGGAACAAGGGACACACACTTCACGGTCGAAGGACACGGGTCGGCAGATAGTGCAAGACTGTGCATGTGTGTGGGCTTGAGTGTGCGCCGAACGTTGATTGGCGAAAATGAACTCGGGCACTTAAAAGTAGATGGATGCTACTAGGTTGTGCAGTGGACCTTGTAGGCACGGTAACGGGCTGGAGCGGAGTGTGGCACAATTACATATCGAGAATTGATGCGGAGTCTTAATATTCAATCAGAAAGTAAGAAAATTCAGTCATCTATTTGCTAGATAATAATAAAATTACAAGGAGACATGATATGAGCACAGCTGAAAAATCCAGTTTAAAATACAAATTTAATTATTTGTTCGTCACTCATGTTCCAAAGTAAATGTTTCTGCAAACAACATATTCACAAGACAACAATCGCTATGCACACCAAACAATGAGAAATTAAACAACATTCAGTTCAAGAAACTCCCAAATGATCATAGACAAATAAATCAACGTTTTGATCTAAGTGATTCAGCCTCAAAAGAGCCCAAGGAGCTTCTTCGGAGCAGTTCCAGTGGCTCGGTATTTTGCAGCCGTCTCCTCTGCCAGGAGAAGAGCTTCAGCTTTCTTAGCTTCAACAATGGCTTTCTTCTCTTCTGCAGACTTGTGAATCAATGCTATTTTGTTCTTCATTTTCTCCACATATTCAGCCTTTTTCTTCTCCAATTTTTCCTGCCCACATTATATGCATATTTTCTTAAAATACTACAGCCTATTACAAAGTTACAGAAACCAGATACTGTCATATTAACAGCGAATTCGTAGAATCAAGAAAAAAAATCAAAAAACAAACACTGATTTGTATGTAAGAACCGACCTAAGATAAAAGATCCATGGGTAAGAACCGACCTAAGATAAAAGATCCATGCGTAACTATAGTATATATACATGTGTGTGTATTAAATGCATCTAAACTCTAAAATAAGTTCTTATCAAAGGGGCAACCACTGGCCTATCGACTAGATCCTTTCGCTACTATCATACACCCTTAAGAAAAATTCATAATTTTATTTTACACGTTTTTTGGCATTAAGATGAAACAAGATTTTTTTTTAATCTTGACACAGAGAAGTGCTTTTGAAACATTTTGCCAAATTCCAAAGCCTTTTGAGACGTCATTTGCAATCGCAAATAAAAAAAAATATAGCCAAATAGGACAATCCAGACAGCTAAAAGAAAGAAAAGAACGAGAAAAACCAACTAATTGTCTTCATTTCTCGAAGCATTTGACTGTTTCTAAACAACTTTTTGAGTACTATGAATTCGAGTTCATACCTCGATCTGCTTCAGCTCAGCCTCCACAGATGCTTTCTTACAGTTCTCCCATGCCCCAATTTCAGATAGCTTTTTATGAGCTCTGCCCAACAAAAACCAACACTTTAGAAATTAGTTATTTTTAAGATTGGATTATAATTTATTTCAATCATATTGATTTGAGAGGGTATATCAAGAATCAAGAATCAAGAATATACTTGTTTTCTGCCTTTGATTTTTCACTTTCTTCCCATGCTTTGACAAGCGATAGTCTCTTCTCTGTCTCGACCTTGGCAAGAACTTCATCTGAAGCAAGAAAAGAGAACCAAAATGAAGTTTTTCCTCATTAATTCTTAAAAAGATAGATATGTCATCAGGTTTTACCTCGATTGATAGAGCCGTGTGGATCCTCTGTCAATAACATGAAATGAGGATAGTTATGAAATGTTGGCATTAAATCAAGAGATAATAATTTGCTTCTTCCGCAGTTATGGTTAATAAATCAATGGCTATGTGTTTTAAACTTTTGATGATAGCTTTTTTTAACACAATAATCATTCTCAAACAACAAATGACAACATTAAAACATGCTGCAAGGCAGCCTCCCTCCGTCTCCTTATTTTTAATTTAACAATTTATAGAGGAAATTCATCTCAGAAGTTCTATGCAAGTTATGTTATCACAAAAAACTAAGTTTTGCAGTATTATGGTTGGAAAAGATGAAAAACTTTAATGGAGTCAATGTTTTCGTTATCATTCTCTGTCCATTGAAGCCAAGACAAAATTTATTGCAAAGTTAATACCGATGAACAACTCAGAATCATGCAAACCAGCAATTGCAGTTGTCGCTGGGCAGGTATCCTATATTTTCTAAGCAAGCAAACTAGGACCCTAAGAAATTATGAGTAAAGATCAAAAAGTGGAAGATAAGGGGGATACATCAAATCACTATCAGCGTAGTGGTATAATACTTTCAATTTTATTTTACTCTGAGTTTTTGGGCATCTGGACAGAGGAAGAAACCTAAGAAGTCATGAGTAGAAAAGTAAGAGCAAGGGAAGAATTCGAAAGAAATCGATAAGTACTTTCAACGACAGCTAGAGCTCTAGACTCCTCAGGCTTTTCCTCGGATGGGGGAAGCGCTTCTATCGATCTCTCTTCCGCCGCATCTTTACTAGCGTCCCCGGCTGGTGCCGGCGCCGGAACCGGCAGACTCTCCACAAGAGACTCCGACTCGACCTTCACAACTTCCTCCTCACCCATCTATGGAGCGTGGGAACTTGGAAAGCGTCGAAAAAACAAGAAAATGGAGAGAGATGGAGAGGAGAGAGTAGTTGAGATGTTGGGTATTATAGTGGGAAGAGGATGAGAGGGTAGAAGAACTTAGCTGGATTGAGGGCACAGGGCTTTCAGTGCGTTGGCACAGCAGACAGCAATGGCGGCAGAGGAGAGAGAAATATGACTCGTCTGATTTGGACAACATTTTATTTTAATTTATTGAAAAGTGAAAAAAATCGGTAATTTTTTTAAATGAGCAGCAAAATCATGTAGTTGAACCTCTAAAAATAGGTGAGAAATGATGGGGGAAATCTTGTGTTGTTATTTGAAAATGCAATTGCATAAATGAAGATATTAATGGCTGGATCTTACAATCTAAAAAGATTCCATTGCGTAGAATCTTAGAGCATGACTCGTTAAAAAGGAAAGTACGAAGACCTTTATGTAAATTCCATCATGTTATCTTTCTTATTTTAAAAAGGCAAAATCTTTTACCACACTTCGGCCAGCATGTGATGGAATAAATCACAGTGACTCAGCGGCCCAGAAATAAGAGTTTCTACTTTTCGTCCACAAGGAGCAATCTCACATTGGAGGATTAAACTTCTACACACCACCAAGCTTCGAACCGTGACTCCTAATCCCAAATCTATTATCATTTGACCAAGTAAGCTATGTAATAAAAAGATGATAAAAAGTTTTTAAAAAGGGACCCATCTCAAACATTAGATATCACATTTGGTCGGGCCTTTCTTTATATATGTTTGAGCTGTAAGAATAATATATTGGCCCTGTTCTAGGAGATGGGACGGCCAATGTTCAACGCACAGGGGACCCAGAACGTCTCCTAATCTCACTCGAGTTTGATCGAGTGAGGCACCTACGACCATCTCCCCCTCAATGTTTTGGCTCTCAATTCATCGTTCGGGAGACTTCATTACCATGAGGACCTCGGTCAAGATGTCTAAAGTTGTCGTTCAAGCATAAGCAATGGGAACCAAGTGTAAATGAAACTCGAAACTATTCAACAAATACTTCAGAAACTCTAAAACGCCTCTTAATAAAAAGAAACTTGCCTTCGATCATTAATATGGAATTTGACCAAAACAACACATGTTTATTGAACCTAAAGGCCCGAAACTATCAAATGAGAATTGAGAAGAGCCTTGAGGCATTAAATTGAAACTTTTATCGACCAGACCCACTAAAAAGCCCGTCTTGGAGGAGACATGCTGCGGATAAGAGAAATTATGGTGATAATTGCCAAAGTCTGACAAACAACTCCTGTAAAAAGATTCCCAAACAACATTTCTTCCAATTAAAGACACCAACATTATGGTTGTTATTAACAAAAAAAAGGTAAAATGCAAATGCAAATGAACAAAGAACTAGAAAACTGACCAATGATGAACCGAGAGGTCTCGAGAAGTCCAACCTCATAGTGAACAAGCCACTTGAATCTTGAATAGCCTAATAACTCATAAAACAAATAATTGTAAGAACAGAATGAAGAGCATGGTTTTTATCATACGATTAGGACTTTGTAAATTTGTAAACAATATAAAACCATAAAAAGGATGAAAATGATATTTGGGAACTTCCTATAAATTTCTTCTTGCCTATACATTAATTACCGGTCGGCTTCTAATAGACCTCTCATTAGTTTACACTAGGAAGCCGAATTATAAGAATATGGTCCGCCTAAAGGGCAGGGAGTGACAGCTTTCAATCCCAAATACCTTTAGGCGGCATAGGGAATGAAGCACTGCCCATTAAATAACCTTTTAGAGTTAATGGATTGGTCTTATGGCAGGGATCATTGTCCATCGATACCTTTTGAAAATGCTTCGGCAATTTTTTCTACAGTGAGCCGATTAGAATGATTGGCCAAATCATTGATGCAAATAATATCCAAATACCAAATCAGCCTCCCCCACAAAGGAAAAGAAGCTCTTGGGAAGATCAAAGAAAGAACATGTTCTTCCTTTGTAAAGAATTCTTCCAATAATTCTAAATTTAACTTTTTTAAAAAGCACGTATAATACTTTTGTGTTTACGAGCCAAAGTTTTAAGACAAAAAAAGTCGAAGTATATATTTTACTCAACACAAACTCTTTTTTTGGATCCGCTGTAATAATGAGAAAGATTTCTGCATCTACGCACAGCTTCTCGGGTAGGGAATCGTTGGGAGAGCATTAAGGGGAGTATCGTACCATTGTGTCAATTAATGAAGATTGTTCTTTGGATTTTATAAGAAAAAAGTGTATTTTTCTATATTCCAGCACCTTTGTTTTTTCCTTTTAAAAAAAAAGAAAAAAAATCTGTAGAATTTATCAAGTCAACATGCTTACGAAGAAAAATAAAGAATTTTCCTGAGACCCCTCATATATTTGGTCATGGGGAGAATGCTATTGATGAATCTTTCTATGAATCAGAGGCTCTTATTTAAAAATTAATTTCTTACCTCAACTATATAGTTGTTCTCAGCAACAATCAATAGCAAAATGAAGAAGAAGTGCTCCAGATGATGCAGCCAAATATAGTTTTAACAAACTCACTCTGCTCCGTTGTTGACCTTCAAAACAATAACTATGTGAGGAATTTAATTCTCAAGATGATAGCTCAAAAATGTGAGAAATTCATAATCATCAACCTAATTCTCCTATTAGTAATGAAATGAAACCAAGAGCCGCAGATGAAACGGCAAGCCTATCAGGTGCATCTTCTGTCACTGAGACAGATATAAAACAACTCCTGTCAATAGAATTAATGCCTGCAACTCTCAGAAAATACCAATGAAACATAATAAGTAAAGCATAAATTTACTTTAGCAAGAAGCATGTCTTTAAAAGAGTTTCGCAAACAGTACCATAGTAATGTACTCCGCTAGTTTATTAAGACTACTATAGATTGAAAACTGTTTCTGAGTCATAGTTTGTGTTCAAGGAAGGCAACAATGTCTTATCCAAGACAGAAAAACAAAAATTTTGAGATATTTGTATTAACATATTTCACATCAAAAGGAGATTCAAATAAGGATCAAGATTCAAAAATAGGAAGCCTAAAAATTAATCTTAAAATTAATCCCATTCAAAAGTTTATACACAAATGTAAGTTCGAGGTCCAAGCATAAGCAGCAACGCATATCGTATTTACAGTCTTTCACTTTACAGAAAATTCACTAATTGTCAAACAATTCATACTGGTTGTTAAAATGGTTAATAATGATCCATCGATCTCCTCACAGTGTCATTCCAATAAACTAGTAAAGCTTTTCGATATAAATACTGAGCAGAATCTAATAAAGTGAAGCAACGGTGAGGTATCAGGTGAAAGGAGAAAAAAAAAAATTAGGATCCAACAATCAAGAACAAACAGAAAAGTCGCAGTAATCAGGAAATAAAATGTAAAAGAGGGGTGCACAAGAAGAAATAAAAACATGATTTAGAAGCGAAGAGGAGATTAGGCCAAACAGCGCGCCAGCGAGAGAAAGCCGTCGAGCGGAAGTCTCTCAGACACAGCTAGAGAGTCCTTCGGCCGCGCCACTGGATATATGGGAATAGAATTCGATTCAGGCTCGGTTCGATTTGATTGTCCTTGGGTTTTCTAATTAGATTTGCATCTAGCTCGGTTCGATTTGATTGTCCTTGGGTTTTCTAATTAGATTTGCATCTAGCTCGGTTCGTTTTGATTGTCCTTGGTTTTTCTAATTAGATTTGCATTTAGCTCGGTTCGATTTGATTGTCCTTGGTTTTTCTTAATTAGAATTGGGCATGACAAACACAACCGGTCCGCAAGTCCTAGCCCAACGTGCAGCTTTTGGGTCGGGTATGATGAAAATTATCTGTTGTGTTTGGTTTTGTTTCTTCCAAGTCGGGTTTTTCTTTGATCAATCCGAAAAAACCAAAAGCAATATTAAGTTAAAGCATAAAAACAAAAAATCTAAATAGTTTTATTATTTTTAATATTTTCAAAAGTTTCTAATGAGTTTTTTTAATATAAGTGTTAATATTTTCATTTAAAACTTTAACCTAATGTCCTAGTCAAGTGTAACATCTCTGAAACTCATGATTGGAACGTTGGATCTCACGCTCATGCAAACTAATAGCTTTGCTTCGATATGTGGCACACACAAGTTTCCTAAGATGCACGTAGAACAAACTGATACGCTATAATGTTGAGTAGGATTGGTCGCGAGAATCAAAACGAGGATTTAAGGAGACCAACTTTTCAAGCCAATGCATAGATAGGTAAACGCATTAACATATTATTTATTACCTCAACGTTGACGCTCATTTTCTATCCTAGAAAACATCATTCGAACATATGTGTAGGAATTGCAAAAGAATGAAGACTTCGTTGATAGAACAAAGGGAGTTGAAGGAATTTAGCAAAAGAAATTGTTTTAATGATATCGAAACTCATTCCACTTGGATCAGTTGCTTGTAATTCAACTTGAATTCCATCCAACTCCCTCTGGAGCTTGCATACACCATCTTGCTCCTCACTCTCGACGCATCCGGCGACCTGTTTTCACAAGTAGTTCGTTCAGTTTTCAAAACACATTTTTCGGTTTTTCTTTGTCAGAAACAACGTACTCAAACACTCTTTCCAAAAACACTTTGGAAATGAACTACCAGGCAGTGAAGAAGATCTTTCTCTTCTGGCAATTCTCATCGGTGATGAAATCGAAGTCGAAGACAGCATAAGGGCATTCATCGGGAGGGAGAGAAGATGAGAAATCATCGTAGCTCTCCTCAGGGCCTCCCACTTTCTCCGCCACAGCTTCTTGGTTTTCAATCATGAAGATGATGAACCTGTGATTTCTCTTCGTTTTCAGCTCCGAAAACTTGAGCTTGCACTAGTCACTCACCGCCAAGAATGAGGCAATGGGGAGTGAGAAAAAGGTGGAGGGGAGAGGAAGTAGAGGGAGAAAACAAGGGTTGGGAGTTGTTTCAAGCTCCAGATTCCCATGCCGATGGCGCCTCATTTCTCAACCGAAAAACCATTTTTTTGATTGCATCGTCAGTGACCTGTGAATTCTTGGTTGCCTTCATTTTCGAAACTCACGCCTCTTTCTTCTTCGCTCTCCAACTCCTGCTCCACTCTTTACATTACTCATCAACGAAGATGCGCGAGATTCTCCACATTCAAGGCGGTCAGTGCGGGAACCAGATCATTCTTTGTGGCAGACTAATTTTTCAGTTTTACCTGCATTTTGCTTCTATCTAGACTAATGGAAGGAATAATTTGGGCTCCCTTTTTTGCAGGTTTTCAGGTATGCCATTCTTTGGGAGGCGGAACAGGATGAGGAATGGGAACCCTGCTGATTTCTAAGATAAGAAAAGAATATTCAGACCGAATGATGCTTACTTTCTCTGTTGTCGAACCGTATACCATGCACTCACCAGCTTGTTGAGAATGCTGATGAGTGCATGGTAATGGACAATGAAGCTCTCTATGACATTTGTTTCCGCACACTAAAACTCACTACTCCTAGCTGTGACTCTCTAGCCCTACATCATATTTTTCTACAACTCTTGATCTACTTTTTTTACTGAGTGACCAAAAGCAAAAATGTTGCGGTTGAGGCGAGTCTATTTTTTATGAATTTGGTCACGAAATCCGGCCATTATTTCAGTTTCAAGCTCTATGCTGTTGGCATGATCTCGAGTAACTGATCGGTCTTTGCTGTTGAATTCCATTGTGAAGTTGCCATTGCATTTTCAGGTCTCTCGTAACAGTTTTATTTATTATTTGAAAGAAATGTCATTTTATTCCGTCTTGTTTTGTACAGAAATTGAGATCCACCGCTTGAAAAGCTAATCAACTTTCGGATATGGTCCCTTTTGGAAATGGTCCTCCACAACCCATTTTGAGCGCATCAAAACCAGCTCCAACTTCTCTTCTTCGTCATGATTATCATATGTTGGTGGGATATAACTATCAAATATTTGTCACCATATGTTTATTACTCTTTTTTTAATCAAAACAATTCATTTTAGGTATCAGTGATCATACTTTATTGACCAATTGATGGTAGTATTTTGACTAAATAATTAGATAGTTATTTTAGCAATGATCATTACATTGTATAAATTGAAAACGTTTACATGTATTTGTGTATGTTGGCTTAACTCGGTAGATATATTCGATTCATTGGACAGGGCTCGACTTGACTCTCGTTGAAAATTAGCTCGCAGGCCAGCTTGAGTTTGATCTTTTGTCTAGTTAGTTGGCCTCGACTCGATGAATTTATTACGCTCGAATTAATGAACGTTGAGTGTGTGTGGATAGAGAATCATTTGTTCATAAGGCCAACCATTTCAGTGTTTGATTTAACCAACCTCGCCTATTTTTATAAATCATTAAATTCCACGGAACATAATGTCAAGATGAATTATTTTGTTTCTTTAAAATAATTGCTAATAGTTTCTGACACGTAATTGAAGAGCAATAACACTACTGATAATTTACATGCCAAGTTTGAATTTTCTATTTAGATTTTGAATTGTTTGGCAAGTCGGGAATATTACCTAACACATTAATGATGGTGTTAGGGCAACGAGTCCTTTTCAGAATTTTCGATTATTTGGGGAAGGTGATTCACAAATGCACTAAAAAGATAGCATGGCCAAAGCCTTCTCTCTCTAGATTACACATAAACCACCCATATACACATAGAGAGAGATAAGAGAGAGAAGAGAGAAAAGAGAGAGAAGATAGAGAGTTTCTGCACTGCATGCTTTGAATTTTCTTGCCTTTCATCTCCACCTGTCTCTCCATTTCTCCGGCATGGCTTCTTCTTCCGGGAGGATAAAAAGATTGTCGGAAGATCAAACCAGAGCTGATTTGGCTTCATGGTGTTCTTCCATGGGGCTGCTATGTTTGATTTTGCTGGCTTCTGTCATGGAAAACTCATTCATAGAAGGAGACGATTTCCGTCCAAACCTGACCCTGAATCGTCGACCGTGTGACGAGATTTACGTCGTCGGAGAAGGCGAGACGCTTCATACGATAAGTGACAAGTGTGGGGATCCATTCATCGTCGAGAGAAATCCTCATATCCATGATCCAGACGATGTTTTTCCAGGGTTAGTCATCAAGATCACTCCCTCACAAAATCAGGGTTTTTGAAGATCATACAATTCATACTACGTAGAAAAAAGCAGTCTTGTTCTTTTTTCTGCAGGAAAATAATGTATATTTTCAAGTTTCTTTGTTGTAGTTTCTGAAGTTTGTATGATAAAACAATAATATATCTCACTTCTTCTGTTCCCAGCCTGTTCTTCAATGTTAACCGCCCTTTGTCTGTTTCCTCCATCTATCATACGTCTGAAAAAAGAAAAATAAGAGTTGTCTTGGAAGTTCGGGCAAGAAACAATGCAAACACGTCTAAACAACAGAAATAACATTTATTAATTTGTTACTCCTCCAATACTCTGTTTACATTATTATCTCAGATGTTAGTGTTTAATATTATGTGCCCACTAGTAGAAAGAATTGTCAGAATCTATTTTAATCTCTATTAGATGGAGAGTTTATTGACTGATTTGTATTTAAAAATTATACCCTAATTAATAATGCAATTCGAAGCATGCCCTTTCGACAATGATGATGTGTTAGCTATTGAGGGTTTGAAGACCATTCTCTCTTACTATTATAGTGGTGCACCCCAGTAGGTAGCAATTCAATAAAAAGATAAGAGAGCGTGACACATAGTTGTCACATGTTAAAGATTAGATATGAGAGTTTAACATTGAGTAGCACTCCATGTTAATATAACGTCATCTAGTATTCCTAATATAATATTGTTCATTTTGAGCCGACGTTAAATCTCACAGATTTGCTCTTGGGTTTACATCCGAAAATGCATTGTACAAGGTAACATGAAAAAATGTCACTTATATACAACACAAATTTACTTTTTCAAGCAATATGAGATTACAACACCTTCGCACCTTCATCATATGAGTGGTCGTTACAGTTAAAGACTTAAAGTCTCTCCAATTTACTCTTATTTTTCTTGATATATCACTCTTCTGTTTATTCTTTTGTCCAATCTCTCAGAATTCACCTCTCTCCTCTCTGCCATTGGAGGACGAGGAAAGAGCGGTTTCTCAAGGCGCAGGGCTAAGAACTTGGAACTCAGCTCCATCAATGGGCACATTGATTAACACGATACTCTAATTTCTACTATATTCATTTTATAATTAACACATGATTTATAAATTAGTAAAACATGGGGCCCGTGTTTTCTTGTATTATTCTTTTTCAAGGATCCTTTCGGCCATAGAATTTAAATTATTTTATTTATAAAACGAATATAAATAGGTTATCCTATGCCCCAAAACATTATATTTGAATAGTCTACTTGGGGGTCGTTCAAATGTACTGAATGCTTTTCTTCTCTTTCGTAAAAGTTGCACGATTTTGTTTGGATTTATCCAAATTTAAATATTTGCAATCATGAAAACTATGGGTTAAAGTTAAAATAATTTAATACGATTTGGCTATTTCTTCCTAACAAGCCAAGAAATCAATGAATAGGGCTACCAAGGTAGGATGTCTACAGTCTACGTAATATACATTTTTAAGATAAATATTAATTTACTATTCAAGCTATAACAGTAATTGTAATTGATATGTCGAACGTTTTCTTTGATTTTGTCTGTCAATTAAAAAAGGTAATCTTAGGAACTAGTCTTAAATATTTGCCTTGATTTAAATATATTAATTTGAGTTTTACAACGAAACAATGGCCAACTAAAGGTAGCAATATTTGATTGAAATAGGGTTTTGAAGATCCCCAAGAAGCAGCATCTCTGGCTGTATTTTCTTTTCTCCGATGAACAGTTGACCGGCTTTGAAGATGGGACCCGCATGGGGAGGAGGATGGTGCTTGCTTACTCATTCATCGTCATCTCAGATTCTGTTTCGCAGACTTCAATTCCCGATGCGGGAGAGATGTTAGAGAGAGAATGCAGAGAGAGGGTGGTTTTGTTTGAAAGGTCTGAACTTTGAAAGCTTGTTTGTTTAATATTTTACTGGGCAATGATTTCTGAATCATAATTGCCGTTTGAAAAATACTCACAAACCAGAAGATGGGTGCGTGAGAGACTGTGTAAATGGGTAATGAGGATTGAAGAGAGAGAATTTAGAGCTCGGAGTTTCAGAAGAACAGCCCTCGTGTTTTTTTTGCTCTACTTTCTACAGATCAAATCTCGTTGAGTTTCTGCTGCTTCATGGATGCCCTTTTCACCTTCTTTCTCGGCTAAATCCAGTACTCTTCGGAGCTTTTCTTTCTCACTCTAGAGACCATACTGTCTCTCCTGCTACTTTGATTCTTGTTTCTCGTTGTTAGAGAAGCTTTTTGCGAAGCCCAGATTTGTTGCTGCGATTGGAGGGAAAGTTCAGAGCAGTTTGTCGTAGCTATGGGGAGAGAGTGGAATTGGAGTGGAAGATCTTCGAGAAAACGGGGAGGATATTTCAGAGAAGAAGAAGATGATGAAGCAGCAGCAGCAGGAAATTCTTCTGGTTGTTTAGCAGCTCTTTTTCACTTCTTTGATTTTCATCCAACTCGTTATGCTTTGAACCACCATCATCGTCTCTCGTTTTCAGAACATCTTTCTCCCTTGCCTACAGGTTCTCTCTCTCTCTCTCTCTCTGTGTTTAAAATATACTCTTGCTCTTCTGCGTTACGAGATGCGATGGATTTTCAGGAGTTGAAGCGCCAAGAAACAGTCTAGACTTGGACGAGTTTCCATTACCCCGCATATCCGTAGAAAATCTACACATTCCTGTGAGTTTTATTTACTGCTGAATGTAGGGTGTTTTTGGTGTGCAAGTTCGAGTATTTTTCTCTGAATTTTTCATGGCTGAGCAGATGGGTATGAAGATCAAAACAAGAGGAGCGAATGGATCAAGCAATGGACATTTCCCAGATATTCTGAACTCTGATTCTCCGACTGCAAAAACTCCGAGCTTGGTGGCCAGATTAATGGGTCTTGATCTTCTTCCAGAAGCAGCCTCTCCTTCTCCTTCTTCTCATTCGACCCGTGCTTCCCATTGCCGCAAATATCAAGAGAAGCTCCATTGCCGGCCAAGAATCAGTTCGGACTCCGACAACATTGCGTCGTCTCGCTCACTTCCTGAAACCCCGAGAGTTTCGCTGGCAAGAAAATCAAACGTTGAATCTCATCGCAGGCTTTCCCTTCAAGATGAAGACCGTCAATCTGAGCTTCTGTCCGGGTTCAAGAGAAGGGATATTACAATGATGAACGACGAAAACAGGAACCCAAAGCAGTCAGCAAACCAGATTTTGAGGCGGGTCAAAGAAAATATCAGAAGAAAAGCTGGATTTGACATAACAAACACAGCCAAACGCAGCGACTCCATCGAAAAGCTTGGGGGTGAAAGAAATTCAGAACAGAAGTTCATGGAGAAAAAAGAACAAGCCAGCGAGGTTTCAGTGAAGCAAAAGGCAAAGGTTGAAGAAAGTCGCAAGATTGTGAAACAAATGGTAGATTATGATAAAAGGGTTCGTCCAAGAACGAAAAAAGCTCAGCAAGAAGAGCCATGTGTACGATCGTCCAAAGCTGCAAAAGCCATTAGCAAGACTTGTCCATCATCTAGCCATCTTCTCAGATTCAACAGCGTCGTCCCCGCCATAGTTCTTCCGATCAGAACAGACCTCGCATCTTCGACACCGAAACGACCTGAAGAAAAGGTCAAACCTTTCACTTTCAGCTTTCGTTTTCTTTTCTTCTCTTTTTTTTTGGCTTTAAAAAATTCTTGTTTACAATGAAAATCATCAAAAGTTTATACTTCACGGATACCCAATTTTCAGGAATCAAATCGTGAGGCGCAGTTATCTTGTTCTTCGAGCAAAACGTACAGCCAGAAAACCACAGAAGGAAACGCCAAGAAAGACATCGAAATCGGTTCTGGGCCTAAACCCTCCACCTCAAACAACAATGGCAGAGCAGAACTGGCCTACATTTCAAGAATCGTAAGCCGTACTTGCTTTTCAAAGGACGCTAAAAGACACGTCGAGAACTGCACCACCATTCTCGGCAAAGATCACGGGGAACAACTTTGCCACTCTGACAGAAAACTACTCTCCGATCTTGTCGACGAACTCCTCGGAGAAATTCATAGAAATGGCGAAACGTTCAGCAAAAACGATGATTCAGAGATCACATACGCGCTATGGAGAAAAATCACATGCTTCCCAAGAGCAAAATGCGAGGTCTTAGACGATATAGACAGGTCTAACTTTTAAGTTACAGTCTCGAAACAGTTCAAAGAACAGTCGGGGACGATGATGGTGAAACGAAATCATCTTCATGAAACATAAAATGACCAATTTTAATCTGATGAAATTTCGTGGGCAGGTTAATCGAGGGAGACTTGAAGAAATCAAAGCTGGAGAGAGGGTCAAAAATGGCGACGGAAGACGGAGAGAGAATAGAGCGAGAGATAGAGAAGGCGATAATGGAGAAGCTAGTGCACGAAGCTACTGCTAGTCTGCTGTGACGCTCTGTACTGTTCTGCACAGAAACGGTGGCGTTTTGGAAGGTGGGTGGGGACAGGAGGCAGAATCGTCACATGGCTCGTGCACGTGATAAAGATTCTGACTATTGGTTGGTTGACTGGGTAGAGACGCGTGGAGATTTGACTCTATTTGCAATTTGATTGGTTGGAGAAATGCTGTGCTGTCAGACGAATCTGTGCAAAGTTATAATTAATTGTGGTTAATGGTGTCGTTAATTTCCATGCTAATTAATTATCTCATAAATTCAATTCCCATAATACCTGCATGATATATATTAATTAAAAACAGATAGTTTCAAGAGGATAAGGGCCTTTTTGAGATTTAAAAAACCTTCTTCTAAGACGTGACTGTTCATCGAGTAATACTAGAATTATAGTACTAGGTTGTTGCCTAGCTTTAGATCAATATTTGTAACTTCTTCTTCTGCCTGCTGCCGGAACAGGCTTTCCGGTTCCCATTTCAGATCAATTCAATCACAAATGGGTTACGCACAGAGTCGCCAGAAACAAGCAGAAAAGTGTTTTGCAGCTGAGAATCCCACCATTATTGCATCCAACCACCCAAAATCTCCCCTCTCATGCGGAGGAGGAGTTTGACAAGAATTCAACCACAGCCTCTCTCGTCGGAAGCGCCGGAATCGCTCCCCGCTCCGTCACCGTCAGCGCCCCGCACGCATTCGCAAAAACTAGACACTCTCGCAACCGACCCTCGTCCTGCTCACCCTAAAACCTGAGAATCCGCCCCCGTAAACTCGGTCAATTTAAGGCCTTACCTCTAGAATGCTTATGTCGGAGACCATGCAGCTGAGAATCCCGCTCACAAACGAGTCGCCCGCTCCGGTCGTATCGACGGCGTTAACATTAATCCCCGGCACTCTCCCCTTAAACTCCTGCATTGATCGAGACATCTTTCAAAGCTAGCCAATAATTACAGATCTAGAAACAGAGAGAACCGGAGAAGGTCATTACATGAGTGTAGTATCTGCAACCTTCTGATCCTTCGGTCACAACCAAAAGCTTGAGTTGAGGATGGAAAAGCTTCTCCAACACAACGTTATCATCGTAAGGATCGTCTCCGCCAGTCAAGAACGTAATCTCTTCCTTGCTTATCTGCAAACAAATATAAAACTTTAATTGTTCGATCCCTACTTCAAAAGCTATTCCAATTCCACCTCGAACCTTGATTATATCGGCCTGGTTCCAAATACTCAGTATCCCATCCCGAGCAGCTTCTTCCGAAGGCCATAAAGGCAGCCTTAGATTGGGATCGTAAGAGAGAATACATCCCGAGTCTTTGGCCACGGCCATGGCAGCAAGATGAGCCGACTTACATGGCTCTGAGATAAGACTGATCGACCCGTAATGGAAGATCTTCGCCTGCATTTTAAACAAGATCAAATTTGGGTATTTCGCCGGAGAAGATGTCAAGATTAACCTTATTAAGCAGGCTCGTATCGAGTTCCGATTCGGTAAGGAGCATATCGGCGCTAGGATGTCGAAAGAATAGAAACTCCCGCTCTCCATCGGCTCGTAGGGTGACGAACGCTAATGCAGTTCTGGCGTTGGCGTCGAAGCGGACGCCAGAATTATCGACGTTGTTTTCCCGTAGAATCTCGGCCAGCATGTATCCGAATTCATCTGCTCCGACCTATCACCGGAAAAAAAAAAGAGAATAAAGGTATCGACGAAATAAAGAGAATGGAATGCTAATAATGGAGAAGCGATGCTCGTAATCACCTTGCCTATAAAAGCGGAAGAGCCGCCTAGTCTGGAGATTCCGACAGCCACATTTGCGGGTGCTCCGCCGGGAGCTTTCTTGAAAGCAGGTGCTTCGGCGATGGAGACTCCTCCAACCGTGGGCACAAAGTCGATCAGCATTTCCCCAAAACAAACAACCAATGCGTCACCTGCACAAATCCAAAGTTTTGTAAGATCAGTCCATTCCAAAATAGCTGGTTATTATTCCCCCATGATTTCCTATAACTATGTCAAGTTCTCTCTAATGGCTTTCTCATGGGGTTTTCGATCGATTACGAGTTTGACAATCCGTAGAAGTTGACTCCACAAATACCCCATTCGTAGAACGATTAATGTTCACAAAAGACGAAATCTCTAACCAAAAAACGATTACAGTTCATTTAAACGGAACAAATAGTTCGTCCGCAAATTCAACGCGTTCCACAGGAACTGGCTATCAAACTGCAATAAGCGAATGAAAAAAGAACAGAGATTGAATGCAACAGATGGTGCAGAAAAGGGGGAAGAAAAGCAGGAAGAGGAATAAAGAATCGGAATACGAAAGAATCGCAAAGAAACGATCTTGGGCGTCCAGAACCAGCTCCAAACAATGCACTGAATAGAGAAAGAAAGGAAGAGACGGAGAAAACAGAGCAAAAGAAGAATCCTGGGAAGAAAAGAAGAGTAAAGGACGAACCAGGAGAGTGATCCAGGGCCATGGAGGAGAAGCCCCAGAGCGACGGAAGGAGAGCGCAGCGCAGTGAAACGGAGAATTGGGAAGAGGAGAGAGAAGCAGCAGAAGGGTAGAGAGAGAAGAGGAAAAAGGATAAAAGATGGGTGGAGGGGCGTTGGCATTTACAAGGAAAGCAAAAGACAAGGAGAGAACGGCGGAAGCGAGAAATACTTGGTTGCAATCTTCACCGGAGTAATCTCTCTTCCACCCTTGGTAGTAATTATTATGTTTTCTATTATCGTAATAAATAAAAAATACATTTTTACGCATAAAGTATTTTGTAAAGATATTTTTATAATTACTCGTCAACTTATAACTAATATAATAAATAATTATATCTTAATACATTAATTATATTTTTAAGAAACATGTATAATTAAAAAAATTTAGTTATTCATATTTTAAAAAAAGTATATCTCTACCTATGTATATGTATATGTAGTTCAGTTATGTTCAAAGAAGAATTAAAAATAAATAAATTTACTCCATAATTATATAAATAAAATATGTGACTAAAAAGGAAGTATGGTTGTAATTATATTAATTTCCTATTTCACACTTGCGCATAATGTTTTAGAAATTTTAGACAATACTACATGTAATAACTTGTTCTAGCCTCTTACAATACTTGCTTGGGGGAAAACAACTATTGGTTCATTTAACGTAATAAATATAATTTATAAATGACTAATCATGCTTAACAAGCCCATAAATTTTTAAAATAGAAATAGGACAAACCATATCTATTGTTTCTCTACCCAAATTACTTCCTTAACTCTAGTTTATAAAAAGATATTTAATTGTAAACTAAAACTAATTGAAATTACATTTATTGCAATCCGATTATTGCAGGGGAACACAGAAAGCAGCCGGTAGTAGCCCCCAGCCACGCAAAATCCAATTCAAACAAATCCTGTTACATTTTATGCTGTCAACAAGGATGAATATCATCGAATAATCCTCCCCCATCTGAAGCCGTTCTTGCTTCTCCATTTTCTCCGGCCGTAGAATCCCACAAGAGTCTGCTTCATCAAGTTTAAACGCAGTCAACAAATAAAAGCACCTGCCATTCGTTTCTACATATTGTATTTGCTCGGCCTATGCTTTTCAAGTGACAACCTATGGTTGGAGAAAAATACATACATTTAAGTAGATCTCTATAAACTATGCTGACTGCAAGTTCTATGTTTGATTTGCTTACAAATAATTAACATAAAATAATAAATACATTGAACATATCGGTGACATATGTGTTAAACGACGCGGACTATATGAATTATCGTATCATGCGAAGAAAGCGAACGACAAATATTATTATACGTTTTAGGACATCGCAATGACCAAAAACCTTAATGCATACCCTAATCTGATACAACTGGCTTGCGACTGGATGTCGGCATTGCTAGGTTGTCCCTGACCGTGATGAATACCTTGTGATTGTTGCCCTTCTTGAAGCTTATTTGTTTAAAATAAACAAATTAATCGAAGAAAACAAGGGTTACTGTGATTACTAATTAGGATGAAATAAATAGTTTTTGAAGTAAAATTAAAAAAAAAAAACCTTTGACTTTAATTGACTGTTCATCTCGCCGAGGTCATGCTCCTGTATTTCATCCACACACAGTTCTTATGGGAGATATAATCCCATATTCTCTCAATAATTGGAACATAATAGATCATCAATATACATATATTTTTGTAAATATCAGTTCTTATATGAACCCTAAATTAGCTCTCTATCTCTCGGATGAAAAAAATTCGTCAGTTTTTTTAGGAAAAAATTCGATTTCCAAAGATAAAATTAAGATTTAATCAAGTAGTTTGAATAAATCTTAATCTTAATTTACAAAGCTAGTTTGAACGACTTACCTTCTTACGCAGTTCTTCTAAATGCTGCATCATCAGCTGCATCTGAATTTGTAAGGCAAATATTAAGCAATAGTAATCACTTAATGGTGAATAAAACATTGCAGTTAAGACACATATTTCATTCAACTTAGTTTATAGACCACTACAGTTAGTGAAGCTCGAGAGGATGTAGTTCGAGGGTAGTGGAAAAGTTACCTTTCTCTGTCTGGCTAATGCTAGAGTTCTGTCAAGCTGTTTCTCAATGTTTTGCAATTCTATTAGACTTATATAGTCAAGATCTTCTCCAAGAAATTGCCTGCAAAATTAAAATGACGATCTATCATAAGTGAGACAGCTACTAAATTACCAAAATTCTTGTTGAATTTTGTGTATACCTTTGCAAATGTTGAAGCGACTCGTATTTCGCTTTTAATCCTGAAACCTCTTGACACATGGCCTGCATTGACCGCGATAACACTTTTAGTCTTCAGGAGAATCGACCATGTGGGCAAAGAAAAATATGTGAAACTTTTCTTATGAAATTCGTTATGATATCTAATAATTTGTCATTTTTTGAGAAGAGAGATCCTAATCTTGTAAGCAAATCAAACGAATTTGGTTTAACATTTATCAACTCGAACACATACAGATATTAATTAGACTCGAAAGTAGATGAGGTAAAGTGTTACTGCTCCATGCTACATTCTTTAAAAAAAATGCTATTTTCTTAATTCAAGTATTAAAGAATCTTCCATGACTGAAACTTCTATTCCAATCCAAAACTAAAATCAAGCACTAAAATAGAAAATATAACCCAAACCCTAACCTGCGAAGCATCATCAGTAGCATCATTCCCCCGTAGAGTATAACAGCATTGTCGGTACCTCTCAATGGTTGAATTCATGCTGAAAGAATTGTAAGTTTGTGATCAATTATGATTCTGAATAACAGTTATTATTCCACAAAGTAACCTTAATATGCTTGGCTTCAATTTAAGTTACCAGCTTATACTCCATTGGAGAGAGAGAACTCTATCAAATCTTGAAGAACTAGAATGCTTCACAGTTATGAAGCAAAACCAAAAATACGCAGTAGTGAAGTTGAGATTTTTTTCCAAACATAGTTTTTATTAAACTATCTTTTTTCTAAAATGTTAACGAGCAGGAGGTAGGCGTCTCTCAATTTTCTCAAGATATGCAATAGCAAACCAAGAAAGGGGCAGTAATGACTAGCATTTGCAACCATGCAATAAACATATACCATATTTAGAGAGAGATGGTGAAGGGGAGAGAGAGAGAAATGGAGAAATGTGCGAGTGATTCTAACGAAAGGTCTTGGAATGATTTAGGGACGATGGAGTTCTATTTTGTATATTTGGAGAAAAGATAGATCTAGAAAACTAGGATTCGAATTCTGAAAATCTCTCTTCTTCTCTCTCTTTCCTTCCCTCTTTCTCTCTCTACTGTAAGAGGCATTTAGGCCGCAACCCAGCAGGGCTGCAGAGAAAAGAAAAAACTTAAAGACGGGAGAGAGAGAATCGTAAAGACATATTTAAAAAAAGAAAGATGATCTTGAGAGAAGTCGCGGCGACTGGACAAGAATGCAGTACGGTTTTGGTAGAGTAAATATAGCTGGACAAGAAAATACTAAAAGCAGAAGACATTCACAGGGGCTAGAATTCAACTACAGCCTCCATTTTCGATCCCTAAAACGAGGATCTGAGAAGCAGAACATGAACCCTTGCCCTCCCTCTCAAATTCTTCTGTCAATGTTTTAATGGCAAAAGGAAATCTAGAGAGAGAAAGAGAGAACTTACTCATTGCTGCCGAATTCGAAGAGTTTACCACGACTGGAGAAGATGATTAAGGCCACTTCAGCGTCGCAAAGCACAGAAAGCTCGTAAGCTTTCTTCAGCAACCCATTTCTTCTCTTCGAGAAAGTAACCTGCCGATTGATTTTGTTTTCTATCCTCTCCAGCACCACTCTTCCTCTCCCCATTCTCTCTCTCTCTCTCTCTCCTCCAAAAATACTTCTTACCCACAGAAGGACTTCTCTGAAATTAGGGTTAGGGGTTTACAATGACAATACAGTTCAGACGCGTCAAAATCTCTCCCTCTCTCTCTCTGTTATCTATCTAAAAAATAGACAAACTTTATTGGCCCTCTCTCTCTCTCTCTCTCTCTCTCTCAAAGGTGCACGAACTTGATT
This sequence comes from Begonia fuchsioides, assembly GCA_003255005.1. Classification (NCBI taxonomy): domain Eukaryota; kingdom Viridiplantae; phylum Streptophyta; class Magnoliopsida; order Cucurbitales; family Begoniaceae; genus Begonia; species Begonia fuchsioides. The sequence goes on from QAOC01000203.1 coordinate 41,002, forward strand.
TCATTCCATCTCTTGTCGTAGATGCTAGATTGCTGTTTCGTGAAGCTTGGTTGATAAGCTGCTTCTACAGAACTGACGTACCACTGTGGGTATTCATACCATGTACGTTGTTAGAGTACATGTATACTATTACAGAGATTGTATCGGTTTAGTTGGTTGCGAGGAATTCATCATCGCTTAGAGAATGGACCATGAACAATTTACAATTAGAGTTTTTTTTTCCTAAACTAGTGCCACGAATCTATGTCACATTTAAATGCAAAAACCATGCACCCACAACCTAGAAGTCAACAATATGTATATAGAAGATCGAGGACTCCCGATAGTTTTAGAGACAATTCCCTAACAAAGTTGTCGACGACCGGTATGTCGAGGAGCTCCTTTAGAAGAACAGATATCCGAGCAATCAAGGTTTTATCTATTGCATGAACATAACAACTCCTACCAATATGAGCAGATATCCGAGCAACCAAGATTTATATACTTGGCACACGTGTTTTAGGCTGATTTATATCCGAGCAATCAAGGTTTTATCTATTGCATTCTTTCAATAGATCAGATCAATAGTTGCTCTTGAATTTCTATATTATGTCAGTAATTCTTTTCGAAAATGATTTTGGATCAAACTATCAATGGTTCATCGTCTCCATCTTGGTAGAAATGGCATCTTTGAGTGAGCCACTTTAATACAATGTCATCTGAAATCCTCCTTCATCTACACCTTTTTCTGCCAACTTGGGAACCCTCGAGCAGTAAAGCTCATCTGCAGCGTCCCTCCAAAAAAAACGTGTTTTCCGTCTTATCACTATCTCTCTTCTCTCTACCAAATTCGCCTTCGGTTTTACAACGAAGTTCTTGACTGGGGCAAATTAATGGCGTTCATGGGTGAAACTCATGAAAACAAGGATCAGATACGTATCAGATCTCCCGAGTAGATTCTAAATCACGTACAGATTATGATGCTGATTATGGTTTTCTGTTAAACCCCATTATTAGCTGTCTTCTTCCCCTTTTTGATCTGTCTCAATCTGGGGATGAAGAAGAAGCTTTGGATTAGGGTTTGGTGTCGAAATGACAGAAGAACTACAAGTACTAACTTGTCTTTATGAGGATAACCCTAGGGCAAATCATCCATGTGTTTTGCTACTTCGAATGAGCTACGTGTCGGTGTTTGATTGGGTTTCATGTTAGTGTCAGACTGCCCACCAATTAAATGTCGACACGCTTATGACTCTAGGTCAGCTTTTCTGGAGCCGATTCTCGTAATAACTTAAGATTTTTTTTGGTGTAGCTCCAACTTCTCTCTCTAAAGATGTGTTCTTTCTAGGTTTTGCTATTTTTCAAGCTTTTTCAAGGTTTCGATTTTCGTGAAAAATATTGTGATGGCCATTTGTTAGCCACTTGTAAATCCTTCAAATTTAGTCATGGAACACTATCTACTATGTGAGAGGACATGGTTTTGTCACGTTTTGGACTCTAACCAAACCCAAGAACTACCCTAAGCGTAAGAATGTGGAATGGGTACTTGGAAAGCACGAGCACTTGTTAGCAAATGAACGTTTCCTTAAAAGATGAAATAGTTGCAGGTTTCTCTAGATCAATTGTAAAAAATTGTCAAGAGATGATATCATGATGCTTTCGTAGGAAAACAATATGTTAGACGAGTCTAAGAAGTTTGCGATATTACTTTCTCATGTTAGTCTTTATTTTAATTTAGTAAGTATTCTAATAATTTCGCAATTAGTCAGTCAGGTCTAATGCTGGCAACCGTGAATTTGGGTTGGTTTTTTGGCGAAAAAATAACTAATCCGGTGGGTCGGTTATTTGGTTTAGATAACCGATCTATACCCGATCCTAAATGAAAACCGCTCCAAAATCGATCCAATTTTCGGTTCTATTTTGGGTCGGTTTCGAGTATAACCCATTATGTTGGACTCAGTTTGGGTTCGGGTCATGACCGGTTTTTGTGTCGAGTCATGGCCGGTTTTTGTGTCTTGTCATCAACCAAGATCAATTCTAATTCCAAACAATACCATCAACCAATTAAAAATTTTAATTTCAATTTTATGAAATTCAATTCTAATTCCAAACACCCAACAGTATATGTCAATATAACCAAATTCAATTACAAAACCAAAAAATATATTCAAATTTCAATTAATGACATGTTTTGCACAAATTTAAGATCCATTATTTGCGTCTTTTAGATCCAAAAAACTGAATGTTTTACATTCACCAAATAATAATTACTTAGACTTTCAAAATTCGTCAGCCTTTTCCCTAAAAACAGCAAAAAAAGAGTTCAAAAAATGAAACTTTACCCGACAATAAACCAAAAACAACAATCAAGTTCTAAATTTTCACAATTTATCAAATTTCTAACCAAAAAACAAAATGTTTTACATTCACCGAACAACAAACATTAATTGATTTAAAAAAACAGCAACAAAGTAATCGAGCTCAGAGAAATATTAACCGATTTAAAAAAAACAGCAACCAAATTACATAAATTATCCAATTTTTACCTAAAAAACTTAATGTTTTACACTCACTAAATAACAATTACTTAAAAATTTCAAAATTCGTCAACTCTTTCCCTAAAAACAGCAAAAAAGTTCAAAAAACGGAACCTTACCCGACAATAAACAAAAAACAGCAACCAAGTTCTAAAATAATCACAATTTATCCAAAGAATGTCGGTTCAGATTCAGTTTTTATTTTAATAGCCGAAAACCGAACCGACACTAATCGGTTTTCATCGGATCGGTTACTGATCGGGTTTGTGTGTATTTATAACCATTGGGTTCGGTTAGGTTTTCCAGGTTTATCCAACTCATTTGCCAGCTCTAATCAGGTATATATTTCGCAATTAGTCAGTTAGTTTTGTTGAGTCTATTTAAAGGGCCTTAGCCCTTAAGGTTTAACAATCAATCAAGTATCTTTTAATTATTTCTTTTTATTCTCTCTAATCTTATCTCTCTATGGCTTGAAGATGGGTGATTACTCAATCTCAAGGTAAACTCTCTGGGTCCGGTCCTAACAGATGCACTAATCTTTCTATTGTTGGATAACATGAAAAACAAAAAAGTCCCTGCATCAATGACAAATTACTAACAATTACTAACAATTTAATTATTTCAATTAACAATTTCAAACAATAATTAAATAAGCAGCGGCAGTTGAGGAAATATATTTAATTAACTACCGGTTAACACGTTTTTCATTATTTTATTTTTTTAATTATTCCTACAATGAGCTCGAAAGCCTCATAATCTATGACTTAGCCTTTATTTTTTATTCAATAGTAGCATTTAATTATTCCTATAATTAGCTCTCTTGGATTGGGAAGTGTGATAGCTCACGTGAAAAAAAAAAACACGGGGAACTTTTCAAGGATGCAGTGTTGTCTTCCAAAACTAGAGAGGCTTCTTTCGTTCTTGTGCTGTTCAATTTATGCTACTCAGTTTAGAGAGGCTTCTTTATTGCGTTTCTTAAAATTAGCATGCTTTCGAGTTGTTTTCAGCATGTCATAGGCAATGATGATCGAGATGACAGGTACGTTGGATTATTAAACATGATCTAGATTTGATGACTCGTCTAGTGAAGATAAGGACTCTATTTTATAGCACAAATATTACAATCTCACATTGATCGACAACTCTTATAACAAATTAAAATAACCTTTATTGTCACCTTCAAAATAACCTACGAATAGTATTACTAATTTTGTTTGCAACCACAACTTCAACATCTTTGTCATACTTTATTCGATCAAATTAAATAAAAAAGTACTAAATTTTCATCATTTATTAACAATAGATCATACACAGGCGCTTCTGTTAACGAGTTGCTTCTTTTTGTTCGAACTGATGTGTTGGGCGGGCATGAACTCCGCCATCGATGTGTAGAGTGAGCATTGTTCTATAAGTAGCCTCTTTAGTTTCATCACTAAGCTTGAACTTGAAATTTCCCAGAAGAACTGCACAGAATATCTTCATTTGTCTGTATGCAAACTCTTTCCCCAGACAAATTCTAGGACCAGCCTGTTTAGACCAATAACTGCATCAAATAATCTCTTTTCGACCAAAAACAATTTCGGGTTTTGTCACAAATCAACTTCAATATATAGAATTTGAAATACCTGAAAGGCAGTGAACTTGAAAGGGCTTTCTGGCTGAAATGCCCCATTTTCATTGAGCCATCTTTCAGGCTTGAACTCATCTGCATCATCACCCCAAAGAAATTTCATCCTCCCCATGGCATAAGGTGTGTAGGCCACTAAATCGCCTTTTTCCACATGAAACCCGTCCGGCAAGGTGTCATCTGAGAGACACTGCTTCCCATCCTAGATCAAAATATGATGAGTCTGATCATATTAACACTCATATAACATTTATGCGTCTATATGTATACCATGTGATGTTGTATATATATGCACATTGTTCATGAGCATGTGGATGTGTATGCAGATGACTATATGCATGTGAGTACATGGTTGTGCATGCCTAAGATCATCATCAAAGATAAAAGTATTGAATCTAAAAGAAAATACCACAGGAATGGCAGGATATAGTCTCAATGTCTCAGCCAAAGCTGCTTGAAGATAATGCATTTTCTCAAGCGCTTCTTCAGTAATGCTCTCAACAAGTTCATCAATGGTGTAGACTCCCTCCATTTTCGTGGCTTCTCTAACTTCCTTCACTATCTTTTCCTGTAAGAGAGGATTCTTGCAGAGGATGTTGAAAAACCATGAAAGAGTACTTGCAGTTGTGTCCTTGCCGGCGATTATGAAGCTGAGAATGATATCTTTTAAGTACTTTGGATCGGTCTCTTTCAACTCCAAAAATCTCGACAAAACATCTTCTTTCTTCACCTGCCATTAGAAACAGTAAAAGACTTCTAGAATCTTAAATTGCTCTGATACCAATGGATGGGATCCATAAGATCCGTTGTATTAGTGAATACCAAAACGTACACTCACGAGTAGGAGTGTTCGTGGTCCGATTAGTCTGATTTTCTCCGAAATTGGGACCGGACCATAAAATTTTGATTCTTAGCTTTTTGGATCAGAATTCAAATTTGAAATAATTAACATACAAGAATTAAAATTAGAACACTTACAATACATAGAATATGTATCTCTCCACGTACATTAAAGTAAACAAATTTCAACAATAAACAAATTTTACTTGATGCAAAATTTACTACAACAACGATGATTTTAGGGTTTGGTTAGTTAGTATTTTGGTCCAGTCTGATTTGCATGAGTTTGCATTATTAAACACGTAAATCGACCCAAAAATACTGGTTTCTTATATATAACCCGAAATTCATTTGTTCTTTGAGGAAACCAACCAAAACTTTTGATTCTAGTCAAGTTCTATGGTCCGGTCTAGTTTTGAAGACCTCTACTCACGAGAGTCTTAGAGGGATCTCACTTCTATAATGATATCCTTTCTATGAACATCTATTATCTATTTAATAGTCTCTCACTCAATTAACTTCTACTAACTACTTCTAAATTTTACTAACTCCTATAAACTTCTACTAACTACTTACTTGTTACAATATAGTCCCTCACAGGTTCATTCCTTGGATTATCAAATCATAGAAAAAATACTAGAATATAAAAAAATATTAAAATTGAAACTATTGCTAATAAACTCACAAGAAAATCATCACTCTTTGATTTCTGGAATTGTTCGAGCTTGCTCTGAATCAACTTAAAGACATATTCATCCACCACTTTAATATTTTTCTTCAATCTTGCTTCTGATCCTATGTTGAGGAATTGCTTTAGCTTCCAGAAAATGTCGACATAACGATAGAGGGTGATCGCGCTCGCTTCATCAAAAGCGTTTGAGAAACGCGTCCCCTCTTCCGATGTTCCACACATACTATCGAGCTCTATGCCCAAAATGACTTTAAATACGGAATCTAAGGCAGCTTTCATAAAAAGATCCTGTCCAAAAACAACAGCATAAATGGTGTAATACTAAAATCAGAAAAAGAAAAGAAGGGTGAAACTATTTGTGTCGCAAAAAAACAAAACCGACTTGAATTTCTACTATTTGATTCGAGTTTGCAGCTTGAGAAAAAATGGTAGCAAGTTTGACTGCGTTTCTTTTGAAAACTTGGCTGCTGAAATCCCTTAGTATCTTGGTAGAGAATTCATAGCTCGATATTTTCCTTTGTTGTCGCCATTTTTCGCCATCGACGGTGAAAATTCCATCGCCAAGAAGATCCTTCAGAATATTATAATGATACGAACCCTGCAAATATTTGGAAATTTCAAGAATGATGATGGATTATTAGCTAAACAAAACTAAAGATGAATAAAGCAATAGAGATTTGAATTCATTCTCATCTGTCAACAACTAGAGAAGATTAAAGATGAATCTTCAAATCCTCGCAGTTTCCATAAAAAAACGTATTTTGGAAAAAAAGGGGTTTACAGAGAAATTACCCTGCCATAGTTGGAAAAGTTGGTTTTGAGAATATATTCAACAACTTCAGGCTGTGCTGTGTAAATCCAATCTCTGAAAAACCCGTTTAGTCTGAAAGTTCCGAACTTAGAAGAAAGATCTGTTAAGAAATGATAAAGGCGATTGAAGTTGAGAAGAAGCAGCAGGACCGAGCCAGCAAGAGGGTGTTTTTTCTTCTTCCCATCTGTTCTCGTAAGCCTCCAGGTCAGAATCGCTACAAAGATGGAGAAAAGCAGACCAAAAAGGGAAGCTTTTAGTGGAATCTGGGTGAGGAAGAAGCTGGAATCCATTGAGCTCGCAATCTGTAGAGAGGAAATAGAGAAATGGACGGGTAGTCCAATAAAACAGAGCCAGGGTAATAGAAACAAATTATGAATAATCCGGCAAATGTATTTATCACAAAACTGGTGATGCAATAAATTCATTAATCATAAAAATCCAAAGAAAGGAGTAAAAAAATGAAAACCTTACAACTTGGGAGTGGTCAAGATTAAAGAGTAGAGGTGCACACGCATCATCTTCTTAATTTCAAAAGCTAGATTTCAAGTCTCTGTTTCAACGAAGAGAGCTTCCACTATTAAAACGGACTCCGTTGGACAGAAACTTGAAATCAGAGCTGAACCCACCTTCACCGCCCGCATCGCAGTTCTAGATTCAAGTTCTTCGGCGGAGAAAATCGAAAATTCTCATCTGGGTAATCGAAAGAACAGCAAGAGAGTACAAGAAAACCCGAAAAGCAGTAAGAAAACTTAGCGTTCCAGATATCCATGGTTAGTCCGCAGCAGTCCGCAAGGGGAAAATAAGAATATTGAAGGAGATGAATTGATTGTAGGGGAGTGAGATGAATTGATTGTTATAGCCAGAAATCTCAACATTCTCAGGAATCCAACCATCAAATCCATCAGTTTGAAGATAAAAATAGGAGATTTCTTCAGCACATCCTCCATTAATGTCAAAATTATCCACTGCACACGTCCCAGATCTCACAGAACCTCCATCGTCTAGCCTCGGCTCATATATCTAAACCAAGAATCAAACGAAATCAATAAAAAAACACGGCGTTTAATCACCTCTCCAAACATGGAAAGAATGGCATTTCTATAAACAAACTATATTTAAAAAAGACACAAAAACTTCAAAACTTTTTCATGCGATTTCAATCTACTAAAGGAAAGCCGGGTTTAACTTTGAATTCCAATCGAGTAGGGTGACCTGATTGCCATGAGAATCCCCAAAAACAACCGATTCGATCTCCGTTAACAGAAGGCGACGAACAGCTTGTTCTGACGCTGACCCTGTAAGAGCAGTCCCTAACTTTCTCCTGTAGAAAACAAAACATAAAAAGACACAAAACTCTCAGGTTTGAAGCAGCCCAGGAAGAGCATGAAAGCGGAAAAAACCACAGAACCTGGATGAAGCTGATGATCAAGGGCTCGGGAGCGGGCCGAGGAATGAAAACGGCGGACTGGGTTGCGGCGAGAAAGGAGAGGCCGGCGAGAAGAAGAAGAGCAGCGAGAGGCGAAATTTCGCATATTTTGGAAGCTTGGCTGGGCTCTGCTCTCAAGTGAGAGGGTAGCTGAGGGAACACACGTTTCAGTCCGCTTTATATTCACCAAAACCAACCTTTTTCCAGTTTATATTCACCCTAAAGCCGGGAAGAGAGATCTTTGGTTACATGAGCCATGCGCTTGTCGGAATCTGCTGCATTGATTATTTCAGCCATGCTTACAAATTTGTCATCTCCGTGAATCCAACCAGCGAATATTTCGTCGCAAATAATATGGATGTTCTTTTCTTGCGCCAAGTCTAAGAGATTATAAAGAATCTCATATGGCAAGATGTCGCCAACCAACTGAGCCCCTGCTCGATAAATTAGACCTGAACGAGGAGCGGTTGAGGTCGGGGAGATTGGAGGAGGAATGAGAGGGCGACGGAGGATTCGAGGAAGGGGCGGAAGAGAGCGCAGAGAATGGGAGAGCGGAAGAAGAGGGCTTGATCGACGGCCCGAAGAGGAACGATGAGGCGCATTGGTGAATCTCCGGCGGGGGCTCTGGCTTCAGGTGGTCGGAAATGGGGCGGGCATAAGTCATAACCATGGCTCAGTGTCTGAGAGAGAGAGAGTCGGTCGGGTGGCATCGGGTGTTGTCCGAGTTTGGATAGAGTTCGGGGAGCGGAGGCCAACAGAATGATTTCGCACTATCGTTTATTGGAATTACACAACCCGTTCAACCAACCATAATAATTTATTCTTAAACGGGTGGGGTCATTCAAGTATGAAACCCGATCCGACTCATGCTCACTATTGTTAACAAGACCTCAAACGTGTATGCATGAGTTATTATAAGTAGGGGTGGGCACGGTTTGGGTTGGGTCGGGTTCTTACCTTACCGACCCAACCCAAATGGGTTTTGGGTTAAAAGAAAAACTCAAGACCCAAACCAAACGGTTTCGGTTTGGGTTGAGTTAGTTTGGTTTGGTTCACATATCAAACTAAAAAAAATTAAAAGTGTAAATAAATTATAACGATCACTGATAATTGTTATTTTCGATGTGCAAAGTGTCGATCGACACATACAAGTGTCGACCGCAACTACAAGGTGTCGACCGCGTCACTAAGGTGTCGACCGAATCGCTTTTAAAGTTACAAAACAAAGACGGAAACCTTAATCTCAAATAAAACTTCTCGACTTTGAGATTTAGCTCTTGCGGTACTGCCATGCCACAACGCTTCAATTTCTGGTAATTGATCTACTTCTCTATTCTCTTATAGAGCTCTAAGATCTTTCTGTCGCATCTCTACTGTAACACCCGACTTTTTTCATGTACCTTAAGTTTTATCAATGTTAAATGATGAACGAAGTTAACCTATGTTGACCATTAAGATTAGTTGATTTTTGAGGAGATAAACTTTTTAAACAAGTTTAAGTTCTTCTAATAAAATTAAGTGAATTAGTTGATGGAACTATAGCAACAAAATTACTCAATTTCGAGGTTGTAGAGAAAGCTATGGGTTTTGGAAAAATTAAGTGAATAACTGGGTAGTTTCGGTTTTTCTGTTTTATCATGCTACAAATGAGCTTAAGTGACAAAGTAATCTTCTAAGAAATTATAGAAGACATCAAAAGGAGAAGATTTATAGGTTGAACAACTCGATTGGAGTTGTGGTGCAAAAGTTATGCAGGTTAGAAGTTGACAAATGAAAATTAGATTAAAGAAATATGGACTTGAATGATATCCGGTGTTTCGTATATTTGATACATTTACGCTCTGAATGTGAAGTTTATGTCTTCTACAAAGTTACACTAGACTCAATAAGAAAAAGATGGCGTTTGAATCATAAAAATCTAAGTTGTAGAAAAAACACTATCAAAGTTTTAACTGGCAGTCGACACCTTGATTGCCGGTCGACGACTTTAAACTCTCGGGTTTGAAAACCGGTCGACACTTTGACACAAGTGGTCGACACCTTGACTTTTCAAGCTATAGAGGTCGACCTATGAATAGTAGTAGGTCGATACCTTGTGTAGAGCCGGTCGACACCTTGTTTAAAGTGTCGACCGCTCCTTGATCTGAAAACTCTTCGTCTTTCATGTTTGAAATTGTTTAAAAACTCATTTCTCTTAGCTGCTAACCCATTTTCCCGACCTCCCTCTTCCCTCTCCTGAGTTCTCTCAACATCCAAGTGAGATTTTGTGAGTTTTATGAGTGTTTAAGAGTGAGTTTTGGAGTTGGGTACTCAAATTAGTACAAAGACATGTCTCAAAAGCTTGAGATGTGTCTTTGAAATTTGAGCTGTGAAAGTTGAAGCCTAGATATATATTTCTACTACTATTATGATCAATTTATGAAATTAGAGAGCAAGATGGTAGAAGTATTGTTAAATAGACGTGCATACAAGAGATTTTAAGTGAAAACTTAAAGTTTCAAAAATGTAAGACGAATCTGATGGATTTCAGAAAACTTATGTTTTAGTGGGTTTTCGGCTATGACTTTGGCCACAACTTCTTCATATGAAATGTAGTAGACAGAATAAGGAAGAGATTAATACCAATTACATGGAATTTGGATAAGTATAGAAAAAGTTATGAGCCCTGAAAGTTAGGTGAAGGGCTGAAACAATTTAAACGATTTGATTTGGGTTTTTGAACAAAAACCAAAAACCAAACCGAACCAAGAGACCAACAAATTAACCCGACCCAAAATTGATTGTTTGAACCAAAGCGTGACCCAAACTCGACCCAAACCGTTTGGGTTGATTTGAGTTTTCGAGTTGGTTCGGGCTGCCCACTCATAATTATAAGATTACTTTTTTGTTATATTTAAATTGAAAATGAACGTAAAGAAATTTGTATTTTTTTACTGCATACGAATTTTCTTTGAATTTTTTCTAAAGTTTTAGTAGGCGAACACTAATTTTTATTTTATTAAAATGAAGTAAATTAATGATATTGTATGATTTCCTTTAGAATTTACTAGGAAAAAAGTTGTAGAAAGTAGGTTGCACGCGCCTGCAAGATATTAAAGTTGTCACAAAAAAATAAAAAAGATGGGCCTTCAAAGTCCAAGTATTCGGCAGCACTGTCGGGGCGAAGCATGCGCGTGTCACGTACGCGTCGCATCCATTCGTGGTGGACCCACCGCTGGTTCTAAGTGGTGGGTCCCAGTTTTCTCTCTCTGGGGCCCATGGTGCAGTAAATGAATCGGAGCCGTAGGATTGTTGCAATCTTTTCAAACATCGCAACGCAATTGGCTCCGCTGGTTAAGAAAAGCGGGAGAGACGATGGAGGGCAAAATCGAGACATTCAAAACTTTGTTTCATTCGACGACTTTAAAGGTTAAGGAGGTTTTCAATAAAAAGAACTACACTTTTAATTAAAATATATTTTTCATAAATTAAGAAAGTTACTATAATTCTAAATATTTTATGGAAATTCTAAATATTCACTGTTACAACTATAAAAAAAACTATAATTATTAGATAATTGTTTATAATGCCTCATTTTAAATACGTTACTGAGGTAAAAAAGTAATCAGTGGTGCAGTAGCCTGAGCCATGATGGACCGTCGCAGCACCGTGATGTAATTTGATATTCGAAAAATGGACCTTTTTCTGAGCACCTCTCTGGGGTCCCACCTTTTGCCGCCTCCTTTTGCAGAAAGCCATCAAGGGTGTTCTGGTCTTTTCCCTTGGAGGTTGTCGCCTTGAAATCCTCCTCTCTGTCTTTATGATTGGATTTATGAAATTAATCCATTTTTATTAAATCATGAAAATATGAATAAGCCCAGGCCACCAATGTGCAAATAATAAGCTAATCATTAACTTATTTGTTTTTACATCTAAAATTACTTTCTTCTTCTTTTTCTCATTGTTTAAATAATAATTAACCAAATAAAATCATAAATAATTATTTATATTGTAATAAATTAAGTTCATTTTAATTAAAATGATAAAAGAAGTAAGAAAAAGATAGCGAAGCAGTTCTGACGAGTCCAAGGGGACAACAACGTATCACCGAAACCCATTGTCCACGTTGTCCGGAACAAGACGGAGAATACGCTGAAAAGTGAATGCCCTAGGGAGTGAGAAGACGAAAATGCCACCATAAAATTTCCCGCGAGAAGGAAACAAACGGAGGGCTCTGATGAGATCAGAGTTGTCCGGCCTCCATCATCACCGCCTGACCGGGGGCCCCCGCCTTCCCTTTAACAATCCAACTGTCCTCCATTCCCCGCTAATCAATGCCCGCCTCCAACAAAGCTATTTCATCAAGTTACTTGTGATGCTTTATCAATTTCAAAAACTCTTTTTCAAAATAGTTTTTAATTAACTATTCCCTTCCCTTTATATACTTGCTCCGACTGCGGACGCCTATTCACTTCCCGTTCTCAGGTTACGATGATCGGCTCTGCCGGTGTATTCCGGCGGCCGCATCTTTCTCTCCCCTTTTTACTCCCGCTGCTGTTTCTCCTGACCCCAGCTTCTTCGTGGCGGCCATGGCCGCGCACTGCCCAACTCAACGCCTCCCAAGGCCTCATTTTCGGAGACTCCAAGAAGTTTGAGGGCTCGTCGGAGTTCGTCCACCTCAAGTACCACATGGGCCCGGTTCTCTCCGCCAACATCACCGTCCACGCTATCTGGTACGGCGCTTGGCAGCGGAGCCAGAAGAAGATCATCCGCGAGTTCATCAACTCCATCTCCGCCGTCAATTCCAAACCCCCCTCGGTTTCCGGCTGGTGGAAGACGGTTCAGCTTTACACCGACCAAACCGGAGCCAACATTTCTCGATCGGTCCGCCTCGGACGGGAGAAGAACGACCGGTTTTACTCACACGGTAAGTCGCTCACCCGGCTGTCCATTCAGTCCGTGATCAGAAGCGCCGTGACAGCCAAATCAAAGCCCTTGCCGATCAATCCCAGAAGTGGGCTCTACCTTCTGCTAACTTCGGAGGACGTGTACGTCCAGGATTTCTGCGGCCAAGTTTGTGGGTTCCACTATTTCACTTTCCCGTCGATCGTAGGCTACACATTGCCCTTCGCATGGGTGGGCAATTCCAAGAAACTTTGCCCCGGCATTTGCGCGTACCCCTTCGCAGTGCCGGACTTCATCCCCGGGTTGAAGCCGGTGAAGCCGCCGAACGGAGACGTCGGCGTCGACGGGATGATCAGCGTGATCGGGCACGAGGTTGCGGAGCTGGCATCCAACCCGCTGGTGAACGCATGGTACGCGGGGCAGGACCCGACGGCGCCGGTGGAGATAGCGGATCTGTGCGAGGGGATATACGGGACGGGAGGGGGAGGGTCGTACACGGGGCAAATGCTGGACGGAGGCGACGGGGCGACGTACAACATGAACGGGATCCGACGGCGGTTCTTGGTGCAGTGGGTCTGGAACCACCTGGTGAATTACTGTACTGGGCCTAATGCTCTGGATTAGCGTAGCCTAATTTTGTGGGGGCTGTTTCTGGGTTGAATTAGTGAAGGTGATTAAATTAAGGCTGTTAATAAGAGAGTAGTGCGCATACAAACTGACCTCGCCACGTGTCAACGTCAGATTAGCTGTTCATGAATGGAACAACTGGAACGGGTGGTTTACTTTTTTCCTCGACCTGCTCGAAAGTATCGGTCTTTTAGCAATGGTTTATCAAAGCATATATAATCTGACTCATCACATAACATAAGACGACAGTAGCCACAGAAATCTTAAACCATTTTGCCTAATGGTTTGGCTCTCCTCTCTGCTATTTATATTAGTTTCAATTGTAAACAAAAAATTAAAAAAAGTAATCAACTTATGGATAAATTGACCTTTCTAGTTTCAATGGCTGCATCGTCGAAACCCTTTGGGAGTCTTCAAATGGTCGAGCTCGGATAGCGTGGCCATCCCCAAGAATCGATCCTGGCCATTCTCCGCAACAATGCCCCGGAGGGTCGGTCGGGTCTTCGTACGATCCAAAGTGATGCCATAGACTAAAAACCAACCCAAACCAGATGAATTCCTCTTGACATAACGTGGAAGCAGAGGGGAACGCCACGTGGAAGGACTGGAGAGAGCCAAACGGAGAAAAGCTCGTCAGCCGATCCAACTCCGCCTCGTTCCGGCGAAGAACGATCCAGCTCAAGGTGTTCGGATAAAGGCCTCACTAAGACTCAAGTACCATGGACGAATGAATCCACATTTCTTGCAGTTCTATAGAAGCTGGTTTGTTAAATAGATGCTATATAGAAGCTGTCATTTTTAAGTTCTTGCAGCTAATTTAGTTCGATTCACTTTCTTTTGGTTTTAATTTTTGCTATATTGTCGATCTTTTGACTTCCCTTTAATCCATAACTCATTATCTTCTCAGGAAATTTATAAACTGAATTCTTGGGAAGCCACAGGAATACCCAGACTGGTAATCTGTAGCTTGATAGTTTACCTTTTAAAGCATTATTATGGCTTATTGATTTGGATACTTCTAAAAGCTTATCCATTCCCGCATGTTATTGATTAATTTACATTAAATCTGAACCTCTTCAGACATTGTAATCTGCCCTTGAAAAATATAAGCAAGAAGAAAAGACTCTTGAATTTTCTTATCAAATTACTTTTAAAAAGTTCTGATTTTTCGAATTATTATTTGAAATTAGTTGTCAAGAGCATGCTGGAAATTATGTTCACAGCAGTTTCTTTATTATGTTTCCTATCAAATTATCATTATCGAAATACATCAATATGATTTATCATTGTTGCCTGACAGTTATATGGTCTTTTATATTAATACCCACCATTTGATTTTGATATGTCATCTAAGTTACAATACAAGCGAGCATAACTTCCCTAAATGGCAGAGCAATGTTCTAAAGTTATACCAGTGATTGGGAAATTTGATTGCTTGCTTCTCCTGCATACGAAGGACTATATTTCAATGACACTTTTAATATTCTAGCTTCATTTTGTTTTTGAAATTTGTCTAATGTTTGCTTCCTTTGTGCTAGGTTATTGTAATGAATAAAAATATTTTATTTTTCGGTAAAAATATAAAAAGTATTTTAAAAATAATCCTTATTAGGGCTAAGTCTTGTAGGCTGTGGAACTTGTAGTCGTTTTCCTCTGGCGTGGAATGCATAGAAAAAATTAAAAATTAAAGTAAAATTTTGCTAATTTTATATATAAAAGCAAATGAAAATTATATATAAAAGTTTGATTGATCGAAATCTAACTAATTTTCCCTCCCCTTCGATGGCGGCCACTCTACGACCGCCATTTCTGATTTCAGTTTCCCTTACCATTTACTCCAAAAAAGTGCAGGAACAGAAGCTGCGACGGCGAAGACAGAGAGATCGGAAAGAACGCAACAAGTCCACCTTCAGTTTCCCCAAATCATCCCCAACTCCCCTTCTGCTCAACGTCAAACCATCCACCCAGACCAAATTCCAAGCCCTTGACGCCATTGTTACCGACCTCGAAGCTTCTATCAAGAGAGGGATCCGCATGGATGCCCAAATTTTTTCTTCCATTTTAGAATCATGCTATCAGTTACAAGCAATCGATCTCGGAATCCGAGTTCATCGCCTTATTCCGCCGCATTTTTTGCGAAGAAATGTTGGGATTTCGTATAAAATTCTCCGTTTGTACGCTGCATTTGGGTACTTAGAAGACGCCCACCACATATTCGATGAAATGTCTAAGAGAGATAAATCTGCATTTCCTTGGAATTCCCTTATCTCCGGGTACGCTGAATTAGGCTTGTATGAAGACGCAGTTGCTCTTTACTTTCAAATGGAGGAAGAAGGTATCGAGCCCGACCAGTACACTTTCCCTCGTGTTCTAAAAGCTTGTGGCGGAATTGGGTCGATTCAAATCGGCGAGGCAGTTCATCGCCATATAATTCGATCGGGATTTTCAAATGATGTTTTTGTCCTAAATGCATTGGTTGACATGTACTCTAAATGTGGAGATATCGTCAAAGCCCGAAAGGCGTTTAATCGGATTTCTAATAAAGATTTGGTTTCATGGAATTCAATGTTTACTAGCTACATTCATCACGAGCTTTTGGTGGAGGCTATAGACATCTTCAATCAAATGATTCATCAAAGGTACCAGCCCGATTCAATAGCTCTATCTTCTATTCTTACTAGCATTTCATCTTTGAATGTGGGAGCTCAAATCCACGGATATGCAATTCGACGTGAAATCGATCTGAATTTGTCCATAGCTAATTCCTTGATAGTTATGTATTCCAATAATGGCATGTTAGAAAGAGCAAAATGGGTTTTCAATCAAATGCCCGAAAAAGATGTTGTGTCGTGGAACTCGATAATTTCAGCTCATTCAAGAAAAGTAGAAGCTTTGTCATATTTCGATCAAATGGAAAGGGAAGGTGTTCAACCTGACGCTGTAACATTTGTGTCGCTTTTATCGTCTTGCGCCCATCTTGGTTTGGTTACTCGTGGTTTAGAATTATATTCATTGTTGAAGGAAAAATATCGAATAAAACCGAGCATGGAGCATTATGCGTGTTTGGTGAATGTGTATGGGAGGGCAGGGCTGATCGAAGAAGCATATGGTGTGATAATTGAGGAAATGGAGCTCGAGGCTGGTCCGACAGTGTGGGGAGCCTTGTTATATGCTTGTTTTGTTCATGGAAAAGTGGAAATTGGTGAGATTGCAGGTGAGAAACTGTTTGATTTGGAGCCTGATAATGAGCTTAATTTTGATCTTTTGATGAAGATTTACCGTAATTCGGGTAGGTTTGAGGATGAGAAAAGAGTTAGAATGATGATGGTGGATAGGGGATTAGATTTGATTAATTCATAGGTGTTGGAATGGCCGTTTTCAGCTGGAAAGAGATATCAATGGGCGATGTATATATCGTGATTTACGACCAATGGACCGATTGGACGAGAATTATAATGTTTTTGGTGAAAGGAAGACCCGAGAAGGAATTGATAGGTTTGGCTTGACTGGAAGCTAACATCCAAGGGAGTCTTTTGCTCAATACTTGAGTTTTCTTTGTGTAATGTCAACACTCAGGACTACAAGCCGGGGTTTGGGGGTTCGGTTCTGTTTGTTCGAGATGTGTAAATATTGATTTTTAAAATATTGTTTTGACATTTAAATATTAAAACGAACGCTTGGATCCAGGCTATAAGTTATGTGTAATTTCCACTTTGAATTATCGAACGAAATGGATGTATTATGTAAGTCGAAAGAGCACTTGATTATTCTTCTAAAACCGTCAAAGTTAAATGAATTTTCACTTTGCGATGTTTGACTCTAGAATTGGCGAAATGTGTGTCTTATGTCTTGTTCGATTGCAAATGTTTATGTTTCGATCGGTAAATTATAGCTCTTGCTGTCATTCACATTTATCGATTCACTGCGACATTTATTTATTTAGGTTCTATACAATGATCTTATTGAAAATATTAATGCACGTTGAGTTGAAGAACATGGCTTTGTGTGTCTCGATATGTCCTCGCAAACACGCATTTAACTAGGCAATGAAAATATAAGATTCTACAAAATGTAGAGTTAGCAAACTATTCGAAAATGCGAATCAAATGAGGTAGAGAAATAGCAAGTGAAAGGCTGTCATGTGTGGAGATTCTCCCAAAAGAATTACAAAATGAAATTCGAAACTCTGCATCAAATTCATCTCAAAACATTATAAACAATTCATAGAAAATCTTCTAAGATCCATCGTTAAATTCTATTTTTACCAAACAATTCGTATAGTCCTACATTGATTGAGAAAATACACTGTAATTTTAAATTCTAGGGTTAGGTCCAAGACTGGAATGACATGGATCGAACCAGAATCAGACTAGAAATTAAATTCTGATTTAGAGTCTTCATTTTTCTTCGCAGAAAGAAATAAAACAAATTTACAGTCAATAAAAATTAATAATACCTGCATCATTCAAGTCTACAAAATACATAATATTAAATATAAGAGCGTTAAAAAAAACAAAAATAATCATACCAATAAATTAGATTATTAACAACTGCTAACTATGTTAAAATAATTTAAACCTACACCACATCATTAGTTATCAAATCTAATTAAGAGTAATCATGCTTGGGTGAGGTCCAATTTTCAGAGAAAACAAGACAGGAATGATATACTTTGGTTTCAAAATTAAAACATTGGTTCAGTTTGGCTCAGTTTCGTTCACACCGAGTGAAAATTATATTGCTTATAAGTGAACAATATTGCAACACATACAGCAATACACACAACATATTTATGATTCGAGTGAAATGTAAGTGTTCTCTATTAACAAATCGGAATACATTGCATATTAACTCTAAGGAAGTAAAACAAAAACATGTCTAACGTGCTTGATCTTGTTAGATATGATTGAATCTAGAGTCTTAAAATAGCGCAAAAAATATAGAAAATAGCGAGGATGAGATATTTTTATGACGAATTTAAGATATGGAACATGCATCAAGACAACTTGTGGTTTAGCTATTATGAAATAATTAGACATGACTATGAAACTACTAGCTTTGGATCCATCCGCCGTAATCCTTGGCGTGCCTATTCCTTCGCGACTAATCAAAAAATAATTTTATTTATATCTACAATTTTTTTAAATCGTTAAGATTTAATTTAAAAATATAAATTGATGCCATTTTAATGCCTAATAGTTATGCATCGAACTACATTTGTGGATCTTTTTCTCCGCAGCTAAAAATATCTCGTAGAAGGGTCCCTTCAATTATTATGGGTTTAGTAGGTACAAAGTGATGGAGATAATATATTTTTTAATTATTTTCGTTTAAAATATATAAATAAATGCTTTGGGAAATTAGCAAAATTTATTAAATAGTAAAGATCGATAATGAAATCCTTGTGAAGGTTCGAGCATCAAAGATGATAAGGATTAGTAGCGGAGGACGCGTTTTAGTTCAAGTCGGTTTTGGAGCCAACCTGACCAAAACTTGTCGGTTTTTTACGCTCAAGATGATGAAAAATCGAACCAAGCATTTTGATTTGGTGGTTTCGGCATGATCTTGGTTAAAAAAATGAAACTTAATATTGTATTATTTGACAAAGATTTAATATTATTTGATAATTTAGAGATCCTTTTTGTGTTGATTATAATTGGACTCAAGTTGACCAACTTGGACGATGGAATTTAAACTCAATTTATGATTCGGACCTCCATGTTATTGTTGCCGACATTCGAACTCGAACTCGTAGACGGAAATATTTGCACGTTTGCATTCTCAAAACCCGAAAGCCAATAATTCATGGTGATTTTTATTTATTTTGCAAACGGACTCCTTTGCAAATCAATTGAGCACTAGTTTAGACATTTTGAAAGATAGAGTCGCAAGGTTGTACCTTCAACTAATTATTTGTCCAATTTTGTGGCCTAAAATGACTCTATTTTAACTCAATTGTTGAAGATGACATGTTCAAATGGCCATGATCGTACTCTTATTCATGTTCATCTCATTCTCATGGGACGTTTCCTTTTTTGGAGGGTTTATTTGAGAGTAAATCGTTTTACGTACCACATAAACAATGCAGCTTAGCTCATGCCCTGATTAAATTCTATACATTTTCGCCCTATGCTAAAAGTACTGCATATGTCATGTAGGGCTCATGTCACATTCATGATACATCAAGAAAGTATCCTTCCAAGATATTTCAAATCTAAAATATCATGATTTGTGTAAAATATCATGATTTTTTCTGCATATGTCATGTAGGGTTCATATGAATCATGTATATTCATGATACAGCCCTAGAGAAGTTTATTTTTTTAAGCAAAAATACTTAGTGTATCACTAATCTAATACCTAGTTTTTAGCCACATGACGCGATGTAGCTCAATTATTTGACCTAGAATCATACGGGACAGATCCACCAAATCAGTCGTTCTAAATTTGGTTTAATCTAAACCGCCAACTAAGACTAAATGCTTGATCGGCATATCTTTATGCCCTATAAATAGAAGAAACGCCGGTGATCGTCTTCATCGTCTAATCAGGAGAGAGAAAGTAGAGAGAGATGGAGAACTCAGTCTGTGATCAAGCTTTTGCATTTGCGTTCATTCTTCTGGCGTTTAGCTGCGTAGCTGAAGCAGCGAACCCCGGCGGAGGAACGGGCGCAGAGTTCATCAAGTCTTCGTGCACTTCTACGACTTACCCTAGTCTCTGTTACACTTCTCTCTCCGTCCATGCAAGTTCCATCCAGACCAACCCCCAACTTCTGGCCACTACGGCTCTGGACGTTTCCCTCTCCTCGGCGAAATCGACATCCTTAACTATCGCGAAGCTCTCGAAGATCTCGGGAAGGACGCGGAAAGAAGCCGCGGCGATGAGTGATTGCATGGAAGAGCTGAGCGATGCGGTGGAGCAAATAAACCAGTCGATAAGAGAGTTGAAAAACCTCAGGAACTCGGATTTTCTACTCGTCATGAGCGACGTACAGACGTGGGTGAGCGCGGCTTTGACCGACGAGACGACTTGCACCGACGGGTTCGGTGGCGCCAACATGAACGGAGAGTTGAAGACGACGGTGAGAAGTGAAATAGTGAGGGTGGCGCAACTCACTAGTAATGCCTTGGCCCTCATCAATCGTTACTCTATCCTTCATGGTTAAGATGGGTGGACGTCAATATGGATCGGAAAGGGAAGAATTCGGGATCGGCAAGGGTGAAATCTAGAAGGGAAAGATGTGAGAATGGGGAGTTAGAGTGATAATTGTGTTCATTTGTGACTTGCAAAGTGCGTTTGTTATTGATGGGATAATATATTGGTGCTTTGTAGAATCTAGATAATGTACCGGTCGAATCGCCCCAAGAACTCGATCTTCGAACCCATCGATGCAGAGACTCGAATTGATCGATCCACTTTTTTGAAGATCTTTGTGCAGTGAAATATGGAGCCAATTTTGGCTCCTTAAAGCCATAACTTATGCACCTATGTTAGACCGAGGCCGCAACATAAAAACAAATCATACATCTCTGTGCATTTTATCTCATTTCGAGCTCTTGAATCGCTCGTACAAGCTCGCCAATTCTCTTCCACTCCTTCGATACTAGTTTATCCAAACGAGTAATATGATGATGTTCGAGCAGGTCTTCCGTGTGTGTATTTAAACCAAGACATTCCGATGGATGAATATTAGACACCGAAATTGTTCAAAAATCGAAGTAAAAACTCGAACATTGGAATGATCTTTACTAAACACCTTACAACTCATCCATGGATTCATCAAGCGTTGGAATCATAAATTTATCTTGCATTATGATTTTACTAATCACCAACACTTCCAGGGCAGCTCAAGCTACCTTTGATGGAATCTCAACACTCGATCGAATTGTGTTAGAAAACATGTTGATTCTCCATGTTCGACTCATCTCGCTTCTATCCCCCGAACTCAGTTCTTCGTCATGGCCTAATGAAAGTTATGGATCTGCAGCAACCTAGGACGCCCGTCCCTTCTTCCGGTTGTGTACCCTTGAGCCATATTCCTCCATTAAGACAGTGTACTTTCGTTACATTTAGAATCAGAGTTTTGATTTTCATGCCACTGCACAGAAATACTATAATCAGAAATAAATTTGGTACTAAAATCGTTTTAACTTTTCAATAGCAATTAAAATTTTGACCAAAATTATTGCTTTGTACGTGATAAACTTGGTCATTCTAGTTAATTTAACGTTTGTTTTATATTTCCAAAGCGAAGCACGGGTCGATGGTTTGTCACGACAATGCATATTATGAGCTAGATGGTTTGCACATGAAAGTCAAGACGATTATCTAGTAACAAAACTAGTTCTCACTTTCGAAACGAATATTTTCACCGGACCATCGGTGATTATTTCGACACGAACGTAACTTAGCGCCATCGACAGGGTTTGAGTTTTTATAAATGTTATTTCATGCGATGAAATAGCACACTGGACTAACTTTTACTCGATCTCGACACGAACCGACTATAACTTTTCAAATAAATATGCAATAATTCACTCAATTAAACAAAAAAAAGGGTAAATAATTTGGCAAACAATTGCTTCCACAATCCTGTAAAATTGTTCATTTATTGACTCGTTACATTAGCTAGAGAGTGTGACACGTAGCCTTGAAACGTGCCCTTCCAGATTGCAAAAAGTAGGCATAAATATATTACTATATGTTGTTGTCGAACACTATTTTTAATGCAGCAGTGAGTTTGTCAAACAAGTAAAAGTATTCTATTTTTTAATATATTGGATATAATAATAATAATTTCCAATGTAGAAGGACGACCACGCTTTTTATCTAGTTTGATGCAATATAAGTGCTTAAACTTGAATTGTTCGATTTATGATTCTAATTACTCAACTAAAAACCGAGCTAAGACTCGCCGTTTGTATGAATTGCGGCAACTTTGTGCATAGCTATAGGGGAAACATCGAGAAGTCTTTAACCAAAGTTGAGCGGGAGCGTGACCAATAAATCGATGTAAATAAGTCAATATTCTATCTTTGGAAAAGTAACATTTCATTTGCTTCACGCATTCTTTATTTTGACTACTTTCTTTTTTATTTAATCCAGATGATTATCGGAATCACGCAACCTTTTTACTCGTAAAACCAATGAAATAAAAAGAATTCTCAATATTTAAAGTCGAAGAACAAGCCGGCTAAAGCGCACAAGTCGAAAAAATACCGCTTACAAAATTTAGAATCATCTCACAAATTTTCGTGCACTAGCTTAAGCTTTACGTGTGTTTGGTAGTGATCATATTTTATCTGTTACGTGATAGGTAAACTTGAAAGCGAAAGAGAAATAATCGAGGCGAGTCTAACGAGTTTAGCGAGCTTAACGCGTTGTGAATCTGATCAAAATAATTTAAGTGAAGCTGACTTGTGGATCAAAGTTAAACGACTCGGAGCAAACTTGCTCAACGATTTTCTCGAACAAGATATTTGATATCGACACAAGGTACTTTAGAGTTCTATTTTATTTTTAAACAATTTTGTAATTATTATTTCCAAGTAAATACAATTCTAGATTGTTCAAGAGTGAAGACCGGGAAGAGTTCCATAACTCTAATCAGCTCAACATATTTCATTTAATTAAACTAAGATTAAAAATATATATAGCATGAGGGCGGGCCCACGGTTGCCACGTCATGCAATAGTGTGACAGACATTGTGTTCTGCGCGGGCCCACGCGGGCCACGTGGACCTCATATTTGGGCTAATAGAGGCAGATTAGCCACTTGTTACCGAAAATGACTACGCGTTCCAGACTTGACTCATGGGGCCCACTCTGAACGTGCCCACGTCACTTCGACAAGATCGCAGGTGTCCTTAGTGCCAGGAAATCAAGTGGGGCCCACTCTGCTCTTTTTCTTCAGTTTTGACGATTTCATAGCGTTGAATTACTCGGTCAAAGATTCCATTTCTTACTATATTACGTGTATTTTAGTTATTTATAAAAACTTGATTTAAGTTTTAAATTATTTTAAATCATTCAAAAAATCAAAATGTAAAAATTTAAAATGCACCACTGATGTTATGTTTATTTTTTTTATTATTCACGTTTATATGTCGAATTGTGATTGATTCATTAAAATGTCAATACATATATTGAAATATATTTAATTATTTATTAATTTTTTTGTATTTATCATCACTAATATGCCAATATTTTTTATTACAAATATTAGGATAAGAAAATAAGTATAAAATTATCCAAAATGAACATAAACATGTGAATAAATCCACAATGACAATTAACGTGTGAATAAATCTAAACTTATTTTTTTAATCTTATTTCTCATTGTATTTACTGATGTCTCGAATTATAATTAATGTAATAAATATAATAATTAATTATTTATATTTTAATATATTAACTACATTTTAATTAAATCAATCAATGTTCGACGTGTTATGACATATAATAAAAAAATAAGAAAAAAGATAAATTTAATATTAACTTTAATGTATTTGAACTATTATATTTTAAAATGAAACTCAAATAAAAAAATAAAATTCTGAAAAATTAAACATTAAATTAAATGTAACCCTAAATTTACTTTGAATATAAAAAAACAGTTGTTCTTCGTGCAGTACACTTTTTCCTTGGAAGCGCGTGGATTCAGGTTCTTCTGTGCTTCCGGTGAGTTTTTTGTCTATAAATTCCAAAACCCCATTAGCTTCCTTTCTCTCGATCTCGTTTTTGGTGTCACCATTTTCTTGACTCTCGATCTTCTTCTCATTTTCCGTAATTTCGTTAGTGGGGTTCTCTTGATTCTCCATCTCCCCTTTCTTGGTCTGTTTTCCGCCACTTTCAGCTCCCTTAATCCTCTTCCTTCCCTCGTTTTACCATTTCCTTGCTGTTTCGCTTCCTCGCAACTCTCCTACATTCGTTGACGTTGACGTTTAGCTTCCCTTTTCCGTTTTCCCTTCTCCTATTCTTGTCCTTTCTCGTCGAATCTGCATTTTGGAGACTTATTCCCATTCTGATTCTTGACCTGAGATTCTTATCGGAGTTCCCAATTGGGTATGTTTCCTTTTCTCTTTTATTTCTCTGTAAACAAATCTCTTGTTCGAAATGCAATTTTGCTTTCTTTAAATCTGGTCTCCGCTTCCAATTTGAATATCATGCTTTTGATTTTATGATTGAATCATCCCCTCGCCATTGATTTCTCTCTTTTAACTGGAATTAAGATAATTTCAGTTTTTTCCTCCACCGCATCTTGAAAAAAGAATGCCGAGCTTGGTTTCTATGGACGGGTCATCTCAGCCATAGCTGTTTTTGATAAAGCTGATGCGATACCTTCTTTTGTTGTCTTGCTCGATATTTAAATCTTTTCCCAACCACTGCCAGAAAATCATTGAATGCCTAAATATGTTTTGTTCTTGTCTGAATTGGAAGTCAACAAGTATCTCAAGCAACTTCGTGTTTTATTCAGTTTTGTGAGTGAACATGTCAGAAAAATTGAAGTTGAATCTTGCTATTTGTTAGATTGTTCAACATATTCTTTTTTTCTGTCAAATCTTGTTAAAAAAAACCCCCAGAAAGTTTAAATATAGTAACTACTTTGTTCGTTTCGATTATTGCTTAGTCAGGTACACGAACCAACTTATTCACCAAGTCCTCGGGATCTACTTATTCTAATATTCATGAATTTTAACTTTTCTTTTAAGTCAAAGTTGTTCACCTTTGAATAGTAAAGACTTTGTTCATAACTTGTTCTCTTAAAGTTTATTGAAAATGGTTGTTTTCAAGTTAGAATCTCATTTGGGATGTCGTTTTCAGAATATAGGTTGATTAATTAATGATTTTTGTTCTCTTTGTATTACAAGTCGTTTCATTTAATGACCCCCACCCCCCATACTACTAAGTACGACCATTTTATGAGCTTGCTGAAAATATTGGAAGCCTTATTTTCTCCGCCATTTATCTGCTTTGTGGTCCAGTTTGTTATGTCAATTTGTCTGCTACTTAGCTGCGACATCTTGTTCTTTTCGTTCAATGTTTGTTTAATAATGTTCTTTGTTTTGCATGATAGTTTATGGTGATCTCCAGTTCTTATTCAATTGCCAGGTTTTAAATTTTTCGATATTTTTCCATCTTAAATCATGGGTGATTTGAAAAACGTGTTTTTAGTTGTCTTCTTGTTTTGTAAATTATTTTAAGTTGAGTATGCTCTCTATATGGAAGTTCTTGACAATCAAAGAACATAGACATGAAAAATTAATTGCTAATTTAAAGATGTGATCTTGAGCCACCCTTTCCTATTTATTGATCCATGAAAGTTTCTGGTTAGTGTTTTTTCTATATTCAACGTGTTATGTTTTGATCATTCAATCTCGATTGAAATGCATCAGATCTTCAATTGAGTTTTTGAGGCTTTAGACATTGCTATTGATCTTTATGTTCTTGGGATCTTCAAGTTCATGTCTAAATACTTTTCATTTGATTTTAATTTATATTGATCTATATTGAATATCTTGTACGTAAAGTCCCTTGATTATTCTGAATAGATGGTGATTTCATAGCTCTTTATTTCTATTGCAGGAAGGTCATAACTTAACCCTGCTGCTAAATTTGACCATGAGAAGGTAAATACAAATTACTAATTATTTATTTTATGATTTCTTATGCTCTGTTTTTGTTTTGTTGACTTAACTTTCATTACTTTTTTTTAGCTTTTAGGAGCTCTGCATTTGATGGACTGCTCGCCGAATTGTACTGACAAGAAATCATTGAAAAAGTGGTTTTTTATTGACAAGAGGATTGGATAAAACTTGTTTATCTCACAGATTTTCAAATAATGGACCTCAAATCTAATCATTCTTCGCCTGTTCTTGCTGATCCTGTGCCAATTAAGCAATCGAGGCTAGGTTTATATTCGACTATGTTTCCTTACACATCCTCGAGAGCTGCCTTCTCTCCTGATTTGCTTCTTATTCCGAGGAAGAAGACAGGCATTAGAGATGATGTTCTTTCTAGTGGTTGGCTTGATGCAATGAAAGCCTCATCTCCTCCTCCTAAGAGGATAGCCAAAGATGTTAACGACGGGTTTCCATCATCCGATTCAGATCTTTTATACTGTAATTGGATGGTACTACTCATTTTCGAATAATTAATGAAAGTCATTTTACGATTTCTGGCAATTGGGATTGTTCATTTTTTGTTTATTTTTACAGATAATTATATTTTGAATAATGCTAGGTTTACCTCTTTTATTATATACGCTGATGTGACATACTCTGATTTATGCAATGAATATTATAAATAATTATTTTAATTATAATACATTAATTGTATTATAATTAAACTAATTACAGCTCTAACACGTCAGCGTGTAGAATGAAAGAGTATGTTAATGAGGTAAATTTAGCATTACTTTTATATTTTCTGTTTTTTCAAATTGTAAATCCATCTTCACCTAAAATTTGTTAGTTTTGTTTGTCTTAAAATAGAGTTTTGTTTGGTGACTTTCAGGTTAAGTATCCATCTGCACTTGCATCATTCGAACAAATCGTAGCGCATAGAAAAGGCAAGAGGATTGCATTGTTTCTTGACTACGATGGGACTCTTTCGCCAATTGTAGATAACCCTGATTGTGCCTTCATGTCTAATGCTGTAAGAACAATTATCAAAGAACAAAAAAAAAAAGACAAGCTATTTTTATAATGTTAGTTCTTTCTTTCTCCAAAGGTTATTCTCTCAGAAAACCCTCAAAATTATTCAGATGAGAGCTGCTGTGAAGGAGGTGGCAAAATGCTTTCCGACCGCCATAATTAGTGGAAGAAGCCGTGACAAGGTATGATCATTTTTTTGTGATTATCTTCGAATTAAATTGCTTATTTTGATTGATTTTGAGTATACTTATGTGTATTATCTGCCAGGTTTATGAGTTTGTAGGATTACCAGAACTTTATTATGCAGGCAGTCATGGGATGGATATTATGGGTCCTGATCAAAAATCAAAATCCACAAAACATCGTTATAGGAGAGGATTAACAAACAATCTGGTAAAAAATCGACATTTATGCAATGATGTTTCATTTGAAATTTATAATTTCTCATTTTAGACTACTACTCCTCATAATAAACAGGAGAAGGAAGTCAAATTGTTTCAACCCGCGAGTGAGTTTTTACCCATGATCGATGAGGTAAGTTCTTAGATTGGATTATTGCAAAGTATGAAGATCATAACAAAATTGTGCAAATAACACATTTTTTAGTATAATTTGTTACTATGACAGGTTTTTAAATCGCTTGGGGAATGCACGAAGGCAATTGAGGGGGCCAAAGTTGAGAACAACAAGTTCTGTGTCTCTGTACATTACAGAAATGTAGATGAAAAGGTGGCTTCCCCTTTTTTTTCGGTTTGGTTTTTTTGATTTTGTCCTATGATTCTTTTTTTTGGATGTTAATATATGCTTTCCTTAAATCTCTAGAATTGGGATGTTGTTGCACAATGTGTCCATGATGTTCTTAAAGACTATCCTAGACTAAGGTTGACCCATGGTCGAAAAGTAAGTTCAATATTGCATTTTGTTCACTATGATTATATGAGTAATGTTACGTTTACCATTTTATAATATTCTCTTAATTTGTTTTCTGACGTGTCAAGTTTTGATTGATCTAATTAAAATATTTTTAATGTATTGTAATTAAAAGAAAAAGTAAGTTCAATATTGCATTTTGTCCCATATGATTATATTGAGTAATGTTAGGTTTACTTTTTTATCATATCATGTTAACTTGTTTTTTGACGTATCAAGTTTTGATTGGTCATATTAAAATGTTTTAAAGTATTGTAATTAAAATAATTATTTTTAATATTTATTGTACTAATTAGAACTCGACACATTAGAAGATAAATTAAGAGAAAATGCTAAGAATGTAAGCTTAACATTACTCGGCTATATTATACATATTTAATTCGGATTGTGTTAGCTATGTTGGATGTTATGACTGTATTGGAGTTCTCTCTCTCTAATTTACTCGAAATTCTCTCTAATCAAGGTTTTAGAGGTTCGACCGGTGATCAGCTGGGATAAGGGAAAAGCTGTGACTTTCTTACTTGAATCTCTTGGTAGGAATTTGTCTATTGTCAAGCAAAAATAGAATCAATTTATCGTTTTTGATCATACTAATGTGCAAACCTTGGCGATTTATATAATTCAGGGCTCAACAATTGTGACGACGTGCTTCCAATCTACGTTGGCGATGATCGGACGGATGAAGATGCATTTAAGGTTTTGAGAGATGGAAATTGTGGCTATGGCATTTTAGTCTCCTCCATGCCCAAGGAAAGCAATGCATTTTACTCTCTCAGAGATCCATATGAGGTATAGCCCCTTGACTATTAGTATGAGATAGTAAAAAGTTTTTAGCTTTTCAAAACTGTTTTTTTAACCGTTTGTGTTTGTCGACAGGTGATGGAGTTTCTCAAGTCACTGGTGATATGGAAGAGAGCTGGATCGCTCTAATTATTACGATGGAGGGAGCGCGATATATTATACGATAGAGATGGGATTTACGGTGGATGAACATACGCGAGATCAGAACATACTCGAGATCAGGAGTTCTGATCGGAGAATTCTGGGAATTGACTCTATATTTGAGAAAGAAAGATAATAATCTTTCCATTATTATTATGGAAATTATAGGGGTGTTAATCATGATAATCATATCTTAATTGTTTTTTGGTTTGTAATCATTATTGTTTCCCATGGTGTTTTCCTTGGAGTATACTTGATGTCTAATTCTTGAGTGATTATTAAATTGGTTTTTGAGCTCAAATGATAAAGTATTCGTTCTCGAACAATTCAAACTTCTTTTCTAGTTACTTACTTGATCCAAAAAGGCGAAATCACTCGTCCTCAGAACCCCAACATTCTGGCCCGACAATATGTGAAGGGGTTAATCACGATGACTCAGCAGCCTAGAGATGTGAAGTCTTTACCTGACACCACAATGAGCAATCTCAATACTGGAAGATTAAATTCTCACACTTAAACTTCTTTCCTAGTTACTTACTATAAGCTACATGTGTGCTAGGGTTGAAGTCGGACCGAATCGATTTATACTGATTATTTACGTCGGATCAGATTTATTTTTAATAAAAAAACAAATATGAACTCAAGTCAAAATTAATTTAAAGTTGTGTTGGATTCGGTCGGTCGGATAAAAAAGATACTCTTCGGATCAGATTAGTTAATTGATCATATCTAAAATTTGTGAAGAAAAAGTTAAATTTTAGTTCGTTTGTGTCAAAAACACGTATGTTTGAATATTACGAAATCGAATATGATCTGAATCAAAATCAACTTAAAATTTTAGTCGAATTTAAATCAAATTGATTATCAAATCATTTCAATCGAATCGATTATGACACCACTTGTGAAATTTCTTGACCTTGCATATATACTTGATCCAAAAAGGCAAAATCATTCGTTCCCAGAGCTTCCACACTCAGGCCCAACAACATGTGGGGGAGTTAATCACGGTGACTAAGCTGTCCAGAGATGGAAGACCTTTACTTGACATCACAAGGAACAACCTCAACATTGAAGGATTAAACTCTCACACTGTGATGGCGTAAGCTTCGAACCGTGACTCTTGATCCAAATCTATTATTTCTAAACCAACTGAGTTATGTCCTTGCAGGCTTGACCTTTCATATACTAGATTACAAGATTATCTACATTGGGTTGGAATGCTAATATTTTTTAAACCTTTCATTTTTATTGTTTTTGCATAACTTGTATATCTTTTATATCTTTCGATGATTTCTTCTCAAATATCTAGACATTTCAACCCGTACCTTATTTGACTTTATTTACGTTTAGAACAAAGTGGGAGAATAGGTTGTGTTCATGGATAAAAAAAATAGAGCAAATGACGAAAAATGCACTAGAGAATTTTGATTCAATCTCATTCCCTTCCCTTGAATCTTTCCTTTTTCTTTTTAGGAAAAACCATCCAATCCAAACTAGCAAACACCCAAAACCCTCATCACACCTCAACATCCTGCCAATGCAGCCGGCTCCCCCTCTCCGCCCCTAATGCCCGAATCTTCGCACCCACTTCCGACATCACAAGCCGAGTCAGAAAAAGTCTGGCTACCAATGCTGCTCCCATCAACATTGTGAAACCGCGGCCCAACTCTGCGACGAAATGTAGCCGGTCACTAACGGCCCAATTGCAGCCCCGACCAAGCCGGTTCCAATGATGGCTGTCACAGTGGCCAAGGCTCTCCCATTTCCTTTCAATGAACTATGGGTCCCTAAATCTCGACACCGCAGTTGTTATGAGAGAGTAGGGCCCGTTTATGAACAACCCGGCTAAGAACATGAGGGAGATATTGACCGGTAGCGATACATGGCCGAAATTTCGGTATAAGAAGAGAGCCGGTATAGCACAGTACATGAAAGTTGCAGCTGTAATAGCCCGGGCATTGAGACGATCGGAAATGTGGCAAGGCAAGAATTCCTCCAACCACCCCTCCGACATCAAACAATGTCGATAAGTTTCCGGCTGTTGTACTCGATAAATACTTTCTGTCAATCGCTGAAATAAAAAAAATACATAAATGATTAAATCAATCTTTTCATAACTAACCATAGTATACTCTTTTAATGTATTGATTTGTGATTGGTATAATAAATAATTAATTTAATTTTAATATATTAACTGTATTTTAATTTGGTCGATAATAACTTAATTCGTCTAAAAATGTACTAAGAAGTTAAACCAAAGATAATTACTTGTATGACTAAGCTAGATAGGGAGCCAATACAAAACTGGATAAGCAACCAACTTCGCGAAAAAGAGGCAAAGAGCACTTTTGACAATACTCGTAGTTTTTCTTGAAGCGTGATTGCTGGCATACGCTAAAAACGTTACAATCAGGACAATTGCTTGGTGGGTTTTGAAAGAAAGCTGTCTCCTGTTTAGAGATTCAATCAATCGGATTCCGGCGGGATTCCGGCGATTTGTTTCTCCGGCAGCCTCTAAGTTTGAATCCATCCGGCCAAGTCAAATCGAAAATGCGAAGAGATCAAGCTGCAGAAAGAATTATAACTACATTAAACCCGAAATCGCTCCTAAACCTCTCGTAAACCAATCAGATTCTTCAAAACGAGTCTTAATCAAATTGATGTCTTTGGCAAGTATGTAACATATTCATGATCAAATTTGTACTTATTATGTAGTGACATATTACAAATTATCAAATGCAATTTAATATTTAATTGGGTTTACAATGCTATATTAAAGGCCATTACAAGAGTATAACTCTAACATTGAAATTCGTGGTAATTGATTGTAACAATGTCGATGTCACGCACTTTTCTATGTTTGCATTCAAGTGAACATGAATCTCGACATGAACGAATCGATAACTTGATGGAAAAAGTGTAAAGACGAAGATTTCAAAACTACTTTGACTAAGAGTAAACCAACTGTTTCCAAGTATGCAAATCGATTATAATATACGGTTCTTGTTTGGTTATGCTCGTGTTTATTTTGTGGATGAACCCAAGTGTTTCAAAACCGTTATCCCGGTCCGGTGCGTGGTTTTAGTCCGCTTCGGTCGGCGATGAAATCGAGTGTTTTTATGGTCAAGGGAACCAACATTTCACACGAGGCCCCACTAGTTCTTAGGTGAATCTGGGGCCAACGACGTCGTTTGAAAAGGAATAAAATCCGAGATGAAAACGGAGCTCCGATCATCCACGATGACCACCATAACCAACGATCTCAATAAAACGGATTGATTCCGGTTCGTCTGAGTTCCCCACTCCCGGCGAAACCATGCTGGATCTGGGTTCTTTTTCCGATGAGAGTTTTGACCCGAAGAGGTGGGTCAACTCGGCGTGTCAGAGTCGGCACCCGCAGGACTCGCTGGACAAGCATTTGGTGGATATGGAGATGAAGCTTCAGATGGTGTCCGAAGAGATCGCCTCCTCGCTCGAGGACTTGAGCTCCAAGGCTCTTCTTCGCATTCCGCGAGCCACCCGAGATGTCATCCGCCTCCGGGACGACGCAGTTTCTTTGCGCTCAGCAGTGTCCGGGATTCTCAATACGCTTAGAAAGGTTGGTGAGTAATTGTTTGTGTTAGTTTGTTTACTGGATGGATTGATTAGATTTTGTGAAAACTGTGCTTTGAAGGAAATTCGGATTCATATGGGCAGATCTAAATTATCTGGCATTTTCTGGTGTCAAATTTTTAACAGTTACGGTAGAAGAAACGATCATTTTTTGAGTTGTAATTGAGTTTCATTGAGCTTGTTGTTACGAAGAAATTGCATTGAGATTGGCCGAACATTGTGCTTGGAGTCTTGAATTTTTAGCCTCGACCATCTGGGGAGCTTAGGATAGTCAGCGTGCCACGAAGGAACCGTGAATTATGATTAGATCTGCGTCTTCTGGTATTTTAGAATGCCTACTTCTTTGTTAGCATCGTTGAACATTTAGGGAATGTTATATTTGCTTTCAGATTTATAATTAAATCTTTGGAATATCATATAGTCCAAGAAGAGTTTTGGATTATTGCTTGGAAATCATCTGAGTTTGTTTGGAAATATTTCCAACTTTGTGCATTTTAGCGAGTCAAATGTCATTGTACAAATTTTCATAAACTTTACGAGCTACTTTTTTTTTTTACAGTGGAGCTTTTTCTTCTCCCGTCCTGCTCGTTATTGAAGAAAAAAGATTTCCAATAACACACCAATGTATTATATAACAAATGAAAACATGATACGGTCGCAAGTTAGAGAAACATGTTGCTCTCCTGGTTCTTATCTTTATAAACTATTTTGTTTCATGTCTCTGGTGATATGCAGATCTTCAATTGGGGGTTGGGTTGGGGTGTTCCACCTTTTGGCATGAATCTTTTAATTTAGAAATTTAGGACCCGTTGACTGATTTAGCTGAGCAAGAGATAAAATGTGGTTTGTTTTCGAAATGTTTAAGTGGATGTTTGAAAGAAACTTCACAGTTACAATTTCCGAAAAAAATTGTTAGATTTTTTCGTCTTTGTTAGTTAAGCTTTTGTATTAAATACTAATGAACTCTCCTTAGGGATAAAGTGGATTTTATATTTTGCAAACTTAATACTATTAAGAATGATTCTATATTCAGATGTACCTTTGCCTATTATACAAATTTATATTACAATGAAGCTCTGGGATGCCAATAATGCCCTCTCTTTTTTACGAGTTTTTTTACTATTCCTTTCACTTTTTTCCTATCATCGCTTCTCATTTTTCAATTCTGCAGGCTGAAGGATCTTCAGCAGAATCGATTACTGCCCTTGCAAAAGTCGATACTGTCAAGCAGAGGATGGAAGCTGCATATCACACATTGCAGGTAAAGCTTGTTAATGATCTTGATTTCTTATTGGCACAGCTTGTGTAGTTCAAGGATATGATTAGAGAAGTTCACTTTTTAAGCCTACTTCGCTATTTTATGTTCCAGGATGCTGCAGGGTTAGCTCAACTTAGTTCAACTGTCGAGGATGTTTTTGCCAGTGGCGATCTTCCTCGTGCTGCAGAAACATTGGCCAATATGAGGCATTGCCTATCTGCTGTTGGGGAGGTAAGGCTCATTTCAGGTGTTTTTATGCAGTTTTTTATGCTGATTCTGAATCTTTACAGGTGGCAGAATTTGCTAATGTGAGGAAGCAACTTGAAGTCTTAGAGGATAGACTAGATGTCATGGTACAACCTCGTTTAACAGATGCTTTGTCTAATCATAAGGTTTGTTTTGTTTATTTTGTGATTTTTGGATTCAACCCTAAATTTTCAAATTCTTTAACCTTTGACTTCAATTCATTTGGATATGATTGTGAAGGTTGATGTTGCACAAAATTTACGAGGGATTCTCCTTCGAATTGGGAGATTTAAGTCTTTAGAGCTACATTACACGAAAGTGCACTTGAAGCCTATAAAGCAACTTTGGGAAGATTTTGACTTGAAACAACGAGCTACTTTTGAGGAAAAGAATGAACTAGAGAGGGTAACTATCAGTGGCAATTTTCAATCAAGTATGCTGACTTTATCTTTCATCAGCTGGTTGCCAAGTTTCTATGACGAGTTGCTGCTTTATCTCGAACAAGAATGGAAATGGTATCCTTCATAAATGCTTGACAATTTTTCTGTTTCATGATTCTAGCAGTGACTTTAAATGTGTGATAGTATCCTTTAGTGGTAGGTTGGTAAATTTCATCAAAACACACTTTGTACGAAGAACTATGGGTTCAATTTTGGCTTTAAAAGATGAATTAGAGTTGTCTTCATGATCTTCTTATCATCCTGTCTCTATGGCCACTTTATAAGTTATTGGAATTTGGGCATGAACTTTAAGATCTTTTATAGGTGTATGGACGCTTTTCCAGATGATTACATAATTCTTGTCCCTAAGCTACTTATTGAGGCCATGACAGCTGTCGGAGCTAGCTTTGTTTCATGTGTCAACCTTGCAACAGGAGCTGTCATTCCTGAAACTAAAGCACTGGGAAAAGGTTTGATTTGATTCTCTAAAATTTCATTTAGTACTTTCTTTTATTTTCGAAGCGAAAAATTCTAAATGGACGCATATCTTCTTCTTCCAACTTCTAAGGTTTTTCAGCACATTCATTATGAATGTACAGTCATACAAAAAAATTATGTTTTCGCCGGAAAATGTGCTTGTACTATGTTAGGAAATAGTTGTAAAGGTATATTAGTAATTTTATAATGTCTTTGGAAGTTAACCAGAGTTTGTGAAAGTTAAGGAGAGTTAATTAATTAAGGGATTATAAATATAATAATATAGGAATAGAGTGTAGGGGAGAAGGAAGAAAATGTAAGTGGAATCTAGGCAGAGTTGGTCTGGGGGAGTTTTGTTGGAGTCTTGAAGTTCTAAGAAGTTGTGTATTTATATATTGTGTATTTATATATTGTGTTGTGTAGTTTTATGTTATTTTAATAGTATTTTGTTATTATTGCGCGTATCATACTACAATTGGAATTTGTTTTGCTTTGTAGTTTGACGATATCTAAGGCATTTTGCATTTTTTCCTCATGGCAACATTATTTATTCTTTTTAATTAACTTTTTATTAATATAAACCTAGTCTCTTCTCAAAGAAGTACTAGTCAAACTTACCAGTCATTTTATGTTAGTTACTGGGTGTAAGGATTCTTCAATTTTTTTCTATTATTTAACTCTATTCACCAAAGATGTTTAAGTACCATTTTGTACCGTCATGATTGCTGGTGAATGTAAGATTATGCTTTTATCCAAAGTTTTTCATCGTTTTGACTTTTGTTTTTTCAAATGTTTTGGAAGGGTGTTAAGGAAATGTATAAGATAATTAATCCTTTGAATTGATTATATTTCATCAGGTATATTAGATATTTTATCTGGAGATATGCCTAAGGGTATCAAAATTCAAAGCAAGCATCTTGAGGCTGTGATCGAGTTACATAATGTGACGGGGACTTTTGCTAGGAATATTCAGCATTTGTTTGCTGAATCTGATCTTCAAATATTGATGAACACATTGAAGGCCATATATTTTCCTTACGAATCTTTTAAACAGAGGTAATAGGATACTTGTTGGTGAACATCAATCATATTCTGCTCCTTTTTGAAATTTCTCCGTCCTTTTAGCGAAGAAACTTGTTGATTATCAAAACACAAAAAAAAAATCTATAATCACAATTCCCTCTACAACCATCATCCCAAATTACTTATAAAAAACTGATTTAATTAGAAATCAATCTAATTAGAAATCAATGTTGACTCCTTTTGTTGTTCAAGTCTTTTTAAGGTGTATCAAATTTGCACTTTTTCTTCTACTAGATTGAGTAAAAGTACTGCTCATAGGATCTGAAATGATCCTTTATATTGTTAAATACGAAAACGTACAAACACGAGTTTTTGAATGTTATCAACTTCCACACATTCACAATTGATATCCCCTTCTAATGACCCCTAACTATTTAATACCATCTAACTTTATTAACTTTCATTAGCTACCATCTACTTTTATCAACTACATTTATCGACGAATAACTATTCATCCAATATTACATTAAAAGTCCTATCAGCTACCTCATATACCTTCGCGATATTCCTATAAACATAATGATTCTTTACCTAAAAATCCAAATTACGATTGGATAGTATAATCTTCTTCCACGTTCTTACCTCTTTAATTTAGAAACTGAAGAGTGGATATAATATAGGTATGGACAGATGGAGAGGGCCATTCTCTCTTCTGAGATTTCAGGAGTGGATTTAAGGGGAGCTGTTACTCGGGGCGTGGGAGCACAAGGAGTTGAACTAAGTGAAACAGTTCGCAGGATGGAGGAGTCTATTCCACAAGTTATTTTACTTCTTGAGGCAGCCATCGATAGGTGCATTAGCTTTACTGGTGGGTCTGAGGCAGATGAGCTGATTCTTGCCATCGATGACATAATGTTACAATATATTTCTACTCTACAAGAAACCTTAAAGTCCTTAAGAATTGTCTGTGGAGTTGACCACACAGGTGAAACTATTGGGCCGAAGAAAGAATTGGGTTCAGAAAAAAAAGAGCGGAAAGTTGACTTGATGTCAAATGAGGAAGAATGGTCTATTGTTCAAGGAGCCTTGCAGATTCTTACAGTGGCTGATTGTTTGACTAGTCGGACCTCTGTTTTCGAAGCTTCATTGAGAGCTACACTTGCAAGACTTAGCACCACTTTGTCCTTTGCGACGTTTGGTTCGAGTGTGGACCAGAATCAGTCGCATTTAATGAGTGATTATGGTACTGCAGAGGCGTCTTTGGGTGGAAGAGCTTCATTGGATGCGGCTGCTGTTAGGCTCATTGACGTTCCTCAAAAAGCTCGAAAACTTTTTAATCTTTTGGAGCAGGTAAGAATGAATTATTTTTCATGCCTATTTATAGTTCTATATTCTATTTCTATCTAGAATCTGATCTTCTAATAGATTTAGCCATGCGGCAAAAAAAGGAACCATGATTAAATTTAATATCGAAATGAAAATAAATTAGTTCCTATGATTTGTAGTAATTTTCAGTTTAGATCTTTCAAAGACATTTGCAGATTAGTATCCCAACTCTTTTCTTACAAACAAAACTTCCACCTTTTAGCAATTAGTAATTTGGATCTTATTATCAATTGATCTGTTAAATATAATGTGCATATCTTGTTTTTCATTTGATCAATTGTTTGAACCCAATATCTAACATAAATTCAGAATTTTTCAATCTCCCAACAAAGTTTAAAATTGGCTAAAAGAAGATTGCAAGTTCAAATCGGGTTAAATTGCCTAAGTAATGAAGAAGTGATATTAACGTGGTGTATTTAACAAATAAACTGTCTGCAAATGTAAAATTACTGGCAGTCAAAAAGTGTAAACTTCGTTAGTATAAGAAAAATAGTTTAAGATTTAATTTTGAAATGATCTCATATATTAGGGTTAGGGTCATAATTTTAGTCTCTGTATTTCCAACTGCCAACATATAGTCTATAGATAAATCACTTCCTTATATGAGACTTGTTTTTTAGTTTAATAGTAATGCTAAGTTTACTTTTATTATTAATTTTTTTATCGTACACGTTAACGTATTGAGCTGTGATTAATGTAATAAATCTAATAAATAATTATTTTTAATGTGATACATTAAATTCATTTTAACTTGTAATTACAGCTCGACACGTCAGTGTATATAATAAAAAGATACAGTAAAAACGTAGACTTCACATTACTCTTGCTAAAAATTATATCTTTGGTCTCTCTTTGTTTGTTAAATTATTATTTTTTTGACAATTTTTATTTCCTTTTCTTGTATCAGAAACAATGTGCATTTACCAGAAGAAATTACCAAATAAAAAGAAAGAAAAAGAGATCATAAGAATCATTCTCTAAAAATCATTCTCATTATTGTTATTTTCATTTGATGTTGTTCTACAGTCGAAAGATCCTCGGTTTCATGCACTCCCACTTGCATCTCAAAGAGTTGCAGGGTTTACCGATGCAGTCAATGAACTTGTCTTCGATGTTCTCATATCGAAAGTGCGGAATCGTTTAAGTGATGTTTCTCGCATGCCAATATGGTCCTCCATTGACGAGCCAACCAATTTTCCTCTTCCGACCTTCAGTTCTTACCCCCAATCCTATGTCACTAGTGTCGGCGAATATCTTCTTACTTTGCCTCAACAGCTCGAGCCGCTTGCAGAAGGCATCTCCAATGGTGATTCTTACAATGATGAAGCTCAGTTCTTTGCTACAGAATGGATGTTCAAGGTACAAATCTTTATTCTTAGTGAAGAATTGAACTATAAAATCATTTGAAAACATCTAAGATAAATTTGCTTTCAAGTACCACTATTTAAAAACATTCACATGAACATAGTAATGGTTTTCTTACGTTTATAATCATAACTCATTTGGGGTGCGCACGGGCTGGGTTCGGTGCATTTTTGACCCGGCCCATGCAGTTCCGGGTCTAAAAAATAAAACCTAAATTTGGTTTTTTTTTTAAAACCAGAACCTGGCTAGGCTTGGCCTATGAATCACGAGTAAAAAACTCCACTTCATGGGAGAGTTAAAAATTAAAAAAATATAGTCTTACTATACTAACATTTAAAATATATATTATTTTGAATATTTTTATTTTATTTGGGTCATACTTTTGGATTTTTGGCCGTTTTTCAGGCTGGAGTTGATTTTTAACCGGTTTTTATGAGTTTGGGTTGGATTTTGGGTAAAACATTTTGATCCACGTGAACCGGCCTGTGAACCTCAGGTTTAAACCGACCTTGCCCGTGAACAATGAATTTTATAAACAAAACCGGACCGGCCAAGTTCTGGGTTACCCGGCCGGTTCCAGGCTTGTTTTGCCCACCCCAGTAACTCATGCAAATGTAGGTGGTTGAGCAGCAATTATAAACACTGTTGCATGTTGTTTCTAGCAAGAAATTAGTAATTTAGCAGACTCCTAGGATCATTATGCTTGGTTAATATTTAAAATGATTTATAAACAAGATATGGTCATCTTGTTTGGGTTTGATCTTCATATTATGTGCTTACTGTTTAAGATTTGGAACTAGTTTTAAACTACGGTGCTATTTGTGTCATGAAGGTCGCAGAGGGTGCCACCGCTCTCTACATGGAGCAGCTCCGAGGAATTCACTATGTTACAGAGCGAGGGGCGCAGCAGCTTGCGGTTGACATCGAATATCTCACTAATGTTCTTTCGGCTCTGTCGATGCCCACTCCGCTCGTCCTCTCGACGTTTCTCGAATGCTTTTCGACCCCGAGGGATCGGCTCAAGGATGTTCTGTCGGCTGACTCGGGTACCCAACTTGATATTCCGACTGCAAATCTCGTCTGCAAGATGCGGCAGGTGAGTTTAGATTAGTTAAGGGGACATAATCATCTGGTTCTCAAATAACCTAGGTTTTAAACATAATCAGACCTTATTTTGAGACAATGTAATTTGCAGCCATGACTGCAAAGATGGGTGAGACAAGAACAAACAAGATGTTTATTTTTATATGTATAACTCTCTCTCTCTCTCTACCGCCATGAACGACCGAGTAGAGAAGCTTAGTCATCTTCTTGGCCAAACGAGATGGAATGGACAAGCTGGTGAAGACATTTCAGAACGTCGCATTTATTCTTGTTTGAAAATTTTTAGGTTACTCATAATTAATTTAACTTACCAAATGGTTTATGAGCATGGAAACTAGGTCGGATACGGTTTCAAGCTGAATCGGAGTTGGAACAGTGAAATACGATGCAATTTTAATTTTTTGTTGTCTAATTTTATTATAATTGGTTGGGTTTTGTGATTAGACTGAGTTTGAAATCTGGTTTTTGATTTTATATGGAACTTTATTTGATTTGGAGTCAAATTTTATCAGATTTTAGATAATTTTTAAAAATTAGGAATTCCAATCCAGACCACGGTCCCAGTTTTGTTCTGCCCACACTCAGTGATAGCAATGAAAGCACCCGACTAAAATTGTCTGTTTTGATCTAGTTCTGATCTTGATTTTTCAAAAATCGTGATTCATGATCTGGTTCCAGTCTTCAAGAAAAACCACAAAACAAAGTCCAGACCTAAAATTGAATAAAAAACGTTCTAAATCCTAATAAATCTAAAAACGGTTACGAAACTTTAGATAAATATTAAATATTAAAAAACTTTACACTCGTAACCGTTCAATTAAAGTTTAAACTTTAGGAAACTTTACATAAATATTTTAGGTCATATTAAAATCCTAATATATTAAAGTTTCGTAAAAAACTTTAATATTTTACATAAATCCTAATATATTTTAAACGTTCAATTACTCAAAACTTTACATAAATATTAAAAAATATATTTTAAAAATTTTAAAATATATAATAGAGTCATGATAAAACCAGGAATACACTGTATAGAATAAAACCCAACCGAACAGGACCCACAGTAGGTGATTATCTCGTTTCAGTGTCGGTTGGAAGTGGAACGGTGGACAGCAGCCCAAATTTTGTCGACCCAAATCCACTCGACGGAAAACGGATCAGACGGGTTACAGACTCGGGTTGAATTTGCCGTGTTGACCAGTTTCCGTGCCTCCATTTCAACGCAGATTCATTCTTCTACCGTGTTTCAGAAATCACTCGTCTCACTGGGTGTTTCTCTGGTCATTTGACTGCTTGATTTCGTCGACACCTTCCTTGAAATGTAAGATCTTCTCTAAGTACTCTAGATTGGAGAACCCACTTTGCTTATTTTGGTTGCTTTGTTTCTTGTCGCTGAAATCTTCGAAGGTTTTGATTGCGTTTTTCGTTTGCTGTTCACTTTGATCTTCTTATTCCAGTTGTTTAGCAGCGAATATATTGCTAGAAACTGCGGATTTTGGCTTGATTTGATTTTTTCAGTGATGGTGGGTTGTCGACTGCGTTGAATTAAGGGCTCTTTGTTATTAATTGAAATTTCTCAGGAAACAATAAAACAATCTTTTATCGTGATCTATTTCTCTTGTTTGTGATATGGATTGGAGATCAGATGGGAGATGGCGCTGCGCCTTCACGATATGTGAAGCTGACTAAAGAACAAGGGCCGGTAGATGACATCAAACCAGGGGAGCTTAATCAGCCCATTGAAGTTCCTCAGGTCTATCTCTCCCATTACTTTTTGCTTCTTTCGAGACTTTCCTTCCATTGGATTACTTCAATATATTTTTTGAAGTCTTTGAAACAAGAGAAATTGAGAGATATCTTAAGTTAGGCCGTGGATTTCGTGTTTCTATGTCAGGCTTTTTGACATTTCTTTTTTCTTTTTTTTGTTTTGGTAAAGTCTAATATAGGCAGCTTCTCTACAGTCTCTTTAAGTCGATTGTTTTTTTTTTTATAGTTTTTAATATGTGCATCATTTACATGCCACAGAAAATTCCTTCTCTATGAACTCATTAGCTCCTCCAAACTCATAAGTTGCTGAAAAAAAATTATTCTAACATGACCAGTACTTTTTTTTTTGTTGAGATTCTTAAGTTTTTTTATAAAAAATAAATTTGAAATTCTGTTTCATTTTGCAGTTTGGTGTTCGTAAGTGTAATGAATGTGGTCAGCCACTGCCTGAAAGCTTTGAACCCATTGCCGATGAGCCTTGGACAACTGGAATATTTGGTTGTGCTGAAGATCGGGAAAGTTGTAAGTCATTGTATCTCTCCATATTTCAATCCTATTAATCAGGATAGAGTGATTGAAGTTTTTAATGCTATTTGTGGAAAAATAAAATTAAGGGCAATGAAACTTTTATCTTAATAAGAGGGAAATCCAAAATAGAACATTAACCCTATACCATAGTTGGATTTCTTAATCCTTTTAGCAATTTCGTTTTTCTTTTATAAGAATAAGGAAATTACTAAGCTCCTATGAACTGAACTAAGT
The DNA here is from genome assembly GCA_003255005.1 of Begonia fuchsioides. Classification (NCBI taxonomy): domain Eukaryota; kingdom Viridiplantae; phylum Streptophyta; class Magnoliopsida; order Cucurbitales; family Begoniaceae; genus Begonia; species Begonia fuchsioides. The sequence goes on from QAOC01000203.1 coordinate 83,391, forward strand.
TCCTAATTTCATCATTCGCTATCGTCTTTTAGATGATATTTCTTTGTTGTGTAGTACGTGTGAAGAGCACATCAATTGACCAAATAATCCGGGGCATTAACTATTACTCCTCGTCTTAAAGTTTTTCTATAAAAAAATCACATTTTTTTATCATTTAATATTCTCTTGGAGATTTCCCAAGAGAAACAACTCTCGTTGTAGCAATTTTGACTATTGTGGCAATTTACAAATAGAAATAAGTTGGAAAACTCAAAAGACAAGGCCAATTTTGACTATTGTGGCAATTTTCCAAAAGCTTAGTTTTTCTCAAAAAATTGCCAACTATTTGAGATCATGTGACAAAAATGTGATTTTTTGGGCATACTAACGACGTGGACTTAATTGATGACTCCCTAGAGGATTATTTGCGCAAAAAAAATGAAAATAAATTTTTCTGATGATGATTAAACTTTGTGTAAAAGACGAGGTTTACTAAACCATTCTTCGGTTCACCTTTCAAGTGCTCGATTGTTGTAACAACTTTGAATAGTTTCTAAACAATCATAGCATATGTTAATGAAGTGAGAATTTCATTTTTAACCCTCCAACTTTTTAGTGAATTCCATCAAATATCTTGGTTTACAGGCTTGAAGGGAACATTTTGTCCATGCGTTTTGTTCGGTCAGAATGTGGAGACCTTAAGGGATGATACGGCTTGGACAACGCCATGTGTTTGTCATGCAATTTTCATTGAAGGTGGAATGACATTAGCAGCTTTCACCGCAGCCTTCCATGGAATCGATCCAAGGACTTCATTTCTCATTTGTGAAGGGCTTTTATTTGCTTGGTGGATGTGTGGTATCTATACTGGCCTTGTCAGGCAATCTTTGCAGAAGAAGTATCATCTCAAGGTACTTAGTTTTATCAAGCTTAAACTCTTTTTTTTTTTGTAATGCTTGGTTTACCTCATACTCTTTTATTGTATAACATTGACGCATCGAGTGACATATTTATTTTAATTATAATAAATTAAATAGACTAATCACGGTTCGACATGTCAACGTGTATAATAAGAGAAAATGCTAGATAAACCTAACTATACTCATTTTTTTATAAACGTAGGTAAAAAACGATACAAGAACTAGAAACATATGACCAATCATGTAGTTTATCAAGCTTAGACTCTTTTTGTTATATAAAAGTATGTAAAAAACCATAGAAGAATTAGAAATATATGACCGATCATGTGTTAAGGCAGTTTATAGCTATTAATTGCTGAAGATGATACTGCTTAAATCATGAAAAATAAATATATTTGCTTTTATATTCTCTAGCTGAATATAGAAACACATAACGTCTTAGAACTTTGAGAATCCAAGTAATCTCTCATGTGCTGACTCAGTCCAGAATTTTCGTACTACATTCCCCATTTTTTCTTCATAAACTCACTCTATCCTCTTTTATTATATTTATAACACACATTTATTAATCTCTTTCAATCCTACAATTATTTCCTAACATCATCCTGCTAAAAGGGAAACTATGGCATTATCATTTGAAACTTGAATGGTGATTGATTTACACCCACTTTTATGATAAAACTTTAGGCTTTTATATGGCATTCACCCATTTGTAGAATTATTATGGTATTATACGAATATTAAAGTGATAAATTTCGTGAATCATTGAATGACTGACGTATACATGTCGCATCTAAATGTATGATTAAAGCATAAGTTCGATCATAAACGTAACACTATTCTTTCGGTCTGAGTTTAAACATAGACAAGACCTTTTATTGTTGACTTGAAGAAATTAGAAGGTGGCTTGTAAATTTGAATCTTTTTGGAAATTTAAATTTAAATTTACAATTAATGCATGATGATTGAGTTGCTAATCATTTGAGGCCATGTAGAATTCTCCATGCGACCCATGCATGGTGCACTGCTGCCTGCACTGGTGTGCTTTGTGTCAAGAACACCGGGAGATGAAGGGGAGGCTCTCCGACAACCTGGTCATGCCAATGACCATAGTCAACCCTCCTCCGGTTCAAGAGATGAAGACTTCGACTGAAGACTCGGCCGACAATGGTCAACACACTCGTTTGGAAATGCAGGCTCTTTGAAGCTTCAATGGTTCTTGAAGATGGTGAGTTATGGAAGATGACTTCTTTTGAACTCATAGATTATTTGCTTATAGAGATGTTCTGAGATTCTTTTTTCTTATAAATGAATTTTATATTTTGAGATTTGTCTTATGTCACAAAGATTTCATAACATTTAGGGTAAAAATCAAATTTTCCATTGAACTATGTGTTCAGTGACAAATTGATTATTAAATTTTTAAAATTAATAAATCAGTCTCTCGCGACAGGTCGAATTTATTTTTAATTTTTTGTTATAACACTCTATAAAATATTGTTTGAATGATTTAATATTTTTACCATATATTCAGAATATTGTGAGATAACATTCTATAAAATTTCGTAAATTTTTAACTTTTGTAAGATTTATTATAGTTTTTTAAATGCAGAAAATAAAAAAATTATTATATTTTAATTTATTAATTATAATAAATCTTACAAATATCAAATTGATGGCTTTTATAATTTGTATAATTTTGTTCACAACTTTCATTACTCGATTATATTTTTAAAAAAATTAAAATATATTTTTTATCATATTTTAGTTAAATTTTAAGTAATTAGGCAAATTTATAACAAATTTTAGGGTTTATATTGAATTTTATTAGAATTTATATTGTGTTTTATTTAATTTTAAAACTTTTTTGACCCACAGTTTTGATTTTGTTATTTTTTTATTTTTAAAAAACGGCATCGACCTATAAATAACAATTTTTTAAAAATTAAAATCAATATAAAATTGAAACTGTCAGTTGTAATCTGATTTATGATTTTGGTCTGATTTTACCATCCTTTTATTTTGTATGGTCTTGGATGGGCTAGCGCTATTGATTATCAACTTTTAAAATGAAAGGTGTTTAGTGTAATTATTCTATAGTTCAGGATCTAAAATGATATTTAACCTACTATTTAAAACTCTTGGTTGTTTTGAAATCAGTTCGGAGTTTTTCCCGCCTTCTGGTTTCTCATCAGATTCGGAGCCAAAAATTTCATTCGTTCTAGCACTTGGCTTCGTAATTGCTCACCCGAAAAATTCTCCACGAACGCGATTTCGAAGGTTTCGGGTTTTGAAACCCGGTTCAGTTTCTTTCCAGAATCCCATTTCTCATCTTCGGAAAGTTGAGATTCGTTCTTCACCGGTTTAGTTTCAAGCGATTGACACTGTTCAAGTCATTTTGACCTGTAGAGTTCCTCTCCTTGGGAATTATGCACATCAAAGAAATCTGCTTGGAGGGGTTCAAGTCATTCGCGACTAGAACAGTGGTTCCCGGTTTTGATCCTTTCTTCAATGCCATTACGGGGTTGAATGGCTCGGGAAAGTCAAATATTCTCGATTCTATCTGTTTTGTTTTGGGGATAAACAACTTGCAGCAGGTTCGAGCTTCAAATCTTCAGGAGCTCGTCTACAAGCAGGGACAAGCGGGAATTACCAAGGCAACTGTGTCCATTGTGTTTGATAATTCAGATAGAAGTAGGAGTCCAATTGGATATGCAGAACATCAAGAAATCACTGTGACTCGGCAGGTGTGTGTGCAATTTTGAAGTGTTTCTGTTTGTCAATTGATGAATTGATTTATTGTGCCATCAAAATTAGCTAATTCAACCATCTTAGCATCGCTATTACACTATGCAGACGTTCTTTTCTACCTCATTTCGAAAGAAAATTGAATTCTTCATGGGGCACTGTTTAAAAAGTTCTGTTAGCAGTGAATTTGATTGTGTTTCGCTGGAACTTATTGTCTGATATCTCCCCAAATGCTAGGCTTGATTCTTCTGGCATTCTAATGAGTTGATTAATAGGTTTTTTCATCCATAATATCGGTTTGAATTTAAGCAAAAGGCTTAAACAGTGATAATCCATGTAGATTATGCGCAACTTTTATTTGGTTCCTATTTTTCTTCTTGTTTCAAAATTTTTTCTAACTTCTGATTTCTGTGTATTATTCTACATTGATACTTGTAACTTGGTGGATAAAACTCTTAAAATCTGCTGTCATATGCGATGAAAGTACAAATTTTTTTTTACATATCAATAATGCAGTTAGCAATGATCCGCTTTTCTGGTGGGATATTGTTTGTGTCCTGACGTTTCCAGGAACATGATATTTTGAGGATTCAGTTTATAGTATGTCAAAATAAAAATTTAAGATGCGTAGGAGGGCCATTCAAANAGATGCTAGGAGGGCCATTCAAATTTAGTATTGCTGTAGTTCTTGAAAGCCAACATATGATTCCTAGCTGGAGAGGATTAAAGATACTGGACTAGAAGCCATCTTATTTTTATGTTGGTTCTGAAAGGAGGATTAGTTAAGAGTAATTTTTTTGTCTTAATTTATGTCTTCTTTTTGCAGATTGTGGTAGGAGGAAGAAACAAATATCTGATTAATGGGAAACTTGCTCAGCCTAGTCAAGTTCAAAACCTGTTCCACTCTGTTCAACTTAATGTCAATAATCCACATTTCCTCATAATGCAAGGGCGTATCACAAAGGTTTTAAATATGAAACCTCCTGAAATTCTTTCTATGCTTGAAGAGGCAGCTGGGACCAGAATGTATGAAAACAAAAAGGAGGCGGCCTTGAAAACTCTTGAAAAGAAGCAAAGTAAGGTAGATGAAATCAACAACCTTCTTGACCAGGAAATATTGCCTGCACTGGAGAAGTTAAGGAAAGAGAGAATACAGTACATGCAATGGGCTAATGGCAATGCTGAGTTAGATCGACTTAAAAGATATTGTATTGCTTATGATTATGTTCAGGCCGAAAAAATTAGAGATAGTGCAGTAAGTGAGGTAGAAAAAGTGAATGCAAGGATTTCTCAGATTGATGATAAAACAGGAAGAATACAATTGGAAATACAGGAGTTACATAAAAAGGTGACAGATCTAACTGCTGAAAAAGAGGCTAGCATGGGTAATGAGGTAAAATCATTGTCAGAGAAAGTAGATGTACTTTCTCAAAAACTTGTTAAGGAAGTTGCTGTGCTGGATAATAAAGAAGACACTCTCAGGAGCGAAAAGGACAATGCAGATAAGGTCCCTGATTATTATATCTAACCATATTTTGTTGAGTATCTTTTCAAGCCTGGCATTTTCACTAAAACTTTTTTGAGTCTGTTTTATGATGAATTGTAGCAAAGTTTTCAAATTGCTTCATGTTTTGAGTTTTTCTATTTGTTTTGTAGATTGTTTGTAGTATTGAAGACTCAAAGCACTCTGTAGAAGAGAGGACTTGTGCCGTTAAAAAGGCTGACGAAGATGCAACCGATCTGAAAAAAATGGTCGAGGAGTTATCTAGGAATTTGGAGCAGTATGAAAAGGACTATGAAGTAAACATTGAGTTTTATTTGTCATTATTATTTCCTTCTTTCATTTTCAAACCAAAGTTATGATGTTTTGGTTCACATGTTATGAATTGTGGATAGGGCATATTAGCTGGTAAGATTAGTGGAAACGAGGAGAAATGCCTTGAAGACCAGTTGAGGGATGCAAAGGTAGCTGTTGGAGCAACTGAGACAGAACTTAAACAACTCAAAACAACCATAACCCATTGTGAAGAGATGTTGAAAGAGAAAACTAATGAATTACTTTCAAAGCGTGAAGAGGCCATTAAGACTGAGAATGAGCTCAGTGCTAGGAAAAAAGAATTGGAAGATGTCAAGATGACATTAAAGTCTTGTCATTATACAGAAGGCCAGATGGAAGCTTTGCAACATGTTGGTATTCTTTCTTGTGATACCATCTTCATCATAGATAATGTTTTAATATCATATGGTTAATAACCATCCCATAAATTTTTCTTAATTAGGATCGGGAAAGGGAGTCAGAACATCTGCAAAAGTTGATGGATGAAGTCAGGAACATATCAGCGCAAATATCAAATGTTAACTTTACATACCGTGATCCAGTGAAAAATTTTGAAAGGTCAAAGGTCAAAGGTGTGGTTGCCAAACTAATCAAAGTGAAGGATTGCTCGATGATGACAGCCTTAGAGGTCATATAACTCATGAAAGTATTCAGTTTCATAGTAACTGAAGAAACTTTATCTAACATTTATGGTATAACAGGTTACTGCTGGGGGAAAGTTGTACAATGTAGTTGTAGACAATGAAAATACTGGAAAAGAACTTCTTCAGAATGGGGGTCTCCAAAGAAGAGTGACTATTATACCTCTGAATAAAATTCAATCCAACGTTGTTCCCCAAAGAATTAAAAATGCTGCTGTCTCATTGGTTAGTCACTAGATGCAATCTAGTTTTTTTGTGTTGTACCTCATTTCTTTAACATGCGATTATATGATTATTTCAGGTTGGAAAAGAAAATGCAGAACTTGCACTTGCCTTGGTGGGTTATGATGAAGAACTGAAGGTAGGTTACTCTATCATATCAGACTTCTCACAAAATCTCTATCGCAAACAAAGTTTTTTGTTTTGGTTGTTTACTTAGGTATATTTGATTACCAGGAAGTCATTTTAATTGAATTGGTCGCACTGGTTATGATGTAAGTTAGTTTATTGGTGATCATAATTGTATTTGTTAATTTTGTCAGAATGCGATGGAATATGTATTTGGTTCAACATTTGTCTGCAAAAATGTTGATGCTGCAAAAGAGGTATGCACTTTTTCTGATTTTTTTTCCGATATAGTTGAACAATTACTTGTGTAGTCTGTAGACTCTTTAAAAGAAGATTTATAGACATATTTGTTTGTCTTTTGAGTAACATAATTAACATCTAGTACTCAATGTGCATTGAGAAGTGTCATACACCAAGCGTAATAGATTTAGACCGGCCTAACATGTGACGTTAACAAAAATATTCATCATCTCTTTTGCATCTAAGGGATGTCCTTAATAGAATATGTATTTTGAGTACAATTACTAGAAGATCTTTGGTGAACCTCCCTCAAGTTATTATTCTAGCCAACCTGGAAGTTAAACATCCATTATGATGCTCATTAATAACCTTCCTTATCTTATTAAGTACACGACCTGAGACATTATTCTTCATAAATCTAAAAGATTATCAATTGTTACTATGAGATACATTCATGAAAATATTTTCTATGTATTCGATTTCTGTAGTTATAGTTTTATTGTTCTATTTTACTTGTATATGGATCAAACTTGGTTATTTCTACAACCAAAACGTAATGTAATGAACCGAGATGGATTATTCTTGGTTTAGGTGATTTTTCTTATAAATTAGTAGATGCCTCATTCTTCCATACCCATCTGTAAAATTTGACTGAGTGTAGTTTTGTTGAATGCAATAGGTTGCTTTCAATAGGGACATTCGCACCCAAAGTGTCACTCTTGAAGGTGATATCTTTCAGCCAAGTGGACTTTTGACTGGTGGAAGTCGCAAGTATGCACCACTATTATGCTTTGTGCAGTAGTTGACATCAAATCAGTATTTTTATTTAGATCTATAGTTAAATCAGATATAATAATTATTTTTAATAGATGATTTATAAACGCTCAAATGTTTAACATGACCTTTTTTTCACTCTTCTTGTATTTAATCCCTGGATAAATAATTGATCCTGTGAAGGTGATGCTTAACTCACCATCTTAAAATATAAAAGGAAATATTTTGATTCCTTGCTCATATATTTTTTGTGTTACATTTGAAGATTAGGGCCACTCATATATGTGATAAAATAACGATCTCCAGGTGAAATAGAATATCAACTATCTTGTAGTTAAGGAACTATCTGGATATGCAGGGGTGGTGGTGATTTATTAAGGCAACTTCATTCTTTGGCTGGGGCTGAAGAAAAATTGTCCATGCATCAGAATATGTTATCTGAAATTGAAGAGAAGGTAAACTTTGTATCCTCTCAGAGGAAACTCTTATCATAGGTCTTCGTCTCATTTAAGATTTATCGTCTTATAACTCTATTAATGCATTAAAATACCAATCGGCAACATGTTATCTTTTTTTGTCTACTTGATTATTCATTTCAAACAAAACAAGAAACAAACTTCCATACAAAGTTTACATGTTTCCTTTCAAGATCAATGATAACTAGTTCAACAAACACAAATAAATTAGCTTGGAATCACGAATGATAGTGTATTAAGTGGGAATAATGAGCCGCACATTAGCCACAAAGGCTATTATACATTACAAATTATTTTGCTTTAGACTTGTTGAAAATTTTGTAGTATAAGTAAAGATTCATGCATCCGTTTTTTGTTCAGTTATTTTTCTGAAATACGGTGTAGAACTTTTAGAAAAACATTTTTTTTTTGGCATTTGTATTTCGTATGCAAATTTGATTTTCTGTTCTTGTATTCTGTATTGCAGATCACAGAGGTCCGTCCTCTTCAAAAGAAATTTATGGACCTAAAAGCACATCTAGAGATAAAATCATATGATCTATCATTATTTCAAGGAAGGGTCGAACAAAATGAGCATCATAAGGTGAATTTCCCTTCATCATTTTCATTACTCCTAGCACTGGCTAAAAGTGGTGGAGGCTTTTGGCTGTATTCTATAACATTTTTTTTTTGTTATCCAGCTTGATGAATTAGTAAAGAAGATCCAGGAGGATCTTCAAGCAGCAAAATCTGCTGCTAAAGAAAAGGAAATAATGCGCAAAAATTCTGAAAAAGCTGTGTCATTGCTTGAAAAGTCAATCAAAGAACATGATAGTAGTCGAGAAGGGAGGCTTAAAGACTTGGAAAAGAAAATTAAGGCAACAAAATTGAAGATGCAGTCATCTTTGAAGGATCTCAAGGTAGTGTTTATCAGAAACTGATGCGAGATCTTGTGACATACTATTAAATCAGTCTTAAATAGAGCTACTTCAGTTTCACTACTTTGTGTTTTGAACCATTATAGGGGTATGATAATGAACGAGAGAGGCTTGTCATGGAAATGGAAGCTGCTGTTCAAGAACAGGCAACATTAGAGGCTCAATTGGTTTCCATTAGAAAACAAATTACAACTCTTGATTCAGAAGTAGATGAACAAAAGGCCAAGGTAACAGCTTTTTTGTCAAGTTGTGATACACATTGTTATATTAACCTCCATTCTGTAGGTTTCTTCCGTCCGATGCGATCATGATCAAGCTCAATCTGAGCTCAGTTTGATACGTATGAAGATGAAGGAATGCGATTCACAAATTAGTGGCATTGTCAAGGAGCAGCAAGTTCTTCAACATAAACTGAGTGAGATAAAGCTTGAAAGGAAGAAGATGGAAAATGAGGTAACTCGGATTCAACAATTTAGAGCCGTTAGAAGCTGATGTTTTGACGACGTATCTTAATATTAATAGGTGAAAAGAATGGAGATGGATCAAAAAGATTGCTCAACAAAAGTTGACAAATTAATTGAAAAACATTCATGGATTGTTTCTGAGAAACAACAATTTGGAAGAAGTGGATCGGATTATGATTTTGCATTGCATGATCCTTTCAAAGCAAAGGAAAAGCTTGACAGACTGCAGGCTGAACAATCTGGGTGAGTTGCGTCTGTACTCAATTTGATCCATTTCAGAACTTTGAACTCAATATACATTAACCCATGACTATGTTTCTCCCTCATAAAGACAAAGAAATTACCTTTTTCCTTTATGCTTTTGTACTGAAGCCTCGAAAAAAGAGTAAACAAGAAAGTAATGGCAATGTTTGAGAAAGCAGAAGATGAGTACAATGACTTGATGTCCAAAAAAAACATCATCGAGGTTGGTTACTCTACATTGCTAAGTATTCCACTTTGATCTACTCGCTTAATTTATATTTTTTCTTTCGCAGAATGACAAGTCTAAAATAAAAAAAGTGATTGAAGAGCTCGATGAGAAGAAGAAGGAAACACTGAAAGTAACTTGGGTAAAAGTTAACAGGTATGTTATCTCATTTCATTTGCCACCTTCTATTACCACCTTTTCTGGTCTAAATCTTGTCACATTTCATTGGATTTAGTGATTATATTTATCGATTTTCAGTGACTTTGGATCTATCTTCTCTACTCTTTTGCCGGGCACAAAGGCAAAGCTTGAACCTCCTGAAGGTTGTAGTTTCCTTGATGGTCTAGAGGTTCGAGTTGCATTTGGTAGTGTTTGGAAACAGTCCTTGTCAGAACTAAGTGGGGGTCAACGATCTTTACTCGCACTTTCACTTATTTTAGCTCTTCTTCTCTTCAAACCTGCTCCTCTCTACATCTTGGATGAGGTATTATTTTGTTATATGAAGTGAACTCAAGTTTGTTTTTTGTTTTTCTTTGCTGTTTGTTGAATTACTTTTGATTGTTTTCATGAGCTGGGATGAATTTAACCATCATTATCAAGCATCTACCTGATAGGAATATATATATAGTAATATTAGAAAGGTAGTTACTAGTAGTTAAAGATAGCTAATAGAAGTTGAGGATAGTTAAGAGAAGTTTATAGAGTTAGAGAGTATTAAATAGTTAAAGGTTAATATGGTTGTGATCAAGTGGGAGGTAGAGAGCCCTAGAAGCCTCTCAGAATGTATAGTGTGAATAACTCAATATGATCCTTTCATTATCCTATCATTATACCCTCAATGAAAATTTGCAGTTTTGTTTTTTTTTTTTAAATAGTAGTTGAATTGTGTGGTTTCGGGTTGTTATGTGCTACCTTTCCTTTTATTTTCAGGTTGATGCAGCTCTTGATCTGAGCCATACACAGAACATAGGGAGAATGATCAAAACACACTTCCCACTCTCCCAGGTTTCATTAGTTTAATTATTTTTCTCTTTGATCTATTCTTCTCTAGTGATAAGTTTCTCTAGAGAAGCTACATGTTGATGAAAACAATTAAAGAAAATGAATATTACTCAAGAAATTTAACCTTTGGCCGAGAAATGAGAAAGATACATTTAAACCAATACACCAGAAGTGATATATATTTAAATTATTCATAGGAGTTAACAAGATTTTGTCACAAGATATCCCAAATTTTGAGTAGGCTAGAGATGAAACTACAAGAACGTTAATTGTAGCATATGAAGATAGCAAATCCAAGTGGGATAAAAATTCATGATGTAAGAGATAGTTATGATGAGCGTAGGAAAATAGAAACTAACTGAAAAATAAAAAGGAAATAACATACCACAGTCTGGCGATTAACTCTTTCGGCAACTACAGGCTTGCCCGAAAGATAAACACTCTAGAAAAAGTTTTTCATAACAAAATTAATATATCTACTAATGCTACTATTTATAAGAAAAAAACTTTAAGAATAATACCTAAACTATTCCTATAGTTATATAATTAAGAATAATATTAAATTTATCTTCGTAGCATATTCTTTTAACTTACGTTCTGACATATCGAATTGTAATTGATGATTTTTCATGTATTGTAATTGAAAAATTATTTATAATATTTACTGCATCAATCATAACTTAATGTCTTGCTAGGAAGTCAAGTTTAACATTACCCTATAACTAATAATATTAAATAACCTTAATAAATTCGCAAGAGGCTACCCTTTTTCTTGACCTCTAATATTTGTCATATTTTGATGGTAGTTCATTGTGGTCTCCCTGAAAGAAGGCATGTTCAATAATGCCAATGTTCTTTTCCGAACCAAATTCGTTGATGGTGTTTCCACTGTTCAGAGGACGTCGGCTAAGTAGAACTACTTTGACTACCTCACTCGAAACTGACATGGTAATGCCTTGGTGTATGTATTTTTATGAACCTAGAGTGATGACGCTTATTTGTATATTAGTTTTAATGTTAAATTGCATATTTTGAAAATCAAATAGAGAGACTTGTGCAGTATTTACTTTGCTAGTGACTTAAAGTCTGCCCAACTTGGGTTTACAGGACGGTTCGGAACAAGGGTGGCACTTGGCTGAACAGCCCGTCCCCACCCTCAAAGTAATTGAATCAATAATGTCGAGTTTTGTGGCAGAGTCTTATATTAGTACAATTAGCTAGAATCATATTCGGGATTACACTTTTTCAATAATAATGAACAAGTTATGATCACTTAAAACTCGACTTTTAACATGTTTGTCATTTCTTACAAACTAAACGCGGTATTAGAGTTGATCTATGAAAAGCCAGTCACTGTGTTTCTTGGAAGGGGATATACTTTCTTATCTTGCTCCTTGCTTCAAGCGTAGCTGCAAGAAAGCTGCTTGGCTATCCTGTGTCTTTTTCACAATTTTTGACTTATAAACCCGTTAAACGATCCAAAAACTGAAATTTTAGAATGTTTTGGAATCATAACCGGCCTCTGCCCTACCTTCACAGTTCAGTTTGAACCGCGGGTTCAGTCTAGTTCTCAACCACAATCTACGGTCAAAAACCGACACACCACTCACCAGGCGCACTATCAAAAAAGAGCTGATGAATTAAAACACCTGCAACTTCTAGTTTCCTCAACTAATTCTCACACCACAGGCAGCCAATTTGGTAATAGTGGGCAGATTATTGCATAAGAAGCACAGTTTCTGTTTAAACACGATCTTTATTGGAAAGTCGAGCAAGAGTTGAATTCAATGCACGTAAACATAATGCAGAAACAAAACTGAAATTGAATTACAAATTGCGCTGGCTGTTGTAGCGCTGTATTCCATGAACGTCGATGATGCCTGGTGGAAAGACAGGGTCAGTAGCCGCCCTGACAGCAACCTTAGCCACAGCAATGACATTGACCGGAGGAGTCAAAAGGGGGCCCACAAGCGGAATCTGATTAAGTGCTCTTGTATATTGAAGAACCTGAAAGATCGGCCGATCAATCAAAGACAATATAAAGACGTTCATTTTACAGGGTGACAATAAATTTATATTCTTAGTATATTTTTTTATTATATGTATACTTTAATTAAATTAATCATAACTCGACATGTCAGCGTATACAACAAGAAAGTATGCTAAGAAGTTAAACCCAGCAGTATTCTATTCTAAATCCAAGAAGTAACGATTTACCATCTCGAGAGGAGAACCGATCACCCCGAGCGGAATCTTCATGCTCCCGACATTACGAGTCCCATAAATAAAACCTGGCCTCAAAACCACTCCTGCAATAATTATGAAAAATTCAACATAATGGTCTCTAATATAACAAAAAATATATATAACAAGAATAATATTATGTTTATTTTTTTAATATATTTTTTATTGTATATGTTAATGCGACGAGTTATCTTGGTCTAGTTAAAGTGTATTTAATTTACAACGATTAAAATAATTATTTATAAAATTTATATCATCCATCACAGTTTGACATCTCAACGTGTACAATAAAAGAGTATGCTAAACAAGTAAACTTAAACATTACTCATATGCATATATTTAATGTTAACCTCCATAAGGGAATTTGGTCAGCAGCTCCCCTTCAGCAGCTCTCTAAATCAAACAAACAAGACAATGTTTTAGATTTATTGACCAAAAAACAAGTTCTCTAAAATGGTAAACTGGATCTGAAATTAAAAAAGAGAGTTATGTTTCTTAAGAGTTAATAATCTCTCCCCATTAAAGGATTATCAATTCCAGGGCCTGTAACCATTTGGCAACTTTCAATATCTTAAACTCTAACAATCTATTAATGGAACGATGATAATATGTACGGATGTCAGTTGACTTTTATTATTGCTACGATTCTACCTTCCCCAAAGAACCAGTTCATGCAACAATTTTTAGAACTCATGCTTTAAAAATAAATCCATATTATTATTGCAATCCAGACCAAATCACTCAAGTTTCATTTTGTTCTTCGATTCTATAGAAGCTGTCCATCTTTGAATAAGGCAGGCCTTTCAAAATTGAAACATGATGTTTATTGATTTTCTACAGCTCATTAGACAATTCTAGAAGTGAATCCTGGGATTCATTTCTGGGTTGAGATTCTCAATCGAAAAGAAATTTCCAGAAGCTTAAGTTAATCTAAGCACAACATTAATTTTGTTGTTGCTAAATGAGCTTATAGTTATTTCTTTTTGAAATTATCTGATTTTCTCTTGCAAGAGAAAAAATAATTGTGAACCGACTGTAGAGCTCTATATTTTTGGAGAAAATTTCATTTCTATTGTCTCCTGTGAATTCTCTGTCAAAAGTAAAAACACAACATCTACTAGAAACGCCTATATTTAATGAGTCAGCAAGCCTCGAAATTATCATTAAAATTAACAAGTAAATGAAGAAGAAACAACCACCTTTCCTTCGTAATAGCCTTTAAGCAAGTGATTTATCAAACCAAAATCTGCAGCTGAGATATACACAAACCTCTTAACACCTGCCACAGAAAGAACAAAGCCACCAAATAACAAGTAATATCAAATTTAGCAAAAATGCAACAATTAACGTGAAGTCAAATATAAGACTCATGAAAGTGGATCAATGAAAGATTAAGAGAGAATAATATATATATAATCAAAACTTTGTAAGATGGCCACGCCTTCAAGGTGTCATAATTTTGACTATTGCTAAATAAAGTGAAGGAGAGTGGTTTGATTTTCAAACACTAACATACAATCGTACCAGCTATTTCGTCTGTATAAAAATGTACCTTCTTCTGAAGCTGCTCTGATTGCATTGATGTTTGCAGTACCATTAATTTTATACATATGAGAGTTGGAGCCGAAACCACCAACACATGAGATCTAGGAACCAAAACCAAATTATGATTGGACGCAACAAACACTTACACATAACAGGAAAGAGAGGATTTTTAAGCATATGCCATGGAGAATAAGTGTTTATAATTAGGTTTGTATGGTTAAAGATAGAGGTGACAATCAGATTGGATTGACCCACCAAACAGACCCAAATTGATTATTTAGGTCGGATCAAATCTGTTTTTAACTTAAAATTTGATATTGATCCAAATCAAAACTAACTCAAAATTTTAGGTCAGACTTGGTTCAGATCGAGTATATGATCAAATTGAGTTTAAATCCAATTTTGGAAGAACCAACCCGTCAGATTAGCACGAAGAACCGATCAAAAGTCTAAAATTTATGAAGAAATAATTAAATTTTAGTCAGTTCAGATTGCTAATATACAACTTTAAATTTTACGAAATCAAAAGTGAACCAGAACCGAAACCAACTTGAGATTATGGGTCAAATTTGAATTAGATCGATTATCCGGTTAGTTTCGGTCCAGATTTTTAAAACCCTATCCATCGGATCATATTTATTTTTGGTAAAAAATCGATCTGAACCCACGGGTCAAATCCTTCGTTAAAGACAAATAGGAAAATAAATTCAAGGAAGGAACCTAATCTGTTGCAGACACAAAACTATGCCCTTGCATTGTATATATACACACAAATTCACTTTTTAAAACTTTTTTTATCAAATTTCTATTTCTGTTTGAGAGAAGAATCACATACAACTGCAGAAACACCATTAAGAGCGTCCTTGAATGAATCAGGTGAGAGAAGGTTTCCTGACAATGAAGAAAGAGCTTGGTCATCATTAAAGTTTAAGAATAATATTGATGAATATGTGCCAAACAAACCTCGGTGCCAAATCACATTGTTAGCCCAAGATTCACGCACAGATGGTCTTCCAGATCTGAAACGATGATGATGATATAAATGATTAAATAGCATAATGAGAAGCTGTAAATACCTAAGATAAGTCTGACATATAAAGAAAGAAAGTCATTTGCTGATTCACTGTGATAAAACACTTTAAACAAAACAAAAGACAACATTAGTATTATGAAAGTGCTATTAGATTTGACATTCTTGATCTATAAACTCAATTTAATTTTGACAAACTCTCATTGCATATACATTTATATAAAAGTATATTATTAGAAATCATGTTCGTTTAAAACTTATACATTTGTAGAAATAAGCTATAGTAAGACACGAAAGCATAACAACCAATAACTGATAAAAACAATACAATCAACATATGTTTAAAAAACTTAAAAAAAAATTCTTACAAGCAAATTATTCCTTAATAACCACTTCATTTGCTTATTTGTATGACCTTGAAATTTTTCAAACAAACTATCAAGCATTATTGATGACTTACTGACAAATATCTTCAGCTGCGTTAATATCTGATTGTATCACATGATAATATACATTTATGTCTATTTCATGTCTTTGTTAGGCGTTTTTCATGGGAGAAGAGTAGGATGGAACAATTAGAGAATATTATGGCCTTTAGTGAGCAAGCCACTTTCAGTACTATAAGACAGATAACTATAATTGTAATTGTTAGTAGAAGTTAAGAAAAGTTAATTGTCGTAGAAGTTAGGGGAGATTGATGATAGTTTAGAGAGGTTAACAAAAATAAGAGTATTAAATAGGGAAGGAGGATTGATGAGATATCATTAAAGAAGTGATCAAGTGGAAGAGGTGAGAGTCGTCGTCGAAGACTCTCAGTGTATTCATTTTTCATATTACCATTCCATAAATCAATATGATCAGTTTTTATCCTATCAAAGACGCAGAAGATCTTGACCACTTAAATATTTCTCTAATTGGTACATGGCTCTAGAGATTCTCGAACATTGGAGAGCCCTTATATGAGTATGCTTTTAGAGTTTCTTGAATTCTACATCGTGTGTGGTGTTGAAAATGGTATGCCAAGTTTGACATTCAAATTTTGGCTGCCATTACAAATGATAGAAATCTCTTGTTTTTTATAGTAAGTTGGGATTTAAGATTTAGGATTTAACATGTCACACTGTAAAATTTAATGCAAAATAGAACCAGAACCAATAATTTTTTTTGGCAATACCTCTCAGTGGATTTCTATAATTTCTCTAAGTGCTTTCCAATCCATTAAAAGCTATCATTCCGAATTACATTTACAAAGCAATAGTCATACCTACTCAAGCTGGCAACAGTCAGACCTTGATCCAAAGCCTCTCTACAAATATGCGAGCCAACGAACCCATTCCCTCCCAACACCAGCATCTGAAGAAGAGAGAATGAGTGAGATAATAGAGAATCAGTAATGTTACGTCTACTTTCTTCGCATACTCTCTTATTATATGCGCTGATGTATCAGTTTGTAATTGGTCTAATGAAAGTGTATTTAATATATTAAAATTAAAATAATAATTTATAATATTTATTACACTACTGGCAGTCCGTTACATCAACATGTACAATAAAAATTGATGCTAATAAGTTAAAACTAACATTATCCATAGAAAATAGCTTGGGACATGCAAAAAGAAGATGAGACCCGAGAACTACCTTTTCAGTTGGGGGTGGTGTAGTATTTACAGTTTCTGCTTCCTCTGTCTTAAAGGGTTCATCAATCTTATTAGATTCTGTCGACAGCAATCTCGAATTCCTTGATGCGATAACTGTACTGTATCCAACAAGATGAAGAAACATCAAAGACAATCGCGAGATTGAAAACAATAGCCAAGAATGTTTGTCACAAGTTCCTAGACAGAGTCCCAGAATTGATAAAACAAAAATAAGAGACAACTTGACGACAACAGCAAGTCTTTCATAAAGGATGATCACGAAAATTGATTCCAGTTTCGGGAAAAATAATGTCGGAAAGAGATTCAGTATAAAAAAGACCAATTCAAGGAACTGGTGAGGTTGGATAGAAAATTTATATATTTGCCAAATAATCATTGCATTTTATGCGTAGCTTAACCACAGCATTGCTTAAGCTATTAAAGTAAACACAGCAACAAAAGAACACAGTAGGACAACATATATTACTGCGATACCTACAGCGTGGAACAAAACTGAACCTGGAAATTGATGATCGTGAATGGATCGCCCTCCTCAAAAGAACCCTCATTTGATGTCTTCCTTCTGAAAAAAAATACTCTCTTTCTCTCCCCCAGATTCTTCTTGCCAAGATTATCACAGCGCTAGACGGTGTAGATCAATTTTGTTGGGGGGAGAGAGAGAGGTCAGAGCAGTTGCCACGTAGAAAGGAACTCGCTTGGCACTTGGGAGTTGGGGAAAGAATGAACGCGGCTCTCTCTCAGGCACACATGCCGAGTTGCTGGAAAATCCGAACCGGACCGATTTGTTTTGGTCTGGTTCGGTTGGTTTTTTCACACACAAGAATCATAATCGGTTTCTTTTTCTCTTAATTCAACAAAAAAGACGAAAGGATCAACACAACTATCTTCCCGGAAGACTCCTCCAAGAGAATTGTAGCCGACATATCTTTAGGCGTGAGACTTGTGAACTTGAGCCTGATTTTGATAGAAAATGGATTTGATCATATCAGGTCGAGCTTGATGAAACTAAATTAGAATTAAAACTCATCGAATAATTAATTCAATCCAAGTCTAACCCAATTTTAGTTCGGCTACGATTCAGGTTCACATTCAGTTTTGTAAAAGTCAAACTCTTGGTTACTGACCCAAACTAAATAAAGTTTAGTTATTACTTTATAAATTTTGGATTTTGTTGATTAATCGACCTGATCAGACGGGTCGATTTTTGTAAAATTTAATCTAAACTCAATCTAATTATATATTCAATCTGAACCAAATCCGACAAAAAAAATTTCAATTAATTTTGATTTTGATTCACATTAGTTTTTTAATTAAAAACTGATCTAATCCAAAACAAACAGTCAGTTTTGATAGGTCCATCCAATACAATTGCGGCCTTAAATAATTTTTTTTAACCTTTCTTCGGCTTGGTAGGTTTTCAACCGCTTTTTTTTCATGTTTGGGGCTGATTTGGTAAAAAAAGAAAATTGATCCATTGGGTGACCCGATTTCCCGAATTTGTTTTTAAAAACGATGAACCGACCCAATGAACTATGAGTTTAAACCCGACTAACCGACCCATGAGCTTCGCCCATCCCCAGAACAATATTGTAATGTGAACACTTGAAGGTCAAGGTCAACCATATTGGTCCAAATAAGAGGGAAGATAAGCTGTAGTTATTTGACAAGTGACACATAATTGGAAAGCAAATTGAAGGGGAGGACCATGCGAAAGTGGTGGGGCTTATCCTTTTACCAAAATAATCTTACAATATTAATTAAGCTAAGATATTAAAAAATAATTTAATATTATTTTTATGAATATAATTTAATATTAGGCATCGCATTCCATATAAAATGTTCTTCATAATTTCTTCTTTTTTGACCATTTTGCATTTTTTTCATTAGTTTCAAAGAACTAGTTTGAACCGAACGACTTCTGGCATACGAAAAATAAATTCGGGTCAGTATAAACTCGTATTTCTTGATCTTATTTAGGCCGATCGAGTTCTTCAGTAGAGAAAATAGGTTCGAAATTCAAGTTATTTTTGAAGTTTCTCTCCGAAATTTTCTCGAGTTTTAATTGGTGTAAAGGGATACATGAAGGTGTCGTAGGTGACAAATGATGACTATGGCCATGGGGACATCTTGACTAAATCAATATCTTGACTTAGTCAACGTATTTATAACATTATGCATCAAATCAAACACACCCTTTTCTTGGCCTAACCCTAATGTCGTGACATTTGGTTCAATAAATAACTTTGTCGCAATTTCTTTTCTTCAACAAATAAATTCTTCGTCACGTGT
>QAOC01000211.1:0-21538 GCA_003255005.1 Begonia fuchsioides
GCTCCAGCAAAGGAAGGAAAAAAAAAGGGGGTTCAAACCAAACCACTCCAAGAGAGAATGGTTCAACCCGAACCACCCCTGCAAATTGGTCCAAACTAAACCAAAATGTTTACATAAAAAAAATCCCAAATAACTTAGTATTTTACAAACACAAAAATCAAACATCACTTGGCTATTCCTTGGAAGCCTTCATCCCCCCCCAAATAGTGGTGCATACGGCCTCCATTATCTTTGAAACCGAGTGTAGTTATGTCCCGGGTGGTGAACTTGGCAAGGAAGATCTTGGATTTTTGGCTAACTCCTTCTCTTATTTATACTTCCATTGTAAGCAATGTTTGGGGAGTTCTTGATCATGATGTCAAGGAATATCTAGGAGCTCCAATGTAGGGACAAATGTACCTGCAAAATCAACAAACATATTAGCTAAAAGTCTTGCACGGCTTCGAGTTGTTGCTCCTTCCGGTTGATGATGAGTCCCGGGCACATCAGGTACCCTCTCAACCAAAGATGGATGTGAGCATCGATTTTGTTTTAGGATTACCTCGGACTCCTAGAGGAAAAGAGGCCATCATGGTGGTTGTTGACCGCTTCTCCAAGATGGCTCACTTCATATCTTGCAACAAAATCGATGATGCTAATCAAGTAGCCAAATTGTTCTTCAAAGAAATTGTTAGGCTTCATGGAGTTCCCACCACAATTGTCTCGGACCGGGACACCAAATTCTTGAGTTCTTTTTGGAAGACTTTGTGGAGAAAACTTGGAACTAAATTGTTGTTTAGCACTTCCTTCCACCCCCAAACAGATGGCCAAACAGAAGTGGTAAACCGCACATTGGGATCATTGCTAAGAAGCATCGTGGGAAAGAGACTCTCGGATTGGGATGCACAATTACCTTATGTGGAGTTTGCATACAACCGAAGTGTGCATAGTGCAACTCAAACATCTCCATTTGAGGTGGTTTATGGTTTCAACCCGTCCACTCCTTTGGACTTGATCCCATTGCCGAGCCAAGAACTAGCCAATCCGGATGGAGCACAAAAAGCTAAGCAAGTCCAAGCCATGCATGCTAAGGTGCAAAAGGCCATAGCCAAGAAAAATGAAGCCTATGCAAAGTATGCTAACCGTGGCCGAAGGGATGTGGAATTCAAAGTGGGCGATCTTGTGTGGCTACACTTAAGGAAAGAAAGATTTCCTAGCCAAAGAAAGTCCAAACTTCTCCCTAGGGCCGATGGTCCATTTGAAGTCACCGAGAAGATCAATAAGAATGCCTACAAGTTGAAGCTTCCTGGGGACAATGGAGTTTCGGCATCATTCAATGTACAAGATCTCTCACCATATTTGGGAGAAGTACCGGAGGAAGAGGAGGAGAAGCCCATAGATTTGAGGGCAAATCCTCAATCACCCGGAGGGGATGATGTGCTTGGGAACCAACAACCACCAAAGGGGGCGACAACCCGGAGCCGAGCAAGATAACTAGCTAACATGTTTGTTGATTTTGCAGGTTTCACTTTTTCTTCCTTGGATCTCTTAGGAGCTCCCTCACATCATGATCAAGAACTCCCCAAGCATTGCTTACAATGAGAGTATAAAGAAGAGGAGAAGTTGGCGGAGTTACAAGATTCTCCTTGCCGAAGCCTCCCACCCGAACCGTGACCACATCCGGCTCCATGCATTAAGATGGCCGAATGCCCCATCACCATTATGGGAGAGTAGTTCCTGCAAGAAGAGTCCATAAGGAGTGCTGAATATTTGTATATGTATTTGGGGTTATAAATCTTTTAAGTAGGGAAGTATGTTTTGTTGTAATCAAATTTGTTCGGTTTGAACCAATTTTGATGGGATTTTGGTTCGGTTTGGACAAACCCAAGCCCTTTTTGATGGAACTTAGGTCCAACCCTAAGTTTCTATTTATCCTTTTTTTTAGATATGCTTGGGACGTGGCTTTAGTTGATAGTTCCATGTGGTTGGATTAGGAGGCTTGGTGGGACCCAATTCTCACCTAACTCCTACTCTAGCCACTCATTGGTCCCTAATTTTAGGTTTGCTTTTTTATTTCTTTTGTGTAATTTGGAGGGTGTATGAAACCCTCTTCCACGATGAATGAAAGGAGAAAAGAGATAATGGTAAATTGAAGAAGCTTTGAAGCTCTCAAGCCCTTCCTTTTCTCACGGCATTTGGGAATCTAGGTGAGTAACATCCTTGATTCTTGTTTTTCTTGGTGTTGGTGATTAGCTAGGATCACTAAACCTTACTCCAACCTCCTTCCTCACTTTTTTAGGAACAAAAGCGAGCTTGGAAATCCCATAGCCTTCCTCCATTTGTTGTTTGCATTTGTGTTTTGTCTTTGTTGTTGGTTGCTGTTTTTGGTGCTTACCCGACTGAATTTGTGCAACAAAAGTCCAATTCGTGCCATTTCTGTTTTCCGTGAACAAAAGTCCCCAATTTTATGGCTGTGAGTTCCTCTTTCATGGTTTGAAATAACTGTTCTTTAAGTTTAGCCACAGCCCCTCCCCATCAAGAGTTATGCATGCTTTTTCCACTGCCTTCTACCCGAATTCCTGAAATCGGGCAGTTCTGTCCATCAATTTTCTATCCTGCATATCTTCCAATCTACATGTGATTTGTCCCTCAAACCACTTGCAATTTCTTCCCACTTCGTTGAAGTTAAGTTCTGCCAATTTCCACCCTCCCAGACTCCCTGCATTGGAAGTTGTGCAGAAGTCTCCCCAACACTCCTACACTGTTTCTTTCAGCTTTGTCTGTTTGTGCACCTAACATTGCCTCCGTGTATTTTATTGATCCACACGTGTTTTAAGCTGTAAATTTGGTCAAAATTAGCCCACTCTCAAAGGTTTAAGTCCTCCAATTTCTAGCTAAAGCCCCTGTATGCGTTTGGAGTTCTCCTTGCTCCAATCCCTTGTTGCTGCCTACCTTTCTTTCTCTCGGCAGATTGTTGCCATCTCCTCTCTTCCCGACACCTCCGCATCTTGGAGCGTGTCACTAATTGAGAAGTTACAACTTCCAACTGAAGAGCATCCGCAACCATGGTGTGCTACGAGAACCAGGATCACACACACTTGATCGGACTTGTCACTTTTCACATAACCGGAGAAGTCGCGTGTACAGCGATCGGGAAATTGGCTCGGGCCAATTTAGGATGGGGTTTGCGGAAGCGTAATATGATAAGAATGAAAGTGTTTGGTGGTGGAAAATATGGAGTGGCTCGGTAGAATGTGGGAATGACTCGGTGGTTAATGTATGGACCGGGATCGGTTTGTGGAGGAGTTTGAAGGCTCGGGGATGAAGATGGTGTAAGGCAATGGATGAAGGCAATTCAATACTTGAGAGATCAAAGTATTGAACTCGGTAGACCTTGAATGTCTTCTCGGATATGACGCACCAATGAACACTCGAGGGTTGATAAAACTAGGTCGAATATGACTCACCGGAGGGGAAATATCGGAGGGAGCTTCGATCCTTTCGAGAAGAAGGTGCAATGCATAATTTTTACTAAAATTCTCTCTATTGAAAACGGAAATCGATTACAATACTTAAAGACATAAAATTGAACTAACTATCTAAGAAGAAGGAAGCTTTCGGCCTTTGGATTGATCAAACACTTCATGTTGACTTTGGAGAAGTCCTTTGCGTGATTCTTGGTCGGAGGATCCGATTCATGCAGGTTCTTCGAGGGTTGGTTCGAAAGTCGACCGAGGTTGTCTTGGTTGACCGGGAGGTGCTTGTGGTTGACCGAGAGTGTGCGTCGGATGAGCGGAGCTCCGAACTAATGAGGGATTGGTTCGAGCCAATCTGGATCTGGGGCTTCTAAAGTCTTCTCGGTGGTCAACTAGATGTAGTGCACGGTCTAGTTCTTTGTTGGTCCGATTATGACTCGAGCGTGTGTGTGGGCACGTCCAAATGGGCCGAACCGGCAGGCGTGTATGTGCGATCTTCAAGGGATCCGTGAGTTTGTTGAGCAAAGCTTTTGATTGAAGATCCTCTGATGATTCAACAGCTGGTTCACGGATTTTGTGCATGAGAATCCCTTGTGGTTTGCTGGTGGATCGGTGATCGGCCTTGCTCGTGCATTCGATGAGTGATCTACGGTCATCAAGAAGATATGCTCGTGCGTATCTGATCCTCTACCTTTCCTTGACCAAATAAGTGAATATCTTGACAAATAAAGTCAAGTTGTCGAGAGAGTTTGGTCAGGGTCTTCGGGTTGGCCGATAGTGGGCCGAGCCTCGTGAGAGACTCGGCCATCTTGGGCTTCCAATGGTGCATTCAGCGTCCTTTGTCTTTAGACTTCTTGCTTTCTTCATTAAGTCTTCTAAATGCTGAAAATAAACTAAAGTGGCCAGGCTCGGCGTTGGGTGGGCCGAGGAGTCGGGCTCCGTGGGAGACCGCGCGATCCAAGGGGATCGGACCGTGCGTTCCCTCACGCTGGCCACTTATTATGCTGGGCCGAAGCCCTAGTGGACTTCGGCTAGGCCGACGACCGAGGCTTGGGTGGTCGTCGGGTTGGGGTCGTGGGGCGCCCGTTGGGTGCGGGGCGTGTCTCGGTCACGAGCCTCGGTTGCGTCATGGGCTGAGCTTTGACATGGTCTGGTGTGCGCGTCGGGGCCAGGAATGGCCGAGCACCAAGTGATGGAGTGCTTGCGCCATTTTCGATCATGCTCGGAAGGTGTTTCCGAGGCTAAGAGACCTGCAAAACGAGCAACTAATTTAGAAAAATCGGGTGGGCTCGTTGGGCTGGTCGGGGTTTGATCCATGATGTGCTCGGGTTGCACATCAAACCATATAGGCTCCGATGGTTAAATGATGAAGGAGACCTAAAGGTGACAAAACGTGCAAGGATTGAGTTCACCATTGGGAGTTGTAAGGATTCGGTCTTATGTGATGTGCTACCAATGGATGCAAGCCACCTTCTCCTAGGGATGCCGTGGCAATTTGATAAGCACACCATTCACAATGGACTCACCAATGAATACTCATTCAAATGGGAGAATCGGAGCATTAGGCTTGTACCTTTGACACCCTCGGACATAGCCAGGGATGATAGAATAAGGAGGGAGAACTCTTCCAAGAAGGTGCTAATTATCAACAAAAAGGAGCTCACCCGGGAAGTGCTTCAAGTAGCACCGATTGTCTTAATTATTTTCCGGGAAAGAATGGAAGAAATTGGAGGGGCCTCGGAAGAGGTGTTAGCCCTCTTAGAAGAATATGGAGATGTCTTCCCCGAAGAATTGCCCACCGGCCTACCTCCCATCCGAGGGATAGAACACCGTATAGATCTTCAGCCCGAGGTGGTTCTACCCAATCGTCTGGCTTATCGAATGAATCCCAAGGAGGCCAAGGAATTGGATGAACAAGTGCAAGAATTACTTAAGAAGGGGTACATCCGAGAGTCCCTAAGCCCTTGTGCGGTGCCAACCTTATTGGTGCCAAAGAAGGATGGCTCTTCTCGGATGTGCATAGATAGCCGTGCCATTAACCAAATAACTATCAAGTACTGGTTTCCCATTCCCCGCCTTGAAGACCTTTTGGACGAACTTAGTGGAGCTGCATACTTCTCAAAGGTCGACCTCAAAAGCGGTTATCATCAAATTCGGATGTTGGAAGGGGATGAGTGGAAAACCGCCTTCAAAACCAAGTATGGACTCTATGAATGGTTAGTAATGCCATTTGGGCTATCTAATGCCTTGATGTGCCTTCCTTGGGGGTCGGCGCACCATGGGTCGAAAGAATGCGGTATGCGGGGCTCGGATGAACGTCGCGTATGGCAAACAGGAAAATGGCGTGTGGGATTTGTAGAGTTGTGTTGCGGAAGCGTATGGTGATGGGAAAAATGGGGAATGGTTGAATAAAAGTGGAGATGGCTCGGTAAAATATGGGAATGGCTCGGAAGGTGGAAATATGGTGAATTTCGGGAATGGAAGGAAAGAGTGATCGCTCGGTGGAGTGGGTGGACTCTTTAGAG
This sequence comes from Begonia fuchsioides, assembly GCA_003255005.1. Lineage (NCBI taxonomy): Eukaryota > Viridiplantae > Streptophyta > Magnoliopsida > Cucurbitales > Begoniaceae > Begonia > Begonia fuchsioides. Next base: position 5,981 of record QAOC01000211.1, read on the forward strand.
TTTTTGGGTGTAGATGGATGGACAATTTGAATACCTGAGCAATCAAGGCATTCTCCTCGGTAGACCTCGCCCGCACTCGGATGTGACGCACCGATCGTACGTGCAAAGGGTTGACGTTCTCGGCCGGATATTATGCACCGGAGAAGTATACGTCAGAGAGAGCTTCAAACCTTTCGGGAAGAAGGTGCAATGCACAATTTTTCTCTAAAAATTCACTCTATCTCATTCAAGTGCAAGTGTTAAACTTAAATAGCAAAAACGTAAAAGATAAAAAGCTAAGAAAGATAAATTAAGCCCTTGGATGACTTGAACACCTAAGATTGCTTCGGAAGGTCTCCGGTTGACTTTAGGCTCGATTCAAGAAGATTGCGTCTTGACCGAAGGTGACCATGGTTGACTGAGAGGGTGCACCCGGTGGGATAATCTTCAAGCCATGAAAGATTGGCTCGTGCCAATTTGGATCCGGGGCTTCTAAAAGGCTCTTGGTGGTCTGAAAGAGGTGTCACGTGGTCTGGTTCCTCGGTTGTCCGGCAATGGTTCATGAATGTGCGCGGCCGACTTGAAAAAGACCGAACCGGTGGTTGATCCGATCTCGGATATGGTGGGATCCGCGAGGATATTGTGGAAAGTTGTTGCTCGAAGATCCTCTGAAGATTCAACAGATTGATCACGGATTTTATGGATGAAAATCCCTTGTGGCTCGCCGGTTTGTTAGTGAACGGTCTTGTGTGCGCAGTTTGACCTTATCTTCATGTCATCACGAGATTTGTCCGTGCCATTTTGAAAAGGTTGTTATCCAACGATCCTCCTACAAATATGGCAGCTTTAGCACGGCTGGATTTGCATGAAAGTCGTGTTTGATCGAGGGTGATCTTTGGTTGTCCGTTGGATGTGCGCTCGGTTGATCTTATCTCGGATTTCTTTGGATTCACTCGTGCTAATTTTGAAATATCGTTGTCCAACGATTCTCCTATGAATATGGCAACTTTAGCATGGATTATATGGATGAAAATCCCCTTTGTTTCGCCGATGGTCCGATGGTCAATTTTTGTGCGCGCCCGGTGGATACTCTTCGGACATCTTGAGATTTATCCGTGTCAAACTCGAACCTTATCTTGTCCTTTACCAAATAACCAGATTACTTAAAGATTTAAGTAAAGTGGCCGATGTAATTTAGTCAAGGTCTTCTAGTGGGCCGAGGCTTGACCGTGGGCCGGTCAATGTTCGGCCGAGATGGTCCTTCGTGGGCCTTCGTCTATGGAATGTGCGTTCCTCTTCTTGGGCTGTCTTCTCTTCCTTTTCTAAGGCTAATTGCTGGCTGAAAAGAAATAAACTAAGTGTGACCGAAAAAAGGGCCCATGGTTGAACACTTGATCCGTGGGGATTTGGATCGAGCGTTCTCCCATGTCGGTCACTTATTCCAACTGGCCGAAGCCCTAGAGGACTTTGGCAAAGCCGACGACCGTGTCTCCATTGGTCGTTCGGTCATGGTTGTGGGGCGCCGGGCGTGTCGTGGTCATGAGCCTCTGACGTGTCATGGGCCGGTGCGTCGGGAGGCTGGGCGCTGGGCTTGTCTTGTCCGGGGATGCTCGGATGCTAACCGAGCAAAGTCCTTGGCCGCTCGTGATTTTCCTCGGACATTGTTTCCGAGGGTAAACTTCCTGCAAAACAAGCACACAAATTAGCAAAATTGGCCGTGCTCCTCGGCGCTAGATCGACAATGTGCTCCCGTTGCACATCATCCTCCCGGGGTACTTGAGGATTTGTCCTCAAATCTATCTTTTCTTTATCAATCTCCCCGGGTTTGTGGTCGGTGAGGCGCTCATGTTTTGCTTTGGGGCCCACGGCCTCAGTGTGGGGCCCTGATGTGCCTTCCTTGGGGGTCAGGGCACTGTGGTGATGTGCCACGGATGACACCACTCGATTGATGAAGCAAACTATTTTTCTGATGAGTTTGTTAATTTTGTAGGAGGCTCTTTTCATAAAAGGCTTATCAAGAAGCCAATTATGAAGGGGAAAACATGCTTCCTTTTTGACAACTCTTTTGCATCCGTGGCATGGAAGGGTGATCCAAACCACCTAGGTGATGATAGCACCACTTTTGGTTTCGGCCTAGGATGACCTCCGGGGCTTGTGCGGCTGTTTTGAACTGGTTCCGGACCTGATTTGGCCGAGCTAGCTTCTACAAATATGTGGCCAACATCCTAAGGTTTCCAGAATGTGGCGGAGTATAAAATTTGGATAACAATTGCCCAGCCAACGAATGCCATTACAGAGGCATCCAGAAGATGGAGCGGCCCGGGAGCATCCAACCCATGGTGGCCGATCCATGGCCANCGTGAAAACCATGCAAGAATGTGTTGTTTATTTCTTTGATGTTTGTTGTTTAGTGTAGTGGCTGCAAGTGGGAGGTTAGGTTGTATTAGGATGGGTTGCAACCATGTTTTAGCTGCCCATGCCTCTCTTTTGGTGGAGAAGTCTTTGTGGCCCCCACTTGCCATCCCTCTTTAATGGTGATTTGCTTAGGTTTGTAGGAGGCCATTATGCCCATTTGTAGCTCGTGGGAAGGAGGGTTTTAACCTCCCTTTCTCAGCATTTTGCAGATTAGAAAATTTTGAATGTTGAAGCTTGAAGCTCTCCCCATTTTCTCTCACGGCAAAGCAAATTCAAGGTGAGTAATATCCTTGATCTTTGGTTTGTAACGGTGGTTGATCCGATCTCGGATATGATGGGATCCACGAGGATATTGTGGAAAGTTGTTGCTCGAAGATCCTCTGAAGATTCAACAGATTGATCACGGATTTTATGGATAAAATCCCTTTTGGCTCGCCGGTTTGTTGGTGAACGGTCTTGTGTGCGCGGTTTGACCTTATCTTCATGTCATCACGAGATTTGTCCGTGCCATTTTGAAAAGGTTGTTATCCAACGATCCTCCTACGAATATGGAAGCTTTACCACATATTATATGGATGAAAATCTCTGTTGTTTTGCCGATGGCTTGATGGACAAGTTTTGGTGCGCGCGCGGGTGCTTGGAAATGTGACCGGTTGAACCTTTCTCCTGATATTTCGGGATTTGTTCGTGCTATTTTTGAAAGGTTGTTGTCCAACGATTCTCCTATGAATATGGCAACTTTAGCACTTATTACTTGGATAAAAATCCCTCTTGTTACGCCGGTGGTTTGATGGACAGATTTTGTGCGCGCCCGGTGGATCTTCTTCGGATATCTTGAGATTTATCCGTGTCAAACTCGAACCTTATCTTGTCCTTTACCAAATAACCAGATTACTTAAAGATTTAAGTAAAGTGGCCGATGTAATTTAGTCAAGGTCTTCTATTGGGCCGAGGCTTGACCGTGGGCCGGTCAATGTTCGGCCGAGGTGGTCCTTCGTGGGCCTTCGCCTATGGAATGTGCGTTCCTCTTCTTGGGCTGTCTTCTCTTCCTTTTCTAAGGTTAATTGCTGGTTGAAAAGAAATAAACTAAGTGTGACAGAAAATAGGGCACATGGTTGAACACTTGATCCGTGGGGATTTGGATCGAGCGTTCTCCCATGTCGATCACTTATTCCAACGGGCCGAAGCCCTAGAGGACTTCGGAAAAGCTGACGACCGAGGCTTGGGTGGTCGTCGGGTCGTGGTCGTGGGGCTAGGCTCCGGGCGTGTCATGGCCGGGTGGGCCGGGTGTGTCTCGGCCGGGGGCGTCGGGAGTGTCTCGGCCGGGGATTCTCGGATGCCAACTGAGCAAAGTCCTTAGCCGCTCCTGAATTGCCTTGGATATTGTCTCCGAGGCTATGTTTCCTGCAAAACGAGCAACTAAGTTAGTCAAAAATCCCGTGCTCATCGGGGCTATGTCCATGATGTGCTCCCGTTGCACTAGGGGTGGGCAAAACCAGCCCGGATCCGCGGTTTTGCCCGGACCGGCCGGGCCAGGCCGGTTTTAGACGGTTTTTTCAATATTAAAAACTGGCCACCGATCCAGAAAATTGAAAACCGTGAATCACAGTTTTTTACCCGGTTGTTGACTTCCAAAACCGACAGAACCGCGGATCGTATAAAAAGCCGGCCGGCTGAACCTCTGATTTATATTTTGTTCCTATTCCTCGTTTCTAAAGTAACCTAAACGGCTAAACCTAATCGCTCTTCAGTCTCCGTCTCCACTCCCTCCATCTCCAGCCAATTTCTGTCTCCCCGACGATAAGCATACCATCGATTTTCGCTGATTTCTGCTGAACTCGTCGTCGATTTCACACTGTCGGCTAATCGTTGTCTCGCTGCTCTGTTGTCGTTGGGCTGCTGCTCATCATTTGTAAGGTAACCCAATAAAAAACTATCACTTGCAGGCAGTTTTAACGAAGAATAAATACTTTCAGAGGCTTCATTTATCCACAGAATATACTGATATACAAATTTCTCTGGAGCCCTACACTGGAATTTTAGCTGTTCTATTTATTTATAACTACCATGTCTAACTTTTTGCCTCATAATTGAACAAATATTTTGGGTTAGTTAATAGTTGGTTCAATATTTGGTTCAAAAAAATAAGTGCCGTTGTATTTCAGCCTACACATTCAAGGATTATCAGAAACAATTTGAAGTTTCTTTGTACTTGTTTAAAAACAGAATTTCTAAGTATTATTGCACATGTTTAATTAGTCATTTTGATTGTTGGTCGTCTTTATATTTGCGAAGCTTGAACAATTTACAATATGTAATTATATTGATTTCATTGCTTGTTGTTTGTTTTAAATCGCAAGAAAAAGCCATCTTTGAGAGGACTTTGGTTTTGAGGCATTGCTAATGTTACGTTAGATTCAGCAATTTGCAATATTCATTTAAAGAATATGGTTAAAAAAATTTTTGTAAAAAACCGGACCCGGTCCGGCCCAGCCCGTGAATGCCGAGCCTGACCGGGCCCGGTTCACGGTTGCAAAATATGGTTAACGAGTCCAACTCTATCAAAACCGTGTTTCACGGGTCGAGTATTATAGACTATAAAATCGGTCCGGCCCGGCCCGTTCCCACCCCTACGTTGCACATCAAACCCTTTGCACGTACGTTTGGTGAGTCATATCCGAGTGCGGGCGAGGTCTACCGAGGAGAATACCTTGATTGCTTAGGTATTCAAATTGTCCATCCATCTATACCCAAAAACTCTAAAGAGTCCACCCACTCCACCGAGCGATCACCCTTTACCTTCCATTACCCGATTTCACCCATAAATTCATCCACCGAGCCATTACAATATTCATCCAAGCCATTCCACTTTCCAAACGACCAACATCCCTTATTTCCATCACAATACGCTTCCGCAACACAACCTCACAATTCGCACGATCCAATTTCCCGTTTGCCGTACACGACGTTCCTCCGAACCCCGTGTGCGCGCATTCTCCCAACCCACGGTGCGCCGACCCCCAAGGAAGGCACATCATCTTGGTATCAGAGCAAAGGTTCGATTTTTATACTCTCTACAAATTTTCCAGAACTTTGTCTCATGAATACTCGAAGCGGTGCCGTTCACAACGCCGCCCGTGACCAAGCCACGAGCGAGCAAACCATGTTCTTCGATCCCCGTGACCATCGGGATCCCGAGGACAATAACCGAGAGCAATTCGAAGCTATGAATCGAAGAATGGACGCAATGCTCCAGTGGCTTGACGATATGGCCAAGCACGACCGAGCCCGCCCGGCACGGCCTACGCCACCTTATAGGCGAAGACCGGTGTGCAGAGGGCAACCCCGAGTGCGTCCGCATGAATCCGACCGATCCGAAGAAGACTACGAATATGAGCCCGATAATTACTCGGGAGATCGATATTTGGATTGGATTGAAAAGGTCGATAAAATTTTTGACCTTTACAATTATTCCGAGAAGCTTAAAGTCCAATTGGCATCTTTCGAACTTACGGATTATGCCTCATTATGGTGGAATAGTCTTCGTACACAACGAAGAAGAGATCACGAGGAGGAAATTAATTCGTGGAGATTAATGAAAGATTTGATGCGAAAACGGTTCGTACCGAGCCATTACCGTCAAGATCTATTTTTACAGCTCCAAGGCCTTCGCCAAGGAAATTCCAGCGTGGATGACTACCTCACGGACTTTGAGACATTACGGATTCGGTGTGACTTAGCCGAACCCGTGGAGCAAGTAATGGCGCGGTTCATTAGAGGCCTACGTTACGAGATTGGCGACGTGGTTGAATTGCAGCCCATAGAGTCGTTTGATGCTCTTATTCAAATGGCACTAAGGGTCGAAAGACAACTCAAGAGGAAGGGCAAGGCGATTGCTCAACGCCCGGCCTCAAAGCAGCCCACGCCATACCCGCCAGCGCCAAGACCCGAGGAACGCGACCCAACACCTAAGCCATGGGCCCCCAAGCGAGACACGGAACCCAAACCACGAGACTCGGGAGGCGAACAGCAAAGGGCCTGAGAGATTCAATGTTTCAAGTGTCTCGAACGCGGACATGTAGCAGCCCAATGTCCAAATTGCCGTGTCATGACCATTCTCAAAGAAACCGAGGAGGTCGTGAGCGAGGACGAGCCGGCCAAGGAGGCCGAGGATGCGCCGGCCCCGGTCGAGGACGACTTGTGTCAAGGACAAGATGGACCGGTCATATTGATGATCCGGCGGGTTTTATCAACTCAACCGCAACAAGAGACATACCAACGGGAAAATCTATTCCATAGCCGATGCTTGATCAATGGCAAGGTATGTTCAATAATTATTGATGGCGGTAGTTGCACTAATGTCGCGTCCCGCGACCTTGTCACGAAGTTAGCCCTATCCACGACCGAGCACCCAACACCGTACAAGCTATGATGGCTTACCGACCGAGAGGATATCCGAGTCACCAAACAAACCCGGATTGACTTTGTGATCGGTAACTACAAGGACGCGGTCCTATGTGACGTGGTGCCGATGAGCGCCACGCACTTGTTGCTCGGCCGGCCGTGGCAATTTGACCGAGACGTGCTACACCACGGCCGATCCAACCAATACACGTTCAAATGGAATGGGCGCAATATTATTTTGGCTCCTTTGACTCCGGGGAAAATTTCAAAGGATGAGGCCGATCGAAAAGAGGCATTGGCCAAAGCGACCCTTTTTATGGGCCGTAAGGAATTGAGGCGCACGGTGAAGCAAGAGGGTCCAATCATCATGCTCTTACACCAAGAGCATGAAGATGATCAAGAAGAGTCTATTCCCGAAATAGATCGGCCCCTCCTCGACCGATAGCGAGACGTGTTCCAACCGCTCCGCAGCATCGAGCACCACATTGACCTACAACCGGGAGCCATGTTACCAACCGACCACCGTATCGCCTCAACCCGGAGGAAAGCAAGATTTTACAAGAACAAGTGGAGGAACTCCTTGCTAAGGGCTATATTCGAGAGTCATTGAGCCCATGTGCGGTCCCGGCGCTCTTAGTTCCGAAGAAAGACGGGAGCCACCGCATGTGTGTCGATAGCCGAGCCATAAACGATATTACCATCAAATATCATTTTCCAATGCCACGGCTCGATGACTTGCTTGACGAACTTAGCGGTGCTAAGTTGTTTTCCCGGATAGATCTAAAGAGCGGCTACCATCAAATCTGAATGCGTGAAGGCGATCAATGGAAGACGGCCTTCAAGACACGGTACGGCTTGTTCGAGTGGCTCTTCATGCCCTTCGGACTCACCAACACACCGAGCACGTTCATGCGGCTAATGAACCACGTGGTCCGAGAATATTTGGGTAAGTTTATCATTGTCTATTTTGATGATATTCTTGTTTATAGTGCGGATGTACCGACCCACTTGGATCATTTAGAGAGGCTCTTTAATATTTTACGGGGGGCCAAATTATTTGGCAACCGCAAGAAGTGTGCGTTCGCTCAACGGCGCATACACTTCCTGTGCTTTGTGCTATCTGAGGACGGTGTCGAGGTCGACGACGCCAAGATCACGGCCATCCGAGAGTGGCCGATACCGAAGGGCGTCTCGGACGTCCGAAGCTTCCATGGACTCGCCAATTTCTACCGGCGATTATTCAAGGGTTTAGCACTATAATGGCACCTATAACCGAGCTTACGAAGAAAGGGAAGGAATTTACATGGTCCAAGCCGTGTCAAGATAGTTTTGACCATATCAAGACCCGGCTTTGCAAAGCACCGGTCCTTCCCCTTCTGGATTTTACTAAAGTGTTCGAGGTAGAGTGCCATGCCTCGGGAACGGGCATCGGAGTTGTTTTGATGCAAGAGGGCCGCCCGATTGCTTACTTTAGCAAGAAACTCAAAGGTGCGTTTCTCAATTATTCTACTTATGATAAGGAACTTTACTCCTTGATTCGAGCCATCGGAGTATGGCAACATTATTTGCTACCGAAGGAGTTTATTATCCACTCGGACCATCAAGCCCTAAAGTTCATCAAGAGCCAAGGGAAGCTTAACCGAAGACATGCCAAGTGGATTGATCGCCATCCAACGGCCGAGCGCCCTTCCATTCTATTTCCTTTACGAATTTTGTCTTTAAATAGGTTGTAAACCCTAGTCTTCACTTAGTGAAATTTTGATATTCAAGAGCCGAGAGCCTTCTATCAAACTCCCTCATCCGATTGCGTTTCTCCGGTGCGTCACATCCGGCCAAGCTAATCAAACCCTTCGGCGACTTCGGTGAGTCATATCCGAGCGTTGCCTTAGGCCTACCGATCCAAACACCCCCGGTTACTCAAGTGTTACGATCGTCGCCGCCCTCATCCACTTCCGACTATCTCCATATATTCGCTCCGTTCCCGAGTAATCACCCGACGACCCACCTAGTCCCCACCGAACCACCTCTCGAATCCTTCGAGCCATCCGCTGCCTCACACCTCCATACTCCATATTTCCATCATATTACCGACGACTATTCCATCCGTTTCCATAACTCCCGAGTTTACACCATCCGCGCCCCAATTCTTCTTCCCGGGCGCACCCCAACGCATCCACGGTAAGCCTTAGCGCGATCCTCGCGACCGAAGGCACACCATGGCCATGGGGCCCACCTTGACTTTATCACTTGCTAGAGGTATGGGTTACTAAGTCAAAGAGTTCTCCCATGCCTAAAGCTTCCCTAAGACTAAAAATACGTGCAGCCACGTTTTAATATCTTACAACAAAGAGAAATCAAACACTTGCATGGTTTTCACGTAAACCATGCAACTTATTACACACACGGTTATCACAAGCCAAAACCCCTATACCGAGGTTTCCTTCCAAGATCTCACCACTTTAAGTTATCCTTCCCATGCTGCATACTTTACTCTTCTTCTATTCCACTTGGAGAAGGAGGTTGCCAAGGCTCGAATGGATCATCTTGCCGAGGAGGAGTTTGGATTTCGGTTGTCTTCTCTCCTCCTTCACACTCCCACCTAAGGTAGTATTTGGGGTGCTCCATATCAACCGGTGAGGGGGCATCATGGAGATTCAAAGGAGGTATTATTATTCCTGCAAAATCAACAAACACATTAGTAAAACTCCTTGCTCGGCTACGGGTCATTGCACCCTCCGGTTGTTGAGGGCTCTCGGCCAAGCTATGGCTTCCGGGCATGTCACGGTTGGTGGTCCCCGGGATGGGGAGGTCCTTGTCTTGATTACGATCAAAGGAGGGTTGATAAACTTCGGAAGTAAACTCTTTGTCCTTGTTATCATGCTCTCGTTGTAAGAGCATGATTTTTGGGCCTCGTGGTCCGATGGTATGCGTCAATTCCCTTTGGTCCATTAAGAAGTTCTCCTTGACCGTCGCCTTTCTTTTGATGGCCCCATCCTTGGCCACTTGTTGTGGAGTCATGGGCGTTAAAATCACCTTACGACCATTCATAGTGAGAGTGTAATGATTTGCGCGCCCATCATGCATTACATGGCGATCAAATTGCCATGGTCTTCCAAGCAAGAGATGAGTGGCATTCATTGGAACTACATCGCATATGGCCGAATCTTTGTAATGGTCAATCTTGAATTCAACCCGGGTTTGTTTGGATACTCGGACATCCTCCTTGTCCGTGATCCATCGGAGCTTGTATGGTCTCGGGAGGTCGGTGGTTGGCAAGGACAATTTCTCCACTAGCTCTCGGGAAGCTACGTTGGTGCAACTCCCACCATCGATGATTAGAGAACACACTCTTTCCTTAACCAAACATCGGCTATGGAAGAGATTCTCACGTTGGTATGCTTTCGGATGTGGTTGGGAGGAGAGGACCCGTCGGACCATGAGCCAAGTCCCGTCTTGCGGTCGGCACTCGTCTTGACCGTGTATAATTGGGCCAAGTACCTCTTCGGGCATGGCCGTGTCCTTGGGTGGGCTCACAGACTCATCCTCGCTTACTATCTCCTCGGTACCTTCAAGGATCGTCATCACCCTCCGATTAGGGCATTGTGCTGCCATGTGGCCTCGGCCCAAACACTTAAAACATCAGATCTCTTGGGTCTGAGATCCTTCACTAGTCGCCTCTTGGGCTTGGATGGGCACTGATGTGCAACGGGAGCACATCGTCGATCTAGCGCCGAGGAGCACGGCCAATTTTGCTAATTTGTGTGCTCGTTTTGCAGGAAACTTAGACTTGGAGAATATGTCCGAGGATAATCGGGATCGGATACGAGTTTTTCTCAGATGGCATCCGAGCGTGTCCGACTACGATGAGCCCGGCGCACCGGGCCATGATACGGCCGAGGTTGACCCGCCCGGTGCCAAACGGGCGCCCCACGATCATGACCCGATGACCCATGGAGTGGTGTGCAGCGTGCACCAGGATCGCACACACTTTATCGGAATTGTCGCGTGTACGGAGATTGGGAAATTGGCTCGGGCCAATTTAGGATGGGGTTTGCGGAAGCGTAACGTGATGGTAATAAGGGGGTTTGGTGGTGGGATTTTGGGAATGGTTCGGTAATTTATGGAGATGACTCAATAGTGAATGTATGGACCGGGATCGGTTTGTGGAGGAGTTTGAAGGCTCGGGATGAAGATGGTGAAGGTAATGGATGAAGGCAATTCAATACTTGAGCGATCAAAGTATTGAACTCGGTAGACCTTAAATGTCTTCTCGGATATGACTCACCGATGAACACTCGAGGGTTGATAACACTCGGCCGGATATAACTCACCGGAGGAGAATTATCGAGAGGGAGCTTTGATTCTTTCGGGAAGAAGGTGCAATGCACAATTTTTACTAAAATTCTCTTTATTGAAAACAGAAATCGAATACAATACTTAAAGAAATAAAATTGAACTAACTATCTAAGAAGAAGGAAGCTTTCGGCATTTAGATTGATCAAACGCTTCATGTTGACTTTGGAGAAGTCCATGTCCGTGAAAGTCGACCGAGGTTGTCTTGTGGTTGACCGAGAGGGTGCGTCGGTATGGGCAGAGCTCCGAACGAATGAAGGATTAGCTCGAGCCAATCTGAATCCGGGGCTTCTAAAGTCTCTTCGGTGGTCAACAAAAGGTAGCGCACGGTCTGGTTCTTTGATGGACCGGTGATGACTCGAGTTGGTGCGAGGGCACGTCTAGATGGGCTGAGCTAGCGGTCGGTCATGGGCGAGCTTCAAGGGATCCGCGAGTTTGTTGAGGAAATCTGTTGATTGAAGATCCTCTGAATATTTAACAGCTGCTCCAAGGATTTGGTGCATGAAAATCCCTTGTTAGTCGCTGGTGGTTCGGTGATCGGCCGATGGTTAATCTACGATCATCACAAAGATATGCTCGTGCCAAACTTGATCATCTTCCTTATCTTAACCAAATAACCAAAATACTTAAAGATTAAGTAAGTTTGGCCGATAGAATTTGGCTAAGTCTTCGAATGGGCCGATAGTGGGCCGTGTCTCGTGATAGGTTCGGCCATCGTGGGCTTCCAATGGTGCATTCAGCGTCCTTTGTCTTTAGACTTCTTACTTTCTTCACTAAGTCTTCTAAATGCTGAAAATAAACTAAGGTGGCCGGGCTCGGCGTTGGGTTGGCCGAGGAGTTGGACTCCGAGGAAGACCGCGCGATCCAAGGGGATCGGACCGTGCGTTCTCTCACGCTGGCCACTTATTACTGGGCCAAAGCCCTAGTGGACTTTGGATAGGCCGACGACCGAAGTTTGGATGGTCGTCGGGTCAGGGTCGTGGAGCGTCCGTCGGGCGCGGGGCGTGTCTCGGCCACAAGCCTCGGTTACGTCGTGGGCCGGGCTGCCGGGTACGGTCGGACATGGCCCGGTGTGCGTGTCGGGGCCGGGAATGGCCGAGCACCAAGTAATGGAGTGCTTGGGCCGTTCCCGATCATGCTCGGAAGGTGTTTCCGAGACTAAGAGACCTGCAAAACGAGAAACTAAGTTAGTAAAATCAGGTGGGCTCGTTGGGTCGGTCGGGGCTTGATCCATCATGTGCTCGGGTTGCACATCATCCTCCCGGGGTACTTGAGGATTTGTCCCCAAATCTACCCTTTCATCCTCTAAATCGGCAGGATCATAATCATCATCCAAGTATGGTGAAAGATCTCGGACGTTGACCGTAGTGGTAATGACATACTCACCCGGTAACTCGAGTTTGTATGCATTCGGGTTGATGCGCTCGGTCACCCGAAAAGGTCCGTCGGCTCTTGGCAGCAATTTAGCGTGCTTATGCTTAAAGTACCGCAGCTTAAGCCACACTAAATCTCCTTCTTTGAAAACTTTCTCTTTTCGGCCTCGGTTGGCCGCTTGAGCATACTTGGCATTTTTCTTCTCGATCCGCTTCTTAATTTTCTTGTGCAATTGACGGATCTTCTCGGCCTTATCAAGGCCGTCGGTGTTGGTGTGCTCCTTGCTCAGCAATGGAAGTAAATCCATCGGTGTAGACGGGTTAAAGCCGTAAGCAACTTCAAAAGGAGTTATACCCGTGGTGTTGTGGCGGCACCGGTTGTAACGGAATTCAATGAATGGCAATTGAAGATCCCATGTCGAGATCCTCGTATCCACCGTGTTTTGGAGGAGTGAGCCAAGTGATCGGTTTACTACCTCCGTTTGACCATCGGTTTGTGGGTGGAAAGCCGTGCTAAAAAGTAGCTTGGTGCCGAGTCGTGCCCATAAGGTCCTCCAAAAAGTGCTAAGGAACTTACCATCTCGATCAGACACGATTGAATGGGGCATGCCGTGTAGTCGGACAATCTCCTTGAAAAATAGTTCGGCGATGGCCGTGGCTTCGGCGGTCTTGGCACATGCCACAAAATGCGCCATCTTTGAAAAGCGGTCGACCACTACCATAATGCAATCTTTGCCTCGGCTTGTACGTGGGAGTCTGAGAACAAAATCCATGCTAATATCGTGTCATGGGTGGTTGGGTACCGGTAAGGGTAACTAAAGACCTTGGGGTAGTGTTCGGGTCTTGGCCTTCTTGCATACCGCGCACCGTTCCACAAAGTGGTGCACGTCCCGAAATAAGTGAGGCCAATAAAAATGCTCTTTAAGCATCTCCCAAGTCTTTTTCTCTCCAAAGTGGCCCGTAAGGCCGCCCCCGTGAGCCTCGGTTATGAGGGACTCTCGGATGCTTCCTCTCGGGACACATATGCGTCCTCCTCGGAACAAATATCCATCGTTCACGTGATAGCCAACCAATTCACCCTTGGCGGCTAACTCAAACCGTGAACCAAAATTGGGGTCACCCGTGTAACAAGTTCTCAACCAATCTAACCAAAGAATCGTACCCGTAGTTTGTTGAAAAGAATGCTCCTTCGTGATAGTGCATCGGCCACAACGTTAGTGTCACCCTTTTTGTACTTGATTATGTAGGGGTACTTCTCCAAGAACTCTATCCACTTTGCATACCTTCGGTTTAATTTGCCTTGCCCCTTAATAAACTTGAGAGCTTCATGGTCGGTGTGGATGATAAACTCTCGGGGCAGCAAGTAATGTTGCCAAACTTCAATGGCTCGGATCAAGGCATAGAGCTCCTTGTCATAGGTTGAGTAATTGAGTATCGCGGCTTTGAGCTTCTCGCTAAAGTAGGCTATCGGGCGGCCTTCTTGCATAAGGACCGCTCCAATACCCGTTCCGGAGGCGTCACACTCAATCTCGAAGACATTGTTAAAGTCCGGAAGGGTTAGCACGGGGGCTTCGCAAAGTCGGGCCTTGATGGTGTCAAAACTTGTTTGACAAGGCCGGGTCCATGCAAACTCTTGGCCCTTTTTGGTGAGCTCGGTCAAAGGGGCCACAATAGTGCTAAAGCCCTTAATAAAGCGTCGGTAGAAGTTTGCAAGCCCATGGAAGCTTCGGATATCTGAGACACTCTTCGGAATGGGCCAATCTTGGATAGCCCGGATCTTCTCGACATCCACTTCAACACCGCTTGTGGATAGGACAAAGCCGAGGAAGTGTATTCGGCTTTGGGCGAACACACACTTCTTGCGGTTGCCGTATAATTCCGTGCGCCGTAGGATCAAAAATAGCCGTTCCAAGTGGTCGAGATGGCTCGGCATATCAGCACTATAGACAAGTATATCATCAAAATAAACGATAATAAACTTACCGAGGTACTCTCGAAGCACGTGGTTCATGAGACGCATAAAGGTGCTCGGGGCGTTGGTAAGGTCGAATGGCATGACAAGCCACTCAAATAGCCCGTACCGGGTCTTGAAGGCCGTCTTCCACTCGTCGCCTTCGCGCATCCGGATTTGATGATAGCCGGATTTCAAGTCTACTCGGGAAAAGATGGCCGCTCCGCTAAGCTCGTCGAGCAAGTCATTGAGCCGTGGCATGGGAAACCGATATTTGATAGTAATGTCGTTGATGGCTCGGCTATCCACGCACATCCGATGACTTCCATCTTTCTTCCATCTTTATTTGACTTAATCCTGTATGCATATGGAATATTAACCGTTACACCTCACTGTTTCTGTCTTGGACTTTCTCCTTGGCAGATTACCCTTGTGTCTTCTTTCTCCCAACACTTCTCATAACCCCGAGCGTGTCATTTGGTATAAGAGCCAAATATCCCTTTCCAACTTCCTTTTTGCCTCTGTATTTTTGTTGTTTATTTTGATAATATGTATTCACTAGTTGCACCACATTCGAGATCAAACCGAGCAGCAAAAAGCCATTACTCGGATTACCTTGAATCGGACTATTATGAATCGTTGGAGGAACTCAAGCTCCTTGTGTTGGAACTTCGTCAAGATCTTCACAAGTTGAATAAAAGTTATGCTGCTTCTCTCCAACAAAAAGTGGAAGAAATTGTTGAGGTACAAACCGAGCAAGTGGATGATGTTGTTGGTTTTGAGGAAAATAAATTTTCCCCGGAATCCGACAACTCTAATGATATCTTTGAGAATCTTCATGAGCCTAAAAAAGAAGAGATCATAGAAAACCCTTCATTGGCAGCAACATCTCATCCTTGCATGGAAGGGACAAATGATTTTGAAGAGTTTATAATGAAATACCATTGTATCCAAGTAGACCTTGAGGATGACATGGCCAAACCGCACAAGGTTGTGGGCGAAAGGTATGATCTATTTAACCAAGTGCTTAGTTACCTTCATCATATTGGTTTCAGTGGACGTGGATATTTTAATGGTATTGAT
>QAOC01000215.1:0-20302 GCA_003255005.1 Begonia fuchsioides
ACCATATGAAAAGTGTAAAACTACAAAAAAAGACAATGAGGTATCCTCTTCAAGCAACAAAAAAATATCAGTGCTGAACAATGGCTTTCCCAAAATAAACAAGCACATATCCTGTGCATAGAGCCATATGCCATTCAGCAGCATAAAACTAACTCCCACGAAGATATACGATAAATAGTTTGGTCGTAAAAAAATTTTCCTATTACGGCAGACCAAAAACCTGAAAAGTAAGCCATTGTACTCATCCACTATAGAATTTGCATTTTCTCATTATAGTTGCAAACAGGATGACAAGAAATAAATTTCAAAGAATAAAATACAAAGATGACGGCTAATAGCACAACAAAGAAAAAAGTGTGTTTCCAAATTCATCACTCTCCGTGCACCAAAAAAAAAGTAAAAAACAATTAAGAAACAACAATAAAGGGTGGTGTCATTTTAGATCCCAATCCAACGATGTAATTCAAAAATCACACTGCTGCTTACATGAAACTCCTTCATCTGTAATATCAGCCATCTTGCATGCATATGACACAATCTTTACAGTAAGTTTGTCCATGATAAGAACCTAAATATTGAAAACTCCAGAATCAATCAAATGAAAAGAAAGTATGTTGGCATGTTTGCACCATAAAATAAAAGCACATAAGTAATGTAAGTTCTGTGATAACTCAGAATATAGACATAGGGAATCAGATTAGTGGAAAATCCAGCAGGTGACAGCTTGTTGAAAATATGCAACCTAAAGACAAAAAGAGCTGTTCCTTTCTCTCCTATTCGTACAACCAAAAACACCAAAATAATCCTCTCCAAAAAAATTGTAAAGGGAATCAAGTCTTCTTACAAAAAAGAAACTCTTTTTTCCCTTGGAAACTTGCACATAGTTTTGCTTTTATCTAACCACCTACAACTATAGGAATTCTACCCCACTTCGAAACCACCAAATTAGTGTCAGCAATTACTAACAAATTATTGTTTAACATATACATGTTTTATCAACTACTGAACTACCATTCAATTTGTACACAACCCTCGCATATTTTTGACAACCCAAAGAGGATAGTCGACATGGTTTTATTTCACATATTTGCTCCTCAATGACCCTGATGTAACTCATAGGAACTATTTTCATCATTAAGATTTTCAAGACCTAAAATTGTAAAACTCAGTGAAAAATAAAAAAATAAAATTGTTTGAAAGAGTGAATTTTTCAGGAAATTTCCAACAAGAAATAAGCAGTTGAAATATGATTATTAGAGAAAATTTTGATAAGAATGACAAAAGCGTAGTGTAAATACCTTCCAAGTTGACTTTGAATCTCCGGTTTTAGCGGCAAGCAGCATCTCCTGCAATAATCCTAACGACACAATAAAAAGGGAAAAATAAATTATAAAGTCCAAACTCCATATCAGGCAACATAAACGTAATATTTTATGATGGCAGACAACTCCAAACATCTTAGGAGCCACCACTTCTCAATGATATTATCTAAATGGATAGATATAGTTGTAGTGTAATGGCGTTTTCAGCTTCTGTGTTAGTTTAAGTTGTTTCACTTTTTGAGAGAATGGCCCATTTCTCGTTTTCATTCTAAACTATTTTAATCAAAGCTCTCGAGCAGGTCGTGATTTTCAAATATAGTCAACTTAGAGCAAGATGAATAGCACGCAAGCACAAATAGAAACTGTGCATTTCCAAAGGACTACCAATCTTCATATACATTTTTGGAAGCAAAAATCATGACTAATAGAAGGTTAGGCCATTTGCCACGGGGTCCAATGGGAGAGGAATAAATCATCTTACTCCATAACATTCTAAGTATACATCTTATATTTATAGCCTTCACATATTTCGCTTGAAGAGCGAAAAACAAAATGATAAGAAAAAAGAAGAGGAGATGAAACAAAGAAATAACACTCACGGTCGCGGCTGATCTGGCGGAAATTCTTGTAGTCGGCGCCATAGGAGGAGTCGGAATCAGAAAGAGAGAGTGACATGATCAGGCTTGGATTCCCGTCTAAAGATGGCTCAAAACCGAGAAGAATATGGACGGTCAATCGTTGATCGAACTCGGAGGGTCACCGGGGAGAATAAGCGTGCCAGGGAGTCGAATTCCCTTGGCTTGATCACAAATTAATCCGAAACTTCATACGAGAAACCATTCATTTTCAGTTTTTATACTCAGAAGACGTGTTTTGACTAGCAGCCAAGAGGAAAGGTTGGGTCTCGGACGGATTTTGGAAAAGTAAACCGGGTCAAGACGTGTTTTAACAAATTAATTGTTATTTTAACCAAATTTTATTTTATATTTAAAAAATTATAATATAACCATAAAATATACATTATTTATTATAATTAGAAAGTTTGGTAATTAATTTTATATCTGATTTTATTAGGATCTGAGTTAGATTTTACTTGATTTTAGAGGTTTTTTACTTACAGTCTCTTAGTTCTGGTTTCACGGTTTTTTACTTTTAAAAACTAGCACAGGCCCATAAATCACGATTTTTGAAAATTAGAATTAAAACCAGATTAGAACTGACAATTCTAGTCCAATTTGTAATTTCAGTTCGGTTTTGCTCAACCTATTTGACAATGTAGATCACCCTTCTAATATAAAAATTACCCGAAGGTGCACAAAATATGACACATCAATTAAAGAAATACATCTTCCCCATAATTTTAATCCCATAATTTTAATTGAAACATGAAATCAATCCAACACTTGATAAGGAAGAAACAGAAAATGGCTATGGAAGGGTACGAGTCTTCTTACTTGTTACTAGATCTGTCATGCCTTGACCACTGAAGTGAATCTGCACGGGCTGATACGCAGAACTTCTGCCTTGTAAACATGGGTGTCAAACAGAAATAACATTTATTTGTATCAATTAATTAATTGAACCAAATATTAAGCTATAAATGGTGCGTTACAAACGAACTAAACTGCCAAAAAAAAGAAAAAAAAAGAAAAAAAAGATTCACTTTCTAATTACATATTCCTCCCCGGAGCTATGATCAAAATGCTTAAACCACCTGCTCTGACGTTTCCCGGGACGTGAATCTCCGGCGCCGGTGGCTACATGAGCAATGTCAAAACCTTTCCCCACAGGCAAAAAAACCGACCGTACAACCCGCCGGGACCCAGCGTTTGCGACTGTCCGCCACCTCGAACTGACCGGTCTCGAACCGGCATTCTTGCACACCAAAACTGATCCAGTCGAATTCAGGCTAGCTGCCTCGATAAATCTATCCATGTCCTTTCTCCTGCCGTCGACCACCAAGAAGTCTATGCTGTTTACGCCTTCCAACACTTTTCCCGGCTCTCCCACCATAACTTCCGGCGAGAAGCTCATGCCGTTCATTGCTTCTACGTACTCCGAACAGGACTCCTCGTCCGGTACTATGCAAAGGTGTCTTCCGGCTGTGTGACTGCAGGCCACTGCCAAGCCGATGCTCGTATCCATACTCCCGCCTTTCGACCACGTCTCGACGATGAACCGTGCGTTCCAACCCGCAGCCATGGCTGAAACCAGCTCCGGTACTCCAGCTTCTCCATGAATTTCACACTTCAAAAGAAAACCCTTTTGGTCTTAGCTCACAGCGCTTTCATAAAACAGAAAATGAGAAGAAATAACGATGCGTAGCCATTTTTTCATATGGCAGTACATGATTATCAAGATTGGGGTTAAAAATCACAGAGGAGAGATACTTACAGATTTTACGGTATCAATATATGCCTTTGATGCTCTCTCCGGCGACCAAACCAGCTTCATCCTCTCTCCTGAACTCTCTGTCTTCTTCTTTTTCTTCTCGTTATGATATTCTCTGACAAAAAACAAAGCTTTTAAATGAGATGGGAAAGAAGTCGTCGATTACTTTATGGGAAAGCAAATGGAGGGTTGACCTTTCACATAGCAGATCCAACGTGTAGACAGATCAACCATGGATGGAATAATCCAGAATGAAGTTCGAGAATCTTACCAAAAGTCAACGTCAATGTTCTAAAAAAGGTTTGATCCGAGGCTCATTACATGCTTAATTACCTTATTCAGAGGATGATGTGATAGGATCATCTACGCCACCCCATGTCGGATCATCGGTGGATTTCACGTTTACTTGGTCGGCGTTGATTCGGCCATGGCATGTGAATGTTTGAAGTGGATAAAAGCAATGACTCGTTTACACATAAGCCTCCAAATCTTCAATTTATACGTTTTCTTTCATAGTCTCGATTACGCATAATTACTACATCTTTTCGGTCGCTGCACGAAGAAATTTCGTTTAAGATTAGTGTCTAAACGCAAAATGGTATTTGGTTTGACTAGTTGCATTCAAATTTGTATTGCAAACTCGTCATACATGTATCGTGAACTCGATTCTTCTTTAGTCCAAAAAAACTCGAGACTTTGTTGATTTTTCCTCTCGAGAATCAATGTTATCGTAAGTTTAAACATTTGTAGCACGATTCATTAGGCTGTTTTGTTAATTGAAACTCGTCCTTTTTTTTACACTCTCGACATAGAGCCGGCAAACGAGCATGCTCGAGCGAGCCGAGCCCGGTCTCGGCCGGCTCGTCGAGCCTGCCGAGTTATTCAAGCCGAGTCTGTCGAGCCTATTCGAGCCGAGCCTGTCCAGCTTTTTTTCAAAAATTTTTACTCGAGCGAGCTATCGAGCCTCGAGCCTATTCGAGCGGAGCCTCGAGCCTATTCGAGCGGAGCCTCGAGCCGAGCGAGCCCAACTCCCGAGCCTAATAGAGCCGAAAACGAGTCTAAAAAAAATCATTATAAATTGTCTAAAATTCGATATATTATGTTGTAACCGGAAGTTTAAAAAATGAGTCTCACGTTACATTAATCGCTATGTTGTAACCCGAATCGGGGTTGGAAGTCCCTGACTCCCCGTTTCATGAAAAATCGACGAACGAAAAGTGAATTAGGTTAACTAAACTTTTTAAAGATTAAGTCAAATACTTTGGGTCGACACATGTAGGTTGGGGTCAACACAAATCGAAAGGATCCGTTTCTAAAAAATCTGGAGTCGACACATGTAGCCAGCTCGCTCGTTTGCCGGCTCTATCTCGACATACCTTGCGACAAGACCATGGTGTCGTTTTGGCATGGGTAAAATTGTCAATTTCAACATGGAAGGTGTCATTTTTATGAAGTTATTTCCGTTGGATGTCTACCCCAATGTTCCGAAGCTTTCTCATTCCTCGTCGGAGAAGCTGAAACTTGGAGAGAAACCCCAATCCCGCAGCCGCAAATGGGCAAGGATCTCAGCGACGACCAAGTTTCCTCCATGAAGGAGGCCTTCGCTCTCTTTGACACTGACGGCGACGGCCGGATTGCCCCGTCGGAGCTCGGAATTTTAATGCGATCTCTCGGGGGAAATCCTACTCAGGCGCAGCTCAAGTCTATCGTCGCCGAGGAAAGCCTCACGGCTCCGTTTGATTTTCCTCGCTTCCTTACCCTAATGGCCAAGCACATGAAGCCAGAGCCCTTCGATCGCCAGCTCCGCGACGCCTTCAAGGTTCTCGACAAAGACAGCACCGGATACGTCTCCGTTTCTGAGCTTCGACACATTTTGACCAGTATTGGGGAAAAGTTGGAGCCTTCGGAGTTCGATGAGTGGATCCGAGAGGTTGATGTCGGACCGGATGGGAGGATCCGGTACGAGGACTTCATTGCCAAAATGGTGGCCAAGTAAGGACGAAGCAAGTATTTCTAGTATTGATCTGTTTCCTTGAATTTCCGTATGAAGATGATTTTGGCGCTCCATTTTCTCGTCTCCTTGTGTTCTAGTAAACGGCTTTCCATTATTAAGATCTGCATATGACGAATGCTTGCTCTGTTAATTTACATCCCTAATGAATGCTATTTATATTTGTGATTTTGGGTTCAGTTGTTTCTGCAAGTGTATTTTCTTGGATGAATTCGATCATCTGTTAAAAAAAACAACAATATCTTCTACCCTAACGTGTGGGGAAACTTTTCAAGGCTGCACAAAAGAGGGTAATTTTCTGTCATCATCACTTCCCTTGTTACTGGGGAAGGAAATTTCTTTTGTGTGCACTTAAAAATGGAGAAGAATTTCGCTGAGTTTATTTTCACGAGGAAACACATTACCTTTTTTGTGTTAAAATATTCCTCATCTAGAAAGTGTAAACTGTTGTGTTGATGTTACTATAATCATTGAGACTAGTTTCTGTTCTTAGCATCAATAACTAAACATGATGTGACCAGTAAAAAAATAAACTTAAGATGTACTGTGATACCATCTTAAATTTGTCATTCAATAGGCAGTACTTTTCTTTACCAGTGTACATTACTATATCCTTTCCTAGGATGGTAAAGTAGAGTACCAAACTTCAACTAATAGCTCTTAAACTTACTTCTGTTTGTTAAAGTAAGTAACTTTTGCGGTATCCCTTTTGAAGCTGAACAATCCATCAAAAGTTATGAACTGTATGATTTATTTGGTAACAAAGAAAGTAGATGAAAGTGGAATGCAATCATTGCCTGGAGAAGAAACAATTCTGGATGCTAATTACCTCTCCTACCCATTGATTTCTGCCCGTCCACCACTAGAAAGCTTTGTCAAACCAGCAAAAGAACAGGAATAGGCTTTGGAGAGGACGAAAGTTCTTAACTGTCCCTGTTGTGTACATCTAAACTATTGCAACCATTTCGATTATTGGAACAACTGGTTTGATTTGTTTGCAGAGCTTATATGCACAATAGTTTATATGCTGTTGTTGGGTAGAGCTGGTTTTGGTGTTTTCATCATAGAAGCATTTGTATGAGTGAAATGAAGAGGATGAAAGGCATTATTATTTGTTTCTGTTGAATAGATTTAGATTTTCCTTCATGTTGTTGTGTGGTATAGTACTGTCGAAATGTACATTCTAATGTAGTAGAATCACAAAAGATTGGAGATGAAACAGACATCATACTTGTAATGAATCTCAGGAACTGCTGGAGTCTTCCTCCTCTTGTTTTTGTGGTTGGTTCTAAGTAAGAATCTGGAATCTGGCAAGGGTTGTTCAGTTTTTGGACTGCCGTTTTCTTCTTTGGGTGGCGGTCCTGCTGAAATTGTATCCTCAACCCCATCCAGAGAATGTACATGATTGTGTTTTGGGCCCCTCCCATACTTTATTATCAAAGATGACGTTAGAAGTCATGATGAGATTAGTAATAATTGAATGCTCTAGTTTGTACTTGGAGAACGCAGAGGATCCCACCAAATAACTCCGCCAATCAATTGTAGATTTGTTTCAAAATTGAACCGAATTATGAAAGGATGATTGTGATTTTTTATTTATTCGATAATTCATTGTAATATGTTGACGAAACTTTGGGTATAAAGATTGGCATTTGAGTTGAAGAAAAGACAAGAGCACTGACACTATCTTATGTCACGCGAGAATCCCTCCCCACGATTTCATCGACCTTTTCTGTTTTTGAGCCTAATCTTCGAACTTCATGAGATATGTATGTTGCGTTTTGTTTTATATGAGTGTCGTTTTATGCAGTAAAGAGAAGATAAGAAATGAACGAGCGGGATTACGTGGTTCAGGCAGCCAGAGACAGCTGTTTTACATCCACGGCGAGAAACAAAGCACATTTCATTATCCATGAGTTAACAACGTTTACAGAATTATAACCAGATCTATTGACCAGATCTGGATAAAGAAAACAAGAGCTCTCCCTAGTAGACAATGGAACCTTCTTCTAGCTCCTTCTTGTGCTGAGTGATTTCAGCACTCTCTTGCTGGATTCTTCACCGGTTTCTTCTGTTTACTCTCAGATAAGATTTCTTCTCAACCCCTCTTTGCTTTCTGGTTTTCCTTTTATACTCAACAGATGGATATGTATTTTCTATTGCTAGATTCCATTTTCTCTCCCTTCATGCCGAGAGCTTGAAAATAACATGCTAATATCCTTATGTTAACGGCTTTTATTATATTAACAGCTTTTCTTCTGTAACTAACTTGTATTTTGTTATCCAGGTGGTAGCGTCAATTGCTTGCAATGTACGCCCTCGAAAAGAGCAGGGAGTTTTGGAATCTTAGAGTTGATTGCTTCTGCCTCTGACCCCGGCGGAGAGTCTTGGTACAAATACCAAAATACAAGAGCGTTTTACTAAAACCCAAGTTATTTCTTGTGAACGGGTCTATTAACCGAGCGTCTTTTTCTGACATCGGATGCTGCATCACCTCATCTACGATCCAAGTAGACAGCGTTGGATCTCGATTCCCAGGTTATATTGCACGTCCATACCAGAAGATTTGGAGTGAAATTGCATCGAGTAGACTCGCTGAATCTGGATCGGAGCCATCGAGATCATCCATGGAAACCATCACCTTCTTCCGTCTCTCCCTTTTCTATCTTACCCTTGCGCTCGTCCTCTTCCTCACCTGGTTCAACCTCCCTGACGGGCCGCCCTTCGCGGCTCAGCTTCCCAACTGCTCCGCCCACTCATCTTGCCAAGGCCCGCTTTCACTCCAAACACTCGTCGCTCCTCAAAACCATCCCCTACTCACGCGTCGTCGCTGCGACCACGCCGCCGACTTCCCCCATCATCTTGTTGACCATCTCACCGTTCAAGAAATGAACACGGTTCGCTCCGTCCTCTCCGATCATCTGCTCTTCAAATCCTCTGCCTACGCTCTCCACTCGGTCGTCCTCGAAGCAACTCGTCGTTCGCTGGAAAAAAAGGCGACCCGCTATTACCAAGAAAAGCCTCCGTCATCGCTCGTGTCGACGGCGTCTCACACGTGTTAGTCGTCAACTTGTCGACCTCCGACGTGACCCTCCTCGAGACCGGACTGCGCTCCGGCTATCCGATAATGACAGTGGAGGAAATGATAACAGTCACGTGGGCACCACTAGCGAACGCAGAATTCAACTGAACGATCATCGAGCACAGTGTTGATTAAAGTCCAGTGCTACTCCATGAAAGACACTGCCAACTTCTACATACGACCAATCGAAGGGCTGACAGTGCTCGTTGACTTGGACACCAAACAATTGGTGAAGATTTCCGACCAGGGGAAATCTATTCTGATCCTTAAGGCTGCCAACTCAGACTACCAATTCTCAGTTCAGAAGAACCTCGAGGAAATCAACCTTCTCAACCCCATTTCCATCGAACAACCAAAAGGTAACACAATTTTCCAATGCACTTTTGAGTTCAATCAACTCTGATTGCCTTGTTTCTTCGTCGTCCTGCTTTGGATATTTTCTGCAAGGCCCAAGCTTTACTGTAGAAGACAACCATTTGGTAAAATGGGCGAACTGGGAGTTTCATTTCAAACCCGACCCAAGGGCCGGAATAATCATTTCTCAGGCCAGGATCCGAGACCCGGACACAGGGGAGATGAGAGATGTCATGTACAAAGGTTTCACGTCGTAGTTGTTTGTTCCTTACATGGATCCCACTGATGCTTGGTACTTCAAGACTTACATGGATGCTGGGGAATACGGGTTTGGATTACAAGCCATGCCCCTTGACCCGCTCAACGATTGCCCCTGAAACGCCCACTACATGGACGGCGTATTTTCGGCTGCCGACGGAAAGCCGTACATTCGTCCAGACATGATTTGCATCTTTGAGAGCTACGGCGGCGATATTGGATGGCGCCACGCTGAGAGTCCGATCACGGGCATGGAGGTTCGATTGTCCACTGATTGATCTCATGTACTGGACGATCATAATTATTAGTTATTTCTTTTTTGTAGATCAAAGAAGTAAGGCCGAAGTGACGCTGGTCGTAAGAATGGCAGCCTTGGTGGCAAACTACGACTATATCATGGATTGGGAATTTCAAACAGATGGATTAATTAGAATTAAGGTCTTTATTAAGGCTAATTACTGTCTTAGTTGTATATTAACATATGCATCATACATTCAAATTCATATCACAGGTAGGCCTAAGCGGAATATTGACGGTGAAAGGTGTTAACTAGAAAGAACGATGCTAGTAATTTTGCTCTGTTTACAATTTTCAGAACAGAGGCAAACAAAAGTGTATTTGGCAAGAACGAAAAAAGAGCAATGAATTTTTTTTTCCTGGGAATGAAGAAACATTTTGCATTGCTAATTTTCTTTACACGAATTGATTAAATAGACGTCATTGTGTCTTCCACAATTCACGCCACTTACAGAGAGTAGTTCAATAACAAACCAACCTCTAACACACGTTCTGGAAACTAACTTAGACTAAATAACAAAACATCAACTGAAAAAACAAACTATAATCAAATGCGTAAGATTAATTCCAACATTCTCCTCCTTAATCTTGTCGAATTTGCTTCAGATTCTTGACACCGATTTTTATGCACAGTTCTTCCAATTTTCCTCGACATAGTGGCTTCGTTAGAATGTCAGCTAACTGCTCCTCCGTCTTCACAAACTCGACTGCGATTTCTCCTTTCTGAACACATTCCCGAATGAAATGGTGTTTTATATCAATGTGTTTGCTCCTGTCATGATGTACTGGGTTCCTGGATAGTGCGATTGTTGATTTATTGTCGATCCGCAAAATTGTCTTCTTCCTCTCTTCTCCTCCTAACTCACGCAGTAATCTTGCAAGCCAAATTCTTTGGCATGATGTTGCTGTTGCTGCGACGTATTCAGCTTCGCATGAAGATAATGCCACGAATTTTTGTTTCTGGGAAGTCCAAGTAATTGGACTTTTACCGAGAAAATATATCACGCCTGAGGTACTTTTCTGATCGTCTATGTCTCCAGCAAGATCACTGTCGCTATATCCAATAAGCACATCTTCCGTATCAGCCTGTTTCACATACTTACATCCATAATTAACAGTCTCACGCACAAAACGCAGTATCTGTTTTACCGCAGCCAGATGATTTGTTGTCGGAGCCTCCATGTAACGACTGACTACTCCGACGGCGTAAGCTAGGTCCGGTCGTGTATTTATCAAATACCTCAAGCTTCCAATTGCGCTTCTATAAGTTGTAGCATCTACGGGAGGGCTGTTATCCGTTTTACACAATTTTAGTCTTGCTTCCATCAGAATTCTGCACGGCTTGCAATCAGCCATTCCTAATTTTTCAAGAACTTTCATTGCGTATCCGGATTGACAAATGGAAATTCCGTCCGAGTCTTGCTTCACTTCAATTCCCAAATAGTAACTCAACAATCCCAAATCGCTCATTTCAAAATGTTTCTTCATCTGTCGTTTAATGCTTGCCGTATTTCTCAGATTCGACCCGACGATTATCAGATCGTCAACATATACCCCAATCAACTGAATTTCTGTTTCTGATGTTTTTACATAAACAACATGTTCGATTGGGCATTTTTTGAATCCCATGCTATTAAGGCATTGATCCAACTTTGCGTTCCAAGCTCTCGGTGCTTGACGCAAACCATACAGAGCCTTCTTCAACCTTAAGACTTTTCCGTTCTGCCCTTTACTTTCAAACCCGACTGGTTTTTCGACATAAACTTCCTCTTCAAGATCACCATTTAGGAATGCCGATTTTACATCCATATGATGCACTGACCACCCTTTAGTTGCAGCAATGGCCAGAAGAAGTCTCACTGTTTCCATCCTCGCCACCGGAGCGAATACTTCTTCAAAATCTACACCTTGTTTTTGTACGTAACCTCTCGCCACCAGTCTAGCTTTGTGTTTAACAATTTCGCCCAATTGGTTTTTCTTTACCTTGTACACCCATTTCAGACCAATCGCCCGATGACCTTCTGGTAATTCAGCAAATTCCCAGGTTCCATTTTTTTCGATTGAATCCAGTTCTTCAAACATTGCTTGTTTCCAGTTTTTGCTTTTGATGGCTTCATCATAGCTGGATGGTTCTTCTATTGACAAGAACAATAAGCCAGCTTCTTGCTCAACTTCTCGGGTGTCATCATAGATGTCTTGCAAAGTTCGGTATCTTCTCGGAGTTTCTGAACTTGGTTCAATGTCTGGTTCATCTATACCTGTGTCATGTAATCTAACAGGGGACACGGTTAGTGGTGAAGATTGCTGATTTACCTGTTCTTGTGTCGAGTCAGAATATATAACATTCTCCTCCTGTCGTTCATCTCCATAATTCAAGGTGAACGATCGATTTTCGCTGTTCACGTTTTTAGAAACAGAGACATCCCAATTCCAGCATTCATCTTCTTTGAAGATCACATCTCTACTGATGACGATTTTGTTCGTCTCTGGGTTCCAAACACGATAAGCTTTTGATCCTTTCTCATAACCGACTAAGATCATTTTTGAACTTCTCTGTTCGAGCTTCTGCAGGTGAGGTTTAGTGTTCTTGACGTAGACAGGGCTCCCAAAGATTCGGAAATGCTGGACCTGCGGTACTCTCCCAGTCCAAACTTGATACGGCGTTGCATTTACAATGCTCTTTGTGGGTGATCTATTTAGTATATAGACCGCAGTACGAGCTGCTTCTCCCCAGAAGTGCACCGGCACGTTTTTGCATCTTAGAAGACTTCGGGTCATTTCGATCACAGTTCGATTGCGCCTTTCAACTATGCCGTTTTGTTGAGGTGAATATGGAGCTGTGTGTTGTCTTCTAATCCCCTGTGAAGCACAGAAATCATTAAATTTTTCAGACAGGAACTCACCTCCTCTGTCCGTTCGGAAAATTTGTATTTTCCGGTCAGCTTCCGATTCGGCTTCTGTTTTGAATTTTTTGAATGCGTTGAATGCTTCATCTTTGTTTTTCAGCATCTCGACCCACATGAAACGGCTATAATCGTCAACCAATAATAAGAGATAATTGTTACCTCCAATCGTGGTTGGCGAAATAGGACCGCAGAGATCTCCGTGAATGAGCTGGAGTGGTTTTTCTGCTCGGAATTCTCCAAGTTTAGGAAAGCTTGTTCTCCTCTGTTTGTTTATGGCGCACCCATCACAGATTTGGTTCACCTTGTCAATCCTCGGGATTCCTTTTGCCATTCCTCTATTGGCCAAACTTTTTAAGGCATCGAAATTCAGATGCCCGAATCTCGCATGCCACAACCAGGAATTATCGCAGATGTTCATCAGAAAACAAATCGGCTTTGTCTGTTCCATCTCCATCGTGTACAACCTATTCTTCGATCGTTGAATTCTTGCGATTAGTTGTTTCTGTGAGTCATACAAACTCATAACTCCATTTTGAATGATCGTTTTTGCTCCGTTTTCGTCAAGTTGTCCGATGCTAATTATATTGCTTCTCAATTTCGGCAGATAGTAAACATTGGATATTGGCAAATGTCCGCCGTCTTTACGTTTGAACAACACTGTTCCTCTTCCGGCGATTTCAATAATTGATCTGTCTCCAAAGCGCACATTGCCTCAGATTGATTCGTCGATATCTGTAATTGCCTTCCGATTTCCGGTCATGTGATTGCTTGCACCAGAATCGTAGTACCATGTCAAGTTTTCTTCATCTCCTTTCTGCATCGTAATTCCTCCTCTGTCATCTGCCATCTTTAATTCCTCACTGTAAAATGACAAATGGATTTCTTCCTTCAACTGTGTTAGTAATAGTGCTGGTTCATTATCGACATAATCGATCAGATGAACTTTTTCTTCTTTCTGCTTTGCTTTACAATCAGAAGCAAAATGGCCGTATTGGTTGCATCCGAAACATCTCACCTTTTTAAAATCGAATTTCGTTTGACGAAGTTTGTCCTCTTCCTGATTGCGCCCACTTGTATAATGTCCCCTTCCTCGACCACGGCCACGGCCCCGGCCTCGACCACGTCCTCGCAACGTACTGTGGTCCCTGTTTTGTCCTCCCAATGTTGAGGCGTCATCTTTAGTTTTCCAGTCGGTTCGAGTTAGTAGGACTTGGTCATTTCTTTTAACCTCACGATCTTTCAGCCTTTCTTCGTGTGCTTTCAATGATCCGATGACCTCTTCCATAGTTTTGTTTGACAGATCCCCGAATTCCTCAATTGTCGACGCAATTTGTATAAATTTCGGTGAGACAGAACGCAGCATTTTCTTCACTGCATATGTTTCGTCAACTTTTTCTCCTAATTCGCGTAGCTTGCCAACGATAGTAGCTACTCGACCAGAGAAATCATCTATTGTATCTCTGTCTTCCATCCGAAGACTCTCAAATTCCCATCGGAGAGTTTGTGCTCGCACCTCCTTTACGCGAGCTGCACCGAGATGCATAGTACGCAAAGCGCACCATGCTTCTTTTGCTGTTTTCTTTGCACCAAGTTGAAGCAAAGTTTCTTCATTTATTCCTTGAAAAATGGCCGCCAATGCCATTTTGTCTTTTCTCTGAGTTACAGGTTCATCTGATTCAATTGCTTCTCATACGCCTTGCGCTTCCATGTACACTTCCATTTTTATCGACCACGCTGAATAATTGCTTTTTGTGAGCAATGGATATTGGAGCGAGATGCTCCCTTCACGTGGTGGAGTTGCCGACGTCGCCATGCCTTCCGCTGCATCATTACTGCCTCTTCTTGCAGTACTCGACGATGAATCTTCCCTTGGCATGATCTTTGGCATGTATAGACTACCAGAAGCTCTGATACCAAATGTTAACTAGAAATAACGATGCTAGTAATTTTGCTCTGTTTACAATTTTCAGAACAGAGGCAAACAAAAGTGTATTTGGCAAGAACGAAAAAAGAGCAATGAATTTTTTTTTTTCAGGGAATGAAGAAACCTTTTGCACTGCTAATTTTCTTTACATGAATTGATTAAATAGACGTCATTGTGTCTTCCACAATTCACAGCACTTACAGAGAGTGGTTCAATAACAAACCAACCTCTAACACACGTTCTGGAAACTAACTTAGACTAAATAACAAAACATCAACTAAAAAACAAACTATAATCAAATGCGTAAGATTAATTCCAACAAAAGGCACGCCCTACGAAAACATGAACCAGATCATCGGAGAAGAGAATCTATATGGCACCCTTTTGTCGGAAACGTCATCGGAGTAATCCACGACCACTACGTTACATTCTACCTGGACATGGACATAGACAGCGAAGAGAACTCATTTGTGAAGGTAAACATAGAAAGGCAAAAAACTTCACCTTCAGAGTCGTCGCCGAGAAGAAGCTATTTGAAATCCAGAAGAGATGTAGCCAGGACGGAGAAAGAAGAGCAGATAAAGCTGAAGCTGTACGAGCCGTCGGAGTTTCACGTCATCAATCCATCGAAGAAGACGAGGTGGGAAACCCAGTGGGGGTACAAAGTGGTTCCCGGAGGAACAACAGCGAGTTTGCTGGACCTCGACGACCCTCCTCAGAAAAGAGGAGCCTTCACAAACAACCAAATATGGGTGACTCCGTACAATAGAAGCGAGGAGTGGGCGGGTGGCCTGTTCGTCTATCAGAGCCAGGGAGAAGACACTCTCGCCGTCTGGTCAGACAGGTGAGGTCCAAGCTCAAACAAGTTGTGTGTTTTGTAGCTCAAACCTTCTGAGATGGATCTGAAATGGGGTGCGCAGGGACCGTCCGTTAGAGAACAAGGACATAGTTCTGTGGTACACGCTAGGGTTTCACCACATCCCCTGCCAAGAGGATTTCCCCGTCATGCCAACTGTGTCAGCGAGCTTTGATATGAAGCCCGTCAACTTCTTCGAGAGCAATCCCACCCTCAAATTTCCTCCCAACGTGGAGAAAGACCTGCCTGTTTGCAGGCCTGTCACTGCATCTTGATCGGAAGTTAGGATACAATAGAGACGCACCTAAACTAATGCAATCACGTAAGTCTTCCATCGAGTATTCAACTCAATCAGATAATAAAAACTCATCAAATTTTTATAATAAATTTCAACTGATTTTTGAAAAGACAAATAATTATTAAATTTAACGTGTGACCTATGGATTTCTATGTTTCGAATGTCAAGTTTCTACTGGTTCAAGTTTCAGGTCGTTCCGAGCAGTGTGAAAGAAATTACAGTCGTTTTAATAATGAAAAGTCAAAAACTTATTATGAGAATTTTTATAAATAAATAGTCTTTGAGTTATTATTTAATTTAGTTTTATTTTTAATATCAACCAAATGAAATAAAAATATGACAATAGTCTATAAGTTGTTCTTGCTTCCGTATTTTATTTTATTTTTTCTATAGAAACTCATTTTTCTAAATTCCAATTTATTTAGGAGGATTGCATATGCGTGTCAAATGAATTATGAAGCACTCTTATCATATATGAAAGAAGATAAATCTACGTTACAAACTGTACTCGCAGCCGTAGATTGTGATCAAAACATGGTGTTGGTTTACAGATATAACGCAGTATTTGAGAGTCTAGGCGTTGGGATAGCGACGAGAGGAGTCTTCTTCTTCAACACGATCCCGAATTTCTCCGTCAGATCCATCTTCTCTCCGGGAAGAAGTTTCCAGTCAAAAGAATGAAAGTAAGTGGCGAGGAAATGGGCCACGCTCCTCTCCGCCATTGCAATACCTGCACATATTCTTCTTCCCGATCCAAATGGAAAATAATGGAAGTCATTTCCACTGTAGTCCCACTCACTGT
Organism: Begonia fuchsioides; assembly: GCA_003255005.1. Classification (NCBI taxonomy): domain Eukaryota; kingdom Viridiplantae; phylum Streptophyta; class Magnoliopsida; order Cucurbitales; family Begoniaceae; genus Begonia; species Begonia fuchsioides. The sequence continues at coordinate 16,502 of QAOC01000215.1, forward strand.
TCAAGAACCTTTTTGGGTTGAACTCCGAGGGCTTCTCCCAGTTCAATGGGTCACGCTGGATGGCCCACACGTTGACGAAAACCCGAGACCCTTTGGGGATTTCGTAGCCTCCAACGCTGCTGGTTGCGCTTGGACAGTGAGGAACTAAGAGAGGAAGCGACGGGTGTAGACGAAGAGATTCTTTCATACAGGCCTGCAAGTATGGAAGCTTGTGAATGTCTGCTTCTTCAACAATGGCGTCTTTTCCTATGACTGCATCTAGCTCTTGTTGAACCTTCTTCATCACCTCTGGATTGCCCATGATTTCCGCCATGGCGAACTCTATGGTGTTTGACGACGTGTCTGTCCCTCCCACCACCATGTCCTAACATAATCAAAAGAAAACGCACGTAATAATCTTATAACAACTATTTCTCCTCCAAAATTCGAGAAAGAAACCCAGCTAGCACGACTAACCATTAGTAGAGCTTTGAGGTGAGTCATGGTGAACGGTGTCTTGGCGTCACCTTCCTTCATGAACTTCAATAAGTATTGCAGGAAATCATTCTGTTTCTCATCTTCCTCACCCTCCTCAACCTTTCCCCGTTGACCAATCATGGCTTCAAAGATTTTATCAAACCTTTTAACCAGCTTTTCCATCTTCTTCGTCATGCCCTGCAGATCAAACCGCGACAGTCCAGGAAAGAAGTCGGAAATGTTGGGTTTCCCCAATAATTCGGTCATTTCCGAAACAATCTCTCGAAACTCGGCTCCGATGGTTTCCCTCTCTTTCCCGCTCACTGTACCACCCCACAACATGTTGGTAATGACGTTCAGAATGGTTAAAAACGTCTGCTCGCCCACGTTCACTTGGGATCCGGCCTGGCTGTAAAAGTAACCCACTAAGTTTCGGGCCTCCTTTCGCCGGAGTTCATAGACCGAGTCTAACGTCGTGTTACTGAGCATTTTAAGAACGCAGACCTTCCTCAACATTCTCCACTCTGGCCCATATGGTAACCACACTATATCCGAGCCGCCGTAGGCCGATGCGAGAGCCACCGTCGGAACATCGCGGTTGGCGAAGGTCAAGTCCTGATCCTTAAGAACCTGACGAGCCATGGCCGGGGTGCTTATAATTATCCCCAACTTGTTGCCGAGCCGGAGCTTCATTATGGGGCCGTAGAGTCGAGCCAGATCGGCGAAGTAAGAGTGAAGCTCCGGGTGAAGAAAAGGGAGACTTCCGACCAGGGGAAGTCCTCGAGGTCCTGGTGGTAATCTGGAACTCTTCTTCTTCGTCTTCAACAACAGCCATGAGAGCAGCAGAACAGAAACAATTGCAGCAACTATGGAATAGAATCCCGCATAGGGGTCATCGCTGTCAACCCAGATGCGAGAGAAAAAAGATGAAGAGAGAGGCCTGATGAAGTAGTTGACTTGACGCTGTACGAAGCTCGTGATGGCTTCCATGGTGGGTGTGAAAACGCTTCTCAAACGACGTTTTAAAAGGAAACTGATGGGCCTTGGGAGTTACCATTCCATTATCATGGAAAGCATCGACATTATTGAGCACATGGATTATAAATTCAAAACATAATTTACTGAAAAAAATGGCTAAATTGGTCGCATTACTATAAACTACGCATCTTCTTCTTGCTGGCTACGTCTCCTCGCACAGACACAGCTGTTATATCATGTGCCGAGAATATAATAAGCCACCGAGGAAGATAATTTTGTAATCATTTGGGATAAGACAAATCCGAATCATCTGATCATAGCTTCAATATGTGATAGAATCTTCGTTTCCGCTAGCACTATGCACAAAAAGGGTCTATATCATCCTTTAGTGTAAATTCCGGCAAACGGACGTGTGGGTCGCGTGCCCGTCAGGTAAACCTGGGCCGGGGTCGGACTAACCCGACCCGAGAGTTGACCGGTCAACGTTCAAACGTTGACCGAGTCAAACATTGATCAGTCAACGTTCAAACGTTGACCCGTCAATGTTGACCATTGACCGGTCAACGGTTCGGATGAACTGAACCGAACCGGTCTGGCTGAACCGGACCACAGCTGTCAGGGCGTTTTGGCCCATTTTTTCGTCTTTTCGCTCGGTTTTTGTTTCTCTTCTCTTATACACTGTATATGAGATATTACAGAGAAGTTTAACGACATTGAACCAAGCCCGGAGCGGGAAAAAATTAACAAGGGAAAAGCACATATTCAGAGAGGTAAGTTATTCGTATTTTGTGCATTAAATCTAGATGCATGATTTAAAGTTGATAATAACCATATTTTGGTGGTTGACACCCAAAACGACGTGGCGCACGTCAGTTTTCAAGTATTGATATGTAGTTTAATTTAAACGATTTAAACTGCATATGTTTATAATCCAGATAGTGTATGATTTATATTGCGAGTTTACTTGATTTAAATGATTGATATTTCATTTGTTTAACTATCTGGATGGAAATGGATATTGAATTGGGTTGTTTTGGATTTCCACGTTTATTTAAAAACTGGATTTGGTTTTATAAAATGTGGATTTTGTTTGGATACGATGACCGAGATCAGAACCATCTTAGCTGATTGTCCTTAGTACCCATCGGGCTGTGTGTCGTTGTGGTTTGACCCGGGTAGCTAACGGTCGGGTTCCTGATTGTCCTTGGTACCTTTGGATGACAGTTGGCTGAGGCCAATGTGGTTTGATCCGGGTGGTTAAGGTTGGTACCCAGGGAGGACCAGCACCGGGTTTCTTTCTGACTCATGAGATGGTGAGCCGTTTGCCTAACTTTTTTTTTTTTTTTTTGTTAAGTAAACTATATTGACAAAGAAAGATTACAAGAGAGCATGAGGGGGCAGCGAAATGAGGCAGCATTAGCTATTCCAAAAGTCAACCCCCCCGTATACAAAAGATGGCATTTACATGTTTACACATAGCCCAAAAACTTGGGACAGAAAGAGATCTGCCTAACCCCTAGGGGGGGGATCCAAACAGGAAAGCTCGCCTGGGAAAAGCCAGTATATTTGCTTGAACACCTGCCGCTCAATTTGTCTTGAGATCTGCGAAGGAGGGGCAAGATCATTCTCGAATTTTCTCTTGTTCCGGGCTGCCCATATATAATATATGGACGTGGACAACAGCATTTGAACAACCCGAGCATCCCTTCGCCGCTTGAGCTTAGTAAGCTTGATGCTCCACTTGATAGCACTGGCTAAAGTCGAGAGACGCTTAGGGATGCCAAAGTTCTGCTTGCACACAGCCCAAATTTCCTTCGTGGATTTGCAGTCAAAAAATAGATGGGCACTTGATTCTTCCAAATCAGAACAAAAGAAACATTTACTTGGAACGGGGGGATGCAAGCGAGGGATGAGCCTGCCAAGAAAAGCAAGCCATAATACAAAGGAGTACTTAGGCACCAGATGGCCGCTCCAAATGATGCGAAATACAGGCTTCTGTGGGGCCACCGGCCTAAAGAAGTTGTAAACTTCACCTAGACCACCCGAAAGATTTGCTGCCTTCCATTTCTTAAGGGTATCCTCCGCTAAGGCCACGGAGCCAAGCCTTGAGACAAGGCCATCACGAATGCTTAAGATAGCTTTAATAAGCGGAGAAGCCCTATATCCAGGCTTCCAAGACCAGAAATCTGCCGTCTTCATATACACTTGGTGAATCCAGCAGACCCAAAGGGAGTCTTGCTTAGCCTGGATATTCCACAAGACCCGAGAAAGGTGAGCACTGCTCCATGCTTGGAGATCGCGAAAGCCAAGGCCACCCTCACTTTTCGTGAGGCAACATTGGGTCCAAGCGACCTTAGGGGCCGAGGA
>QAOC01000218.1:7668-26711 GCA_003255005.1 Begonia fuchsioides
ATCGGATTCGAACAACCAGTTTTCGTCAAGTTATGATCTTTGTAGGTAAAAAAGTCGTGAAATTAAAATCAGACGATGAGTAAAAAAAGATTAAAAATGTTAGAATCCTCGTTAGCTAGTTTATCCCTAGAACGAGTAACATTCCATTTTCCATTCACAGGGAGACAAGAGAGAAGAGAAATAGAGAATAATGCTGAAAATACTTGATTTCTAAACCCTAGAGCTAATGCCCTTTAAAAAAACTACAACAGACTCTACTAAAAATACAAAGTTACCAAAACGACCAACTGACTTAAAGAAATAACAATTGACTTACGAAATTATCAAAACGACCAACTCACTTAAAAAAAATACCAATTGACTTAAATAATTAGACCCTTATAGAATATTTTTTTTGATAAATAAGTGTATATTAAGAAAACAGACAAGAGATATAGAAAACTCGAGACATTAGAGGAGGAAACCACATGTTGGAGACTCATCCTACAAAAACTCAAGAGGGCCAGCGACAGCCCAACCAATCACAAACAATAGCTTGGAAAGTGACCGAGGCTTCTGGAGCAACAACAGACACTGCTACCAAAGACAGGAAATCCTTCAAACATATTTTAAAACAGAGGCAAAAACAGCACCTGCACCAGATGGACTAGCACCAAACGGACTAAGATAGATAAAAACCGAGCTGCAAAAAGCAAGCAACAAAACTAGACGAGCAAAACCAAAAAATAATACAACCAGACAACCTAACAAGGCAATAATGCCAAACAAGCTGCAAAGCCAAAACAACAAAAGCAGCCATGAAAATAAGCAGCTAAACCAAGAAATGGCAAGGAAAGAAGACATCAAAGAAAACTTAGTCTTCTGGAACTTTAGAATTGATGAATAGACAAACCATCCGAAGCAGGATGCGAGCACTCGATCCTGGAAGAGATAGACGGGCACATTTGAAAAAGAATTTTGAAGACTTTGCGCTCTATGCATTCAGCCACCTAATCTGGGTGAGCATGGATGATCTCAAAATTTCTGGAATTCCTTGGTGACCAGATATGATAAACCGAGGCAGCGAGGAGGCTTTTGAGAATGGAAGCTCTTTTTTTATTTCCATTCTTTCCTTCCTTTATAGACCACTTGAGGGCAATTGCTATAGTCGGCTTTCTTCTTGGGAAGCCAAATTTTTGCTTTACAATGTTCCAAATTTCTTGCAAAAAATAGCACTCAAAGAAGAGGCAGCCTCCCTCTGCACCAAGGAAAGAAAGTCTATCCTTAGTAGCAAGCCTATTATGTAAAACAAGCCATAAGATGAAGCTGTGCTTTGGGACATGACATTGACTCTAGATAGCTTTAAAGGATGGCTTAACGATACCCACCGGGCAAAAAAAATCATAAACTCTCGAGAGATCCTTAGAATGAGTGGCCATACTCCAAGAGACAAGGAGGGATTCAACATTGTTCGTTGTTCCTGCTTTACACAAAATTAAATTTTTAATTTGAAGCAGCTTTTTAATCAATGGAGAGGCTCTATAACCCGAGGACCTGATGTACAATGGGACTCCACCCCATTGGACCGAGAGTTTTATGCTAACTTAGTTGTTCATTTTGTAGGAAATATAACCTCGGAGTCACCCACGGAAAACGACCAAGAAAGGCCAAAGACATCCATCACATGGCTGGACACGACCATGGCGTTGCCCTTGATCGCACACACCGAGCCGGACATTGCGGCCCATGATGCCGGACACGCGACCACGACGTTCACCTTGACCGTACACTTCAGGCCGGACATTGTGGCCCATAACGTCGGACACGCAACCACAGCGTTCACCTTGACCGCACACGCCGGGCCGGACACGCTACCACGACGCGCACCACCATCGGACCTACAGGGCCAAGTAACGCGGCCCACGCCGAGACCCATTAGGGTCTCGGCCATCTTCAATAAGTGGCCGAGCGCCACATTTTCCTTCAGCAAATAAAGACTTAGAGAATGAAGAAGATCAAACCTAAACATCAAGAGGACGAATTAATAGCCCAAGACCTAGCCGAGGCCGAGGCCCAGGCAACACTCAAGGGAGCCCAATGCATCCTTCAATTTCGTCCGTGTCAAATCTTCATGGACAAGATCCCTTAGCTGGAAAATATCAACCAAGAAGATTTGGAGGGATTAGCACGCACATAATCCCATAAATCTCGGAGATACATTGCCACGGCCGAGCACACCCGCCAGCGCACCCGATAGCGCACCGCACCCGCCAGCGCACCCGATGGCGCACCCGAACCACGACGCACCTCCGGATCTCCGTGCCAAATTATCCTAGACGTCCAATTAATCTGATGGCTTGAGATTACTAGTTCTCTAAATTTTTGTTTTAGTTTTTGTCTACTTAAAGAACATTAGACCTACTTGTTACTTAGAGAATTTTTATATCAAATTGTGTTTACACACCTTCAACCTTTCAGAAGAAGCTCTCATCCCTTCTCCGGTGCGTCATATCCAGCCAAGCTTCGACAACCCTTGCGTGTACGATCGGTGAGTCACATCCGAGTGCACACGAGGTCTATTGATTCCGATACTTTGATTGCTCGAGTATCCGAATTACTCCATCTCCCCTCCATCTCCGATCCTCCACAAATACCCTCTCATTCCCGAGCTTTCAAACTTCCTCCACCATACCATTACCTCCGCTGATACACAATTTCGTGTACCGGTATCATTATTATCCGACAAGACACTCATAGCCGCGCCATCCTGATCAAGACGTGTCGTGTATCTTCGAGCCATCCAAACTCGAGATCCATTGCACATCAGGACCAATCCCAAAATTTGCCTTGTTTAATGAAATAATGTTGACGCCATCGGACCGAAAGAGAGTCCTTCTTTTGTGCACATTCCAAAGAGTCTTGGCTAGAAGGACGCAGCTCCAAGCTTCAAGATTTTTAAACCCCAATCCCCCTTCTTCTTTCGGGAGACAACACAAGTCCTAAGCAATATTTGAATAACGCTTACCCCATAGGAAAGTTCTACACATTTGAGTAATTTTATGCCAAACCACAGCCGGAAGATCAAAAACAGATATCCAAAAACATTCAAAACCTTTGATGACGGCTTTAATAAGCTCCGCTCTTCATGCATAGGTTAGAGATTTTGCACTCCAAATATCCAGGTATAACTTGATCTTATTAAAAAGACAATCATAATTGTTTTGGTTTAGCTTATGCAGAGAAAGAGGAATACCTAAGTAGCGAAAAGGCATGATTCCCTCCTCGAGGCCAGAAAGCTTTTTAATTGCACTCCGAATATCATCAGGAATGCAAGCTAGGTAGAAGCTTGATTTCAGGGCATTAAGGGAGAGGCTAGAGGCTTCACTAAATTCATAAACGCATGAGAGAATTTCCTTAATGGAGATAAGGTCACCTCTAGATAGAAAAATCAAATCATCGGCAAAAGTGAGGTGAGTGATACCCAAGGGCTCACATGCTGGGTGGAAATTATAACTAGAGGAAGGGATTTTTGACCAAATAATTCTAGAGAGGTATTTCAAGCAAATTACAAACAAGTAGGGGGATAAGGGTCTCCTTGTCTAAGGCCTCTTTCACCCTTAAAAAACCATGCATTTTTCCATTTAGAGAGATGGAGAACATAGCTGAGGAGATGCACTCCATGATCAAGCTAACAAACTTAGGCGGATAGTCCAGCTTTAAAAGAATAGTATTCAGGAAAGACCACAATTTAGTGTCGAAGGCCTTCCAAAGGTCGATCTTTAAGAAACATATTGGTGAATCTTTTTTTATATTATACTTTCGGACTAACTCCTGCATGAGATGAATATTCTCAATCATGGATCTCCCTTTGACAAAGGCCAATTATGATTGATCAATAATTAGGCATAAGGTATCAGAGAGCTATTTGCCAAAACCTTTGAGATTACTTTGTAAACAACGTTACAGCAAGTAATCGGCCTATAATCCTTTGTCTCTTGTGCATTACTGGACTTGGGGATTAGGGCAATTATCCTGTGATTGAATTGTTTTAATAGTCGCCTTGATCGAAAGAAGTATTTAACAGCGGAAATAAAGTCAGCTCCAGTGATATCCAAGGAATACTTGAAGAGCTTGGAGGAATAGCCGTCAGGGCCTGGGGCCTTATCGATGGCAATACTATGCAAGACATCCAAAATTTCCTTGGTAGAAATCTCTTTAACAAGGGATGAGCAACAATCAGAAGAGATTTTATGACCTGATCTCAAATAGCTTTCATTTAGCCGAGCCACTGGATGAGAAAAACCAAGGATATTTTTTAAGTAATTAACAAATTCCACTTGGATTTGAAATAGGGAGGTGGCCATTGAACCATCATTTTTGGTGAGGGAAGCTATAAAGTTTTTCTTTGCATTTCTCCTAGCCAAGGTGTGAAAAAATTTTGTTGGCTTATCAGCCAGAAGGAGGTAAATTGAATTAAAGCTTGTAACAAGAAAGAAGATAAAATATAATTAAATTAAATAAAATTGAGATGATTTCAAAATTGTATAAAGTTTTTCATGATTCTGGTTTTAAAATTCTAAAACTGTGGTCTCATTCAAAATAAAATTGAACCACACCATCTAACCATGATGAAATAACTCAAACCCACGCTCACCAAGTTAAGAGCCTAGTGCTCTACAAACTCCCCTAGACTGGCTTAGGTTAACAAATGCCAAACTTTTAATAAAATATATAATGTGTACATTTTATTAGACTTTTGAGGGTGGCGAGACTTGAGAGTCGGTTCGATGGTACCAGCTCCTCGGCCCCCTCCTGCCTAGTCCTCGCAACTGCAGGATTGAGGAGGATGAAAATGGTGATTCCTTGGGATTTGATTGACCTCTTAGTCGTTTTCTTCTTCATGGAACAACTCAGATTTAGTCTGAGTTATAATCCTCGAAGCTTTTAAATGAAGACTCGAAAATACGTACGTCTATATCCACCGAACTCATCATTTTTTCTTCATTTAATATTTGTCTTTTTGACTGTAAGTCGATGAACAAAACCTCTGTTTAGTATGATTTGTTTTAGTTTTCTTTTTACAATTGATTGCCACGTTGAAGCGCTTGTGATCTTCGAGGATCTAATGTCATTGAAACAAGTATTGATTAGCTTTTCCTCTTTGCTTTTTTTCCTTTTTTTCGAAGCAAGTTCTGGGGAATTATGTCGTTACTCAACACTGTTGTTTTGATTGCTAAATAATATATTTTTAGTTCCCTCTAAAGTCGATGTCGTATAATTTAGTTTTCAAAACTGTATATTTTTAGAACGAGCTCAAATTCTCTAGTCCTCGTTTTCTTCTTATGACATTGTTGCAAGTGATCCATCGTGGTGTAATGTTAGTTAATTTATAGTTCAAATCAGCTGGTATATGAGCATTCAACTTGTCTTTATTATTTTTTATGACAATTTAAATATTCATACACTTCGTATGAAAAATGAGATGTTTAACTTGGTGATATTGCCAATTTGATTTAGTAAAGTGAGGGTGAGAATGCCTTAGTTTAATGTCCCTACTTCGTTTTAGGATCTGGATCCTACCATTTAAAGGAAAGGGGAGTCTTTGAGAGGGGCATGCCTAATTTTCTAAGATTTCGTGAAAATTTCTCTACAGCTTTACAACGTACTGACACTTGAATATTTGTTATGTAGTTATCTTCAACAATGTGCTGCTAAAGATAATTCATTTTCATATGAGGTATTTTTTTAATGCATTACCTTCAGATATGTAATTTTAATCGCTTGAATTTCCTAAATGAAAGGTATACTAACTATTATATTAATGTATTATGTAATTCTACTATTAGGAATTAAATTGAGGTTCTTATCTACGATGCACATGGTGCTTATTATTTCTTTTTTTTTGTCACTTGTAAATAATAATGGAATCTTAGTCTCCTTGAAACCGTGGTACCTACTGAAAATATTCATCTTGTTTGTATGAAGTGCTTTCTTTCTGTGTTGATCTCTCTCTTTCATCACCAAATATTTTGTGGAGTATAAAGACATTACTATTTTTGTGCTAGATTAAATATTATCTTCGAAACCACCAATTTTTGAATTGAAAATTTTTAATTTTGTTGTTCTCCATGCTGGAATGCATGGTCAACTTACTAAGATTGAAGCGTAAATTATGTTAAATTATTTTTATCATTTCGATCGCTTTCTATTATTTTTACTCAAAAGGTTCTAATTATTATTGATGGAAGTGCGGATGGAAGAAAGCAAGTAACATTTGATTTGGTGAAGAAATATAAAGTAGATAAAGTGAGGGTTATTTTTTAGGTGGAATTGTGAGAAGGGTGAAGCCACTAGAAAAGTAAGTTACTTTATTGTATGATCACTACTATTTATTCAGTGTTGGTTTTAGTGCTTCAAAAGGTTTTGTTTTCTCTCCAATGTTCGGAGACAATCGATTCAAGTTTTTAACTTCGTAAAAGAATTGTGAAACAGGGGATGCTTCAAAGAATTGTCAGCCAAAACGTGGGGAAATCCGATTGGTGAACATAAAGGAAAGATTGATTTTGTTTAATTAATAGATAAGAAGGCATGGTCTGCCATTTCCCTACCAGCACGACCTCTTCTCCCTATTTTCTACTCTAAGTTTTCACGTACTGATAAGGGAGAGGTAGATTGAGAAAGAAAAGAAGTGGGAGATTGAGACAGAAAAAAGTTCCGTGGGAGAAAGTAGAGAGAAAAGAGAAATATCTCAGAGGGAAGTGGAAAACTCTGAAGTAAATTCGTGAAGGCTGAAGTTGAAGGTAATATTTTCTATCCTCTTAAGTTCTTCTAAGTTTAGTAAGGATAATATGATAATAGTATTTGAATTGGTGGATAAAAAATAAGTGATTTCATGCTAAGAGATAAGAAAGAAGTTAAGTATGAACAAAGCTAGAGTTTTGAAGATTCAGTCGATAAGTAGTAGGAATTAGAGTTTATGACCTTCATAAGAGTTAAAGTAGGCTCTTAGATTAATTCATAGCCATTAAAATCACTCGATTCGAAGCTATGTAGAAAAATTTATGGATGTCGCAAGTTAGTATACGAGAACTGGGGGGAGTTTGGGTCGACCCCTTGTAGTTTGGGTCGACCAAAACTCGACTTCAGAAGTACTACGTCTAAGTTTATCGACATGGGTCGACCCCTCATAGTTTGGGTCGACCCAAACAGGGGTTCAAACAGTGAATGCCCTCTATTTTGTCAACGTAAGTTGACATGCTTTGGTTTTTTGAATTGGGTGTCTTCTAAGAAGTTATAGTAGACTCCCTAAGGAACAATTTGACACCTTAATCATCAGGAATGGATCAATATAGAGGAAGTTATAGATGTTCAAAGTTGGAACAGAAAGTTAAGACTATGCAAATTCTGATCCGTATATGATTTATTGGTTTAAGCCATCGATTGGATTAAAAAGGAGACTCAAGTGGATCAACTCAACCTAGCTGCTAAGGTAAGTTAGCATTAAGATTATTTGGCCCTTAAGTGGGACTACATTGCAAAGATTAGGATGTATGCTTGATGTGTATTGCATGATTGTTTGCATGACATGTTTGGTGATGATTGCTTATCTTCATGTTATGTAATATGCTTTAAGTGATGTTTTCATAGTCACATGGTCATACATCATAGTTTTACAAAATATGAAGGACCTATTTTCATCCATTGTTTTACAACGTAGTTGGAGGTAAACGAGGTATGATTGGTGGTATGGGACGCCAATTATGTTTCGTCTCCGATGAATTAAGAACTTGAATAAAAGAAGAATAGTAAAGTAAATGGTTATTATAAGCCTGAGCACTCCAAGTAGTAAGTAAGTGGGCCCAGGCTCAAGATTAATAGAAGTTGAAGTAGGTGGAGGGAGTGTTCTTGAGATCCTGTAATATTTCCAAAGATAAAGAAGATATGAACCTAAGAAACGTGAATGAATTTGTGCATTGTTTTAACAACAGAGCATACTCATGCATTGCATTTTTAGTTATGTTTCTTACTGAGCTTTAGGCTCATAGTTTAGGCTTTGCAATGTATGGAATATAATGGAGGAAATTGTGCCAATGACTGATCATGGGGATAGAGCAGAAGAGTGTCCAAATGATACAGTTTATTGAGCGATGACCGACGGGGAGCGATGTATGACACACACACAGTTAGAATATAAAGTGTTTTGAATGTTTTGAAGATGTAATTAAATGTATACCCTTATTTTCGTGTGATGGATTTCAAAGCTTTTGAGAATGAATGTATTTTAAGTTGAACTGTTTTCTTCCGCTGCAAGTTAAATAGAAAATGTTTATGCAAGTTTTATGAAGGTGGAACTGAAATCGTTGTTTACAAGAATGTATGTTTTTTTTAAGTGGACGGTTTCCTTTTAAACTATTTTATAAGCTAAAGATAGTTTCAGAAATTTAAAGTAATGAGTGTTCCACCTAAGTAAGTAAGTAAGTAAGTAAGTAAGTAAGAACCCAGTAACGGACCGATTCTCGGGCTGCCTGCGAGTAAGCGAAGTAAAGTAAAGTAAAGTAAAGTAAGTAAGCAAGTGAGGTAAAGCAGAAAGCGGCATCTCGGGACTCGGGTTGTTACATCTCTAGTCCTCTTTTTCTTCTTATGACTTTGTTGCAATGATCCATCGTGGTGTAATGTTAGTTAATTTTATGGTTCAAATCAGTTGGTATATGAAATGGTGTTTTGGATGAAACCAAAATTCTTAGAGCATTTGTTTTAGGTTCCATGCCCTTATATTTACGATCTAGCTGAGAAGTATATATCTTTGATTATTCTGGCTTTTAATGAAGAGAAAAGACTTCCAAAAGTTCTGGAAGAGACTATGGGGTAAGTAGAGTTCAAGTTATTGTACCTTGAAACCATAGACCCTAAACCTAGAACCTTGAACCATGGACCCTTGAACTCTGAACTCTGACCCTGGAACCTTAGAACCATGAACATGGGAACCCTAGAACTCTGAACTCTAAACCCTAGAACCCTGACCTTCTAAATTTGAACACTAAAACCCTAGAACCCCTAACCTTGAACCTTGAAACCCGAACCTTGATATAATAAAACAAGAACCATGGAACCTTTACCCTAAACACTAGAACACTAAACCCTGGAACCTTAAACCCTAAACCTTGAAACCATGGAACCCCGAACCTTAAAACCATAACCCTAGAACCTTGAACCCTATGCCATGTACCTTGGAACCCTAAACCATGGAATCCTAAATCCTAGAACTATGAACCCTGAATCATGAAACACTGAACCTTGAAACACTTAACCTTGAAACACTTAACCTTGGACCTTGGAATTCTGGAACCTAGGAACCCTAAACCCTAAAACCCTGAACATGTGACCCTGAACCTTGGAACAATGGAACTTTAAGCCCCGAAACCCTAGAACTCCATATTGTTGAATGCACACTAGAACCTTAGAAACTTGAACCTTGGAACCCTAAAAACTTTGAACCCTAAACCCAAACACTTAACCATAGAAACCTGAACCCAGGAACCCTGAATCGTGGAAGCCTAAACCCTAAACCCTCTAACTTGTAACCTTCAAACCTCAATCCTAAAACCTCAACCCTTAACCCTTAACCCTTAACACTAGGACTCTTGAATCCTAGAACCCTGAACCTCAAACCTTAAACCTATGAACTCTTGAAACCTAAAACTCTAGAATCCTAGAACTCGAAAACACAAAAACCATGAAACTCCAACCCTCACCCTAGAACCATGAACCCTTAACCTTCAACCCTGAACCCTGAACTATAGAACCCTCAAACCATGGAATCCTTGAACCCTAGCATCCTGAACGCTAAACCCTGCAAATATGGAACCTTGAACCCTGAACCCTTAACCATGTATCATCGACCCTCAAACCCTGGAACCTTGAACCTTAGAACCCTAAACCCTAAACCCTATAACTTTGTAACCTTAAACCCTAAACCCATAAACCAAAAATCCTGGACCTTGGATCCTTAAAAAAATAGAATCATGAAACTCTTAAATTATTAAACTCAGGAACCCTCAAACTTGAACCTAGGATGCTACAACCCTAAATCTTGAACCATGGAACCCTTGAACCTTAGAACCCTAAACCCTAAACCCTTAAATCAGGAACTCTGAACATTAAAACCTTGAACTCTAAACTTTGGAACCCTAAACCCTGGAACCTAAAACCCTGAACCTAAACCTTGGAATACGAGAACCTTAAGCCCTTGAACCCTGGAACCTTTGATACTTCAACCCCCAAACCTTTGAAACGTAAATCGTGAAACCATGTGTAGCAACCCTCATTTTTATTTTAGAATTTGTGACCTTAAGATTGAAGTGTTAAAGATTCTTTTTATTGGATGAATGTTGGTTAAATTTTGAGGTATTAAGGTATTGTGGATANCGGATTGTTAACGCGGTTCGGCCAACCTTGCCTATGTCCACGCTCCAAGGTACCTCCTTGAAGATTCTTCCCGCTCAATTCTTTGAGCTCACTCCGATTGACTTACGGGTGTCAATCAAACCTTTACAGTGACTCTTCTTCAGGAGAGGCGTCACCCCTCTTACAATTTCTCTCACAAAGTATGATATTCGAATTAACGGTTACTAACCGACTCTCTCNATTGTGAATAATTAGAATAAGAATACTCTGTTTGGGGTGTATCACACCGTGCACCGGCCCAAGTGTTTGGGTTTGATTGGTGTTTGTTTGAAGTCCATTGTTTGATGGTTGCTAGGCTTAAGTAAAGTAATGAAGTAAGTTGGGTTAAATATACTAAGGGACCTTCATGTAAGATCCGGTCGACCCCAGGATTTAGGAGGGGTCGACACAATTGGAACTTTCGGTTGACCCCAGGATTTAAGAGGGGTCGACACAATGAATAATGCTTTCGGTCGACCCCAGGATCAGGGAGGGGTCGACACAATTGTAATGCTTTCGGTCGACCCCAGGATCGAAGAGGGGTCGACACTTTTTTTTCCGGTCGACCCCAGGATTTATGAGGAGTCGACACAATAGGACCATCCAGAACACTTTTGGTCGACCCCAGGACTGAGCGGTCGACACAAAAGTGTCGAGGGAATTTCCTTTGGTCGATACAATGGATGAGCGATCGACACAAATAACCCTCGGGAATACTTTTGGTCGACACAATAGACCAGCAGTCGACACATTCTCGATTTGAGTTGAAAGTCAGCCAAAACGTGGAGAATCCTGATTGATTGATACAAAAGAAAGATTGATTTTATTTAATTAAGAGATAAGAAGACATGGTATGCCATTTACATCTCATCATGATTTCTTTTCTCTATCTTCTCTGAAGCTCTCACGTTGGTCAAGAGAAGAGTGAGGTTGCGAAAGAAAGGAGATATCGTGAGAGAAAAGAGTGAGAAAGTGAAGGGAAGTGGAAAACTCTGAAGCTTTCACGAAAACTGAAGTTCAAGGTAATGTTTTATATCCTCTTAAGTTCTTCTAAGTTTAGTGATGATAAAATGATAGTATTGTTTGAATTGGTGGATAAAAATGAGTGATTTCATGCTAAGAGATAAGAAAAAGACTTAAGTATGAACAAATTTAGAGTTTTTGAGATTCGGTCGATAAGTATTAGGAGTTAGAGTTTATGTCCTTCATAAGAGTTAGGGTAAACTCTTAGAGTGATTTATAGCCATTAGAATCACTCAATTCTAAGCTATGTGTAAAAAGTTATGGACGTCGCAAGTCACCGTACATAAATTGGGAAGAGCTGCGGTCGACCCCTTTTCAGGTTGGGTCGACCGATTCTCAAATAAAAAACACAAGATCTCTGTTTTGTTGACAAGGGTCGACCCCTTACAGGTTGGGTCGACCAAATCGGGGTTCAAATAGTGAATGCCCTTTGTTTTGCCCACTTAAGTAGACATGCTTTAGTTTTCAGAATTTGGTGTTTTCTAAGAAGTTATAGTAGACTCCTTAAGGAACAATTTGACACCTTAATAATTAGGAATGAATCATTATTTAGGAAGTTATAGTTGTTCAAAGTTGGAATAGAAAGTTAAGACTTTACGCAGTTTCTAATCCTTATATGATTTATATGTTTAGGTTATTTACTGGATTAAAAAGGGACTCAAGTGGATTGATTCAAGAAAGCAGCTAAGGTAAGTTATGTTGCATGTGATTGGCCCTAAGGGGACTACATTACAAAGATTAGGATTTATGATTTTGTAATATGCTGAATTGTTTGGGGTGTAATGCACAATACGCCGACCTCAATTTATTTGAGGATATGTTTGTGTGCCTTGTTTGATGATTGATTGATTATTGGTGTTAGAATAAAGATGCATGTTTAGAATGCCTGCAATGTTTGAATTGTATATTTTATTGCATGTTATCGTGTTCATGCATTTTAATTGTTCATGCATCATGGTTTTAAGAAAAATACGAAAATGATTTGTATGCATGATTTTCATGATAATATGCAACGGGTCGTTGAGGGAGGAGCTCGAGTTAGACTGTCTCGAGGGAGGCCAGATGGTGTCTACTCTCTCCCGTGGTACCTTCAACGATCAAATAATGAAAGAAATGAAATGAACGAAATGTACGTAAATAGTTATATGTTGGGCGGGGTTTAATTGGCTGTCCCAAGAGGTTGGACCAAATGGTGCCTTCTCTTCCCTAGACGGTATTACCCACATTAACTGGACTGTTAAGTGAAAGAAAAGAAATGGAATGAACGATACTGAAACTGCATTGTTTTTATAAAGCAGCACATGGATAAAGGTCTCATAAATGTTTTACTATTATCGATTAACTTACTGAGTCTTAAGCTCACTAGTTAAGCTTTGAGATGTAGGTGACGAAGCTGGGGATGAGGAATTTAGTCATCATCACGTGCCATGACATGTGGATGAGGCTGTTTTGGAGCGGGTTGTTTACGAAACCAAGCAACGACCCGTGGGGGAAGGAAAAGAAAATGGTTTTAATGTATTTGATGTTTTATCGCAAAACTAATTAGAGGCTTTACGATATTTTGAATGATGTTGGTGAAGCCTTTTGTTAAAGCCTTGAACAATTAAGTCAAATGTTTTAAATGAATGAAATTTGTTATTTTGCATAAAGTTACCTTTAACCTGTATTGATGAAATTGAGGTTTACACGTGTATGGGCTCATTAGTTCAACGTTTAAAGTATTACGCTTCCGCTAAGTTTTGAAGTCAAGTATTTCAAGTGTATTTACAAAAAGAAATAAATTTACCGTTGTTTTCAAAAGGTTTTTAAATAACGGGATGTTACACCTTGAACCTTGAACTTTGGACCCTTGAGCCATTTTAACCGTAAACTATGAACTTTAAACCCTGGAACTCTAAACCCTTTAACCTTGAACCTTGGAACCCTAAACCCTAGAACTTTGGAACCATGAACCTTGAACCTTGAATCCTACAACCCTTGAACTCTGGAACCAATGAACCCTTGAACCTTGAATTGTGAACCCTGAACCCTCATCCTTAAAATCATGGAATCTTTAAATATTGGAACCCTTAACCCTGGAACCCTGAACCCCGAACACTAAAGCCATTTAATCTTGGGACCATGAACCATAAACCCTAAAACTTGAATCGTAGAACTCTTATCCATTAACCATGGAACCCTAAATCCTGATCCTTGGAACCATGAACCCTAGAATCTTAAACCTTGAACCTTGGAACTCCAAACCTTTGAACCATGAACTTGAACCATGAACCCTGGAACCCTTAAACCCTGAACTGTGGAATCTTTTGAACCCTAGACCCATGAATCCTAGAACCCTTGAAACTTAAACCTTGAATACTTGAACCCAAACCCTTGACTCTGAATCCTAAACCCTGGACCTGAATCCAAAACCTTGAACGCTAGAATCATGAAACTCTAGAACCCTCGACCCTACAAATTTGAACCCTAAAGCATGAAATCGTATACCTTGGAACCCTGAACCTTGTGACCCTAAACCTTGTGACCATGAAACATGAACCGGGGTAACCTAGAACATTTTACAAAGAATACTAAACCCTAAACCTTAGTTCTCTAGAACCCTAAACCCTGAACCCAAAAACCATGGAACCCCTAACTTGGAACCCTAAATCCTAAATCCTGGAACCTTGAACCCTAGAGCCTTGAAGCCTAAACAATGGAACCATGAACCTTGGAACTCTAAACCCTAAATCCTAAACCTTGAACCTTTAACCCTAGAACCATGAACCCTAAGCCCTAGAACTCTGGAACCATTTACCAAGAACAAAGGAACCCATAAATCAAGAACCTTGAACCCTAAACCCTAGAACCTTTAACCTTAAACTTTGATACCCTAAAACCCTAGACACTGGAACCCTTGAAACCTAATACCTTGAACTCTGAACACTTGAACCCTGAACACTTATCTTTGTACCCTAAAACCCTTAACCCTTAGAACCCTAAACCCTGAACTCTTGAACCCTGAACCTTGGAACCCTAGAACTTAAAAACCTTTCACCCTGGACCTTGGAACCCTGAACCCTGAATTTGGAAACGATAAAACCCTTAACTTTAGAATCGTGTGCCCATGAACCCTGGAAGCTTGAATCTTTTAGGAACCCTGTTGGGTGCAAATGTGTCATTAAAAACCGGTGCGAATGTGTCATTAAAAACTGCAAGTGCACAGTCAAGTAATATAAAAGATATTGATCCCACGAGGATAATGAAATTTAATATTTTCTGAATACGATGTAAAAACAGTTAATTAAAAATTGATAAAAAGTTTGAATGGTTTTCTGGATAAAAATCTAAATAAATGTAATTAAAATAAATAAGGGAAGATAATCAAACTTCAGTAAAAATGAAGGTTAGATTTGGGTTTCTCCATTTATTCATTCACGATTGTAAGCCTATACTACAGCGCCGGCTGCAGCACGTTTTGACGGAGAGGAATTTGAATTAATCGATGGCTGGCGTCGCCTACCGATTCGATTATTCTCTCACCTTCTTCCAATCTTATGGCAAGAACAATGAGATCCAAACACTTTAATTATAGATCCTAATCATTTACCCTCGAGCTATCGTTTAAGTTAAACAAAAATGATTTTATTAAAATTAGAAACAAATATTAACAACCCGAGTAATTTAACCAATTTCTATGTGATTTGTAATGGTGTTTTAGATCTCACTAATTTCGTTATAACTGTGGTGTCCAGATTATACACGATAAGCAATTAAGATCTAGTGAAATTAATCAAATGGCTAAAAACCAAGAAATCGTAAACGGGTACTTCCCAAATCCAACCTAATAAAAACTTAGCTCATGTTTGAATTAAAAACAACGCAAATATGTTTGGTAAACATAATTACAGCACGCTAAAAAGATATAAATGGATTCACAGTCGCTTTCTTCAAAACCCCAGTAGCGTCCCGCGAGTTCTTGAATCAGCTCAGGTTATCCGTTTTAAATCGCATGGCGTGGCTGCGTATCATTTGCATTTCTGCCTATCACCCGCTCTCTAGATCTGAATGGTTCCTCCTCCCGCTCTCTATTTAAAATCGTGGCATCTAGCTTCTTTCTCCAAAACTGAATTAGGAATCCCTTGATTTGTGGGGATTTTCTTCTCTCTCCAAAACTGACTTAGGAATCCCTTGATTTTTGGGGATTTTCTTCTCTCTCCAATCCGCCAATTTTTCCATTTAAATTCCTCCGATCTTATCTCTTTTCAGCTCTTGCTTTCCATTCTTATCCAACATAATCCTTCATAAAAGGAAACTAATCGAACAGATAACATAATTCCCGAAATTGCCAAAATTAACGTGCTTTCATTAACTGACTGCGGATTCTGCGTTATAGCGTGAGCTGCAGTACCAAATACAGATTCCAGCATAAAATCCCTCAATTTATTACTTAAGGTTTAACAATTTTCATAAATTCGATGGACATAATTAAGTCTTTTTCAAGACTTAACAAACCCTTAAACATGAACCCTTAACCTTAAAACCCTAAAACCTTAAACCTTGAACCTTGAACCCTTAAACCCCAAACGTTGGAAGCCTAAACCCACAACACTCGAAACCTAGAGCTTTAATTCTTGAACCATGGAACTTTGAACAATGGAACCCTAAACCTTGAACCTTGGACCCGAGAACCCCTTGAACCCTTATCCATATGCCCTGCATGAACCTTGAACCCTAGAACCCCAAACCCTTTAAAAGGGAATTTTAAACCAGGAAACATGTACCCTCAACCCGTAAATGCTGAACCATGAACTCTAGACAGGAGCCCTTGAACACAAATCCTAAACCCTTGAACCCATATTTGTAACCTTGAACCCTAAACTTTGGACCCTAGAACCCCTTAAATCCTGAACCCTGAACTCCGAACACTGAAATCTTGAACCCTACAACCCTAAACTTGAGACCCTTAAACTTTTAATCTACCTTGAAACCCTTAGCCCTGGAACATTAAACCCTTGAATTTGGAACCTTAAATACTTAACTTTGGAACCTTTGAACCTTAAACCCTGAACTTAGGACCCTAGAACCCATTGAACCTTGAAACCCTAGAACCCTGAACATTAGACCGTTAAACCCAGGAACCGTGGAACCTTGAACCTTTAAACTGCAAAAACTAGAAACTTGATACCCGGACACGGAACTCTGAACCCTGGAACACTAGAACCCATGAACCTTGGAACGCTAAACCTTGGAATCCTAAACAATGAAGTCTAGAATTTTGAAACTTTAACCTTGGAACGCGGGAATCTTGGAGCCTTGAACCCTAAAACCGTGAACTCTAAACCTCAACAATCATATTCNCCTAGAACCCATGAACCTTGGAACGCTAAACCTTGGAATCCTAAACAATGAACTCTAGAATTTGAAACTTTAACCTTGGAACGCGGGAATCTTGGAGCCTTGAACCCTAAAACCATGAACTCTAAACCTCAACAATCATATTCTCATAAAATTCTATTTTCCATCTTCGAATAAACAACACCTAGGAATAAAGAAAAAAACATATCAAAATCAATTGTTACTTAGTTACTAAGCAACCTTTGTTAGTTTTTAAATTCACATGAAAGTTAATTGTGAAATAGACAAATAATACATTAAAAAGAAACATTACTTTTTCATGAAACACTCTTTCTCAGTTACAGAATTCATAAAATCAGTCATATTCACGTGTCATACTCACATGAAACTCAGCGGCCTATAATTGAATGAACTAAAACTATGAATTGAAAAAAAAACAAAACAAAGTCAAAGGTTACGTAGTTGCTAAGAAACCTTCGTTATTCATATACTCAACCTTGTTCAGTAGTCATATTTACGTGAAACTCAACTTTCCATATTCAAATGAAGAAAAACTAAGAATATAGAAGAACACATCAAAACCAGACGGTACTTAGTCACTAAGAAACCTTCGTTAGGTTGTCAAATTCATAAAATAAACCTTGTTCAATAGTTATATTTACATGAATTCAAATGAACAAAAAAACTAAGGTTAGAGAAGGTAAACATTGAAATCAAACATTACTTAGTCACTAAGCAACCTTCTTTATCTACTGAATTCATACAATCAACCTTATTCACAAGCCATATTTATATGAATTCAACCGTTCATACGAATGAAACAACAAATAGTAATAGAAAAATAACACATGATCAAACACAAACATTACTTAGTCATTAAGAAAGCTTCCTCAATTGTCTAATTCATACAATCAACCATATTCATAATTCATATTCACATGAGACTCAGTCGTCATGTTTTGAATGAACAAAAACTAGTAATAAAGAATGAACAAACTTCTTCAGTTACAAAATCATACAATTATTAAGAAATTATATTCTCATGAAACTAAGTCGTTCACCTGAGTCATTAAGTAACCTTCCAAAGTTTTTGAATTTAGACAATAAATGTTATTCACTAGTTATATTCAAATGAAACTTAGTCATCCGTACTTGAATAAACCAAAACTAGGAATAGAAAATGAACACATTAAAGTCAAACTTTGTTATCAAGGAACTCTTTCAGGGATGTCAAATTCATACCATCAAAGTTATTCTACATATATATTCACATTAAATTAAGTCTTATACAATAAAGCCAAACTAGGAATAAAACAACATTTTTCAGTTGTCGAATTCACACAATAAACTTTATTCATCAGTCATATTTACATAAATTTCAACTATCCATATTCGAATGAAAAAAACTAGAAATAAAGAAGAAACACATCAAATGAAATGTGACTTAGTTAGTAATCAACCTTCGTTAGTTGTGAAATTCACATGAAAGTGAAACGTTAAATAGACAAATAATACATACAAATCAAACATTACTTAGTCATCAAAAATATTTTTTAATATTGAATTTATAAAAATTAACCATAATAACGTGTCATATACACAGGAAACTTAGTGGCCTATAATCGAATGAACCAAAACTATGAATAGGAAAGAAACGAAACAAAGTCAAAGGTTACTTAGTTGGTAAGCAACCTTCCTTAGATGCCGAATTCATACAATCAACCTTGTTTAGTAGTCACATTTATGTAAAACTAAACTTTTCATATTCAAATGAACAAAAACTAAGGTTATAGAAGGTACACATTAAAATATAAACATTACTTAGTTACTAAGAAATATTCCTTAGATTGTCGAATTCATACAATAAACCTTGTTAAAATAGTTATATTTGCATGAAACTCAGTCATTTATATTCAAATGAACAAAAACTAAGGTTGAAGAAGGTACATATTAAAAATCAAACGTTACTTAGTCACTGAGTAACTTTCTTTATCTACCGAATTCATACAATCAACCCTATTTTACAAGCCATATTCATATGAACTCAACCGTTCATATTCGAATAAAACCACCAATAGTAATAGAAAAGGATCATATTGAACCTTTAACCCCTATACCCAGAAACCCTAGAAACCTATAATCTTGAACCTTTAACCCTAGAACCATGAACCCTGAACCCTGGACCCTTGATGTAACGAGCCGATTCCCGAACCGCCGCTTTATGCTTTACCTTACTTGCTTACTTACTTTACTTTACTTTA
>QAOC01000221.1:0-10174 GCA_003255005.1 Begonia fuchsioides
GGATTAGAACGAAACAAAATATAGGACATATTAAAAAAAGATAATTAACAAAATTAAATAAATAGTTGACGAGTGTATCCAAGTACCTTAATATACTGCAAGTTCACGGTAACTTGAAACTACATGTAAGTCCTGCAAAGGAACGCAACTAACCACAAACAACGCATATGTTCTCAACAATTCAAAATTCACTAACGATGTCAATATTAATATAACAATTTGATGATGAACAAAATACGATATAAACCATGACACCGCATTATTTAGCCCTTAACATCCCTATCTTGCTACTATTTTCTACCCTAATGCGATCATCACAAAAAAGAGCTAAGTGTAGCACCACAAAAACGCTAGCATTACTGCTTCTCCCTAACATGTGTGCTAATTTTCATCCTTACATATGTTTTACCAAACAAAAATTGTTTGATGAAGTCAATCCAACGTTACTTCCCATTTGAGTCTGGCTTTGTCTTTGAGGTCAAATCAAGAAAATCGACCTTGAATGTATGTTACATCCTCCCAACTCATCTCGTCTTCTGAATTATCATTTCATTTGACCGAATCCAGTTTGTCTAACGCCTTGTTAGTACTTTTTCGAGCCTTGGGAGAATTGTTTAATCTATCCTCGACTAGCAACCATTTGCCCATGGTCGGGGTATGACCACAACCCAGAAGTCATAACTTATAGGCAACAATATCAATTCTTGCTGCTAGTTCAAACAAACCAAGTTACTTATCACTCTTTGGGATTTATATTGAGGTTACCCAATATGGCTTTAACTTAAACCATGCAAGCTCTCCTACTTCAAAGGTTTGCTCGACCGTTGAAGTTCTGTCATCTCCTCAATTGTACCTTGTGCATATACTAGAGTTTGACACAATTATTCTATGGAACCTCTTTCCCTAAGTGTCTGGTTAACCAACCTAATAACAATGCTAATTCCACAATAGAGTTTTTCTGTACTAGAATTCTGCCCAGTTGATCAACCTTGTCANCCATTTTGAGTCTGGCTTTGTCTTTGAAGTCGAATCAAGAAAATGGACCTTGAATGTATGTTACATCCTCCCACCTCATCTCATCTTCTGAATTATCATTTCATTTGACAGAGTCTAGTTTCTCTAACGCCTTGTTAGCACTTTTTCGAGCCTTGAGAGAATTGTTTAATCTATCCCCGACTAACAACCATCTGCCCATGGTCGGGGTATGACCCCAACCCAGAAGTCATAACTTATACGCAACAATACAAATTATTGTTGTCACTTCAAACAAACCAAGTTATTGTGGAGCCAACTTATCACTACTTGCGATTTATATTGAGGTTTCTCAGTATCGCTTTAACTTAAACCATGCAAGCTCTCCTACTTCAAAGGTTTGCTCGACCGTTGAGGTTCTGTCATTTTCTCAATTTTACCTTGTGCATTTACTAGAATTTAACACAATTGTTCTATGGAACCTCTTTCCCTGAGTGTCTGGTTAACCAACCTAATAACAATGCTAATTGCACAATAGAGTTCTTATGTACTAGAATTATGCCCGGTTGATCCACCTTGCCACTAGTTTAGAGTAAGATGATGTAAAACATCTTAACGAATGCCTTAATGCATCGACTAAAAATCTCTATTTGACTATCTTTTGCACTAGTTATGTACTTCTCTTATTATAATGCAAATTTTCTTCTCGCGGTAGCTTGAAACTAGATAGAAACCCTACAAAATCGTACAACACACCACATACAATGCAAAAACCGAGACTTGAGATCTACAACCTTATTATAGGTAAATCTTCTTTGTTATGTTAACTTTCTTAATGTATCATTTCTTCTCAAATAAATAAATATGTTCGCTCTANCACCGCATTATTTAGCCCTTAACATCATTATCTTGCTACTCATACTCTAACTTAATATGTTATTATATTAATTATTTAAGTGATTTTCTGTTTATGAATATAGCACATGTAATTGTTCTAGAAAAGTTGAGAAATTTCTAAAGATTTATATTAAAAGTATTTTTTAATTCAAAGGATTTCATTAGTTACCATGTAGTTTATACAAACAATCATGATGTATCTAAGAGAATAGATGATGCAATTTATAATGCTATAAGTTAAACTCTTATGGCTAGGTAATACATCTGCTAAATTTTGAATGATGTTGACTCATCAAGCTAAAACATACCTCATAGAAGATAATCACCTTTCAAAAGTTTAGCAAGTGAAAATGCCTAGAACAATAAAAAACATATTTGTAAGGGAACAACAAAAAACATTCCCAAAGAAACATCTTCACAACAATAAATCACAAAGGCACTTACCTGGTTGAATGGAAAAATTTCAAGGTGTATCATTATAATTTTTTCTACAGAACCAACCGCATTATCCCTTACATCATCATCTGTTTCAAATTCCCCAAATAATGGGTGTAGTCCTCGTAATGTCACCATAATATCTAAAACTTATTAAGGGAACATATAAAATTTAAAAGAATAACAATGTGATTTCAAGGCTTAAATAACTACTTTTTTTTTATTTTTCTTCCCATAACTGATGATTGCAATCATTTATAGTGTCAAATAAGAACATGATCAACAATAGTAACCAGTCGAAAAGAATGGAACAAGTTATATTCAAAGAGATGGATACTTCTAAATTGGCTCACCACCATTTCTTTTGAATTGTCTCCCACAGAATGCAGCATACGGGACCTCTTGTGATGGTAATTCTTTTTTTGCCAAGGCAATAACCTCATGTCCAGTGCAACTTCAGCTAGGCAAACAACAACCTATAGGAAAAAAATTATTTTAGTCATGAGATGAGAATAAAACAAAATTTTATGTATTATCACACTAGGAAAAAAAGATGAATAACAATTAGAAATATAAATATTTGGTTGGTGTTGTACCACTTACCTAATTATAATATAACATCTCTTTAAACAGTACCATTTCCATCCAGCATTTTTCATATGTTTGCCCTACAATAGAAATCTAAAAAATAAGTAAGAAAAAAATATTTTCATTATAGGATTAGAACGAAACAAAATATAAGACATATTAAAAAAAAGATAATTAGCAAAATTAAATAAATAGTTGACGAGTGTATCCAATTACCTTAATATACTGCAAGTTCACGGTAACTTGAAATTACATGTAAGTCCTGCAAAGGAACGCAACTAACCACAAACAACGCATACGTTTTCAACAATTCAAAAATTCACTAACGATGTCAATATTAATATAACAATTTGATGATGAACAAAATACGATATAAACCATGAAACACCGCATTATTTAGCCCTTAACATCCCTATCTTGCTACCATTTTCTACCCTAATGCGATCATCACAAAAAAGAGCTAAGTGTAGCACTACAAAAACGCTAGCATTACTGCTTCTCCGTAACATGTGTGCTAATTTTCATCCTTACATATGTTTTACCAAACAAAAATTGTTTGATGAAGTCAATCCAACGTTACTTCCCATTTGACTCTGGCTTTGTCTTTGAGGTCAAATCAAGAAAATCGACCTTGAATGTATGTTACATCCTCCCAACTCATCTCGTCTTCTGAATTATCATTTCATTTGACCAAATCCAGTTTGTCTAACGCCTTGTTAGTACTTTTGCGAGCCTTGGGAGAATTGTTTAATCTATCATCGACTAGCAACTATCTCCCCATGGTCGGGGTATGACCACAACCCAGAAGTCATAACTTATACGCAACAATATCAATTCTTGCTGCTACTTCAAACAAACCAAGTTATTGTGGAGCCAACTTATCACTCTTTGGGATTTATATTGAGGTTACCCAATATGGCTTTAACTTAAACCATGCAAGCTCTCCTACTTCAAAGGTTCGCTCGACCGTTGAAGATCTGTTATCTCCTCAATTGTACCTTGTGCATATACTAGAGTTTGACACAATTGTTCTATGGAATCTCTTTTCCTAAGTGTCTGGTTAACCAACCTAATAACAATGCTAATTCCACAATAGAGTTTTTCTGTACTAGAATTCTGCCCAGTTGATCAACTTTGTCACTAGTTTGGAGTAATATGATGTAAAACATCTTAAGGAATGCTTTAATGCATCGATTCAATATCTTTATTTGATTATCTTTTGCACTACCTATGTACTTCCTTTATTGTAATGCAAATTTTCTTATCACGGTAGCTTGGAACTAGATAGAAACCCTGAAAAACCGTACAACACACCACATCTAATGCTAAAACCGAGTCTAGAGATCTACAAACCTTATTATAGTTAAATCTGATTTGTTATGTTAACTTTCCTAACAAGCATTTCTTCTCAACTAAATAAATATGTTCGTCATACAGTGGAAATCAAACAAATAAAATAGGAAAAAAAGTTATTCTACTAATGGGGATGAAAACTAAACACAACATATTAAATTTTAAGCATTTTCATAATAAGTAAAAAAACATTTATTAAAATAGAAGAAAATAAATAGTTGGGGGATCTTCTCCGCACTTACCTCATTATAATGCGTTCCCGACCATCATTCTTTCTCAAATAAGTAAGTACGTTCATCATACAGTAAAAATCAATCAAACAAGTAAGAAAAAAAATTGTTCGAGTCATGAGATATGACTGAAACGAAACATATGATATTTTACGCATGATTATACTAAACAAAATAAAGAATTAATAGGAAACGAAAAAATAGTGGATGTTATACGCACTTACCTCGTTATTATGCAACATTCTTTCTCATAGTAGCTTTATCGACCGGCATTTATTTCTCAAATAAGTAAATATGCTCTCCCTAGAATAACAATCATAAGAAAATATATTTATTCTAGTCATTATATAAAACGAAACGAAACAAATACAAGATTATTATAATAAGCAAAAAAATAGATAAATAAGAAAGAAAATAAATAAATAATATATTTGTGCTAAAAGCACTTACATTATTACAATGCAACATTCCTTCGCACATAAACTTTTTTGGCCAATATTTATTCCTCAAATGAATCAATGGGTTCGCCCTACATTAGAAACCAATCAAAAGTTAAGAAAAAAATTTATTCTAGTCATGATAATGACATAGAACACAATTTTTTTTATATATTGTAATACTAACAAAAAAGGAAAATAAAGAATATATAACAAAAGAAAAGAAGTTGTTAGTGTCGTGCGCACTTACCTTATTATAATGTTTTATCACTTCTCATAGTTGTAGTCCCAACCATTTTTTTAAAATAAATAAACATGCACACCCTACATTAAAATCAACCAAATACGCAACAAAAAAAAGTTATTTAAGTCATGAGATGAAAACAAAATGAAACATGAAAAATATAAGATGAAAACGAAACAAAATATAGAAAATATTAAAAAAAAGATAATTAACAAAATTAAATAAATAGTTGGTGAGTGTATCCAATTACCTAAATATACTGCAAGCACACGGTAACTTGAAACTATCTGTAAGTCCTGCAAATGAACACAACTAACCACAAACAACGCCTATGTTCTCAACAAATGTCAATATTAATATAACAGTTTTATGGTGAACAAAATACGATAAAACTCATGAAACACCGCATTATTTAGCCCTTAACATCATTATCTTGCTACTTATACTCTAACTTAATATGTTATTATATTAATTATTTAAGTGATTTTCTGTTTATGAATATAGCACATGTAATTGTTCTAGAAAAGTTGAGAAATTTCTAAAGATTTATATTAAAAGTATTTTTTAATTCACAGGATTTCATTAGTTACCATGTAGTTTATACAAACAATCATGATGTATCTAAGAGAATAGATGATGCAATTTATAATGCTATAAGTTAAACTCTTATGGCTAGGTAATACAACTGCTAAATTTTGAATGATGTTGACTCATCAAGCTAAAACATACCTCATAGAAGATAATCACCTTTCAAAAGTTTAGCAAGTGAAAATGCCTAGAACAATAAAAAACATATTTGTAATGGAACAACAAAAAGCAATCCCAAAGAAACATCTTCACAACAATAAATCACAAAGACACTTACCTGGTTGAATGGAAAAATTTCAAGGTGTATCATTATAATTTTTTTCTACAGAACCAACCGCATTATCCCTTACATCATCATCTGTTTCAAATTCCCCAAATAATGGGTGTAGTCTTCGTAATGTCACCATAATATCTAAAACTTATTAAGGGAACATATAAAATTTAAAAGAATAACAATGTGATTTCAAGGCTTAAATAACTACTTTTTTTTTATTTTTCTTCCCATAACTGATGATTGCAATCATTTATAGTGTCAAATAAGAACATGATCAACAATAGTAACCAGTCGAAAAGAATGGAACAAGTTATATTCAAAGAATGGATACTTCTAAATTGGCTCACCACCATTTCTTTTGAATTGTCTCACACAAAATGCAGCATACTGGACCTCTTGTGATGGTAATTCTTTTACTGCCAAGGCAATAACCTCATGTCCTGTGCAACTTCAGCTAGGCAAACAACAACCTATAGGAAAAAAATTATTTTAGTCATGAGATGAGAATAAAACAAAATTTTATGTATTATCACACTAGGAAAAAAAGATGAATAACAATTAGAAATATAAATATTTGGTTGGTGTTGTACCACTTACCTAATTATAATATAACATCTCTTTAAACAGTACCATTTCCATCCAGCATTTTTCATATGTTTGCCCTACAATAGAAATCTAAAAAATAAGTAAGAAAAAAATATTTTCGTTATAGGATTAGAACGAAACAAAATATAAGACATATTAAAAAAAAGATAATTAACAAAATTAAATAAATAGTTGACGAGTGTATCAAATTACCTAAATATACTGCAAGTTCACGGTAACTTGAAACTACATGTAAGTCCTGCAAAGGAACGCAACTAACCACAAACAACGCATATGTTCTCAACAATTCAAAAATTCACTAACGATGTCAATATTAATATAACAATTTGCTGATGAACAGAATACGATAAAACCCATGAAACCCCGCATTATTTAGCCCTTAACATCACTATCTTGCTACCCTTTTCTACCCCAATGCGATCATCACAAAAAAGAGCTAAGTGTAAACTATGCACCACCAAAACGCTAGCATTACCGCTTCTTTCTAACATGTGTCTTAATTTTCATCCTTACATATGTTTTACCAAACAAAAATGATTTGATGAAGTCAATCCAACGTTACTTCCTATTTTGAGTCTGACTTTGTCTTTGAGGTCCAATCAAGAAAATCGACCTTGAATGTATGTTACATCCTCCAACCCATCTCGTCTTCTAAATTATCATTTCATTTGACCAAATCCAATTTGTCTAACGCCTTGTTACCACTTTTTCGAGCCTTGGGATGATTGTTTAATGTATCCCCGACTAGCAACTATCTGCTCATGGTCGGGGTATGACTACAACCCAGAAGTCATAACTTATACGCAACAATACCAATTCTTGCTGCTACTTCAAACAAACAAAGTTATTGTGGAGCCAACTTATCACTATTTGAGATTTATATTGAGGTTTCTCAGTATGGCTTTAACTAAAACCATGCAAGCTCTCCTACTTCAAAGGTTTGCTCGACCGTTGTGGTTCTGTCATTTCCTCAATTTTACCTTGTGCATGTACTAGAATATGACACAATTCTTGTATGGAACCTCTTTCCCTGAGTGTCTGGTTAACCAACCTAATAACAATGATAATTGCACAATACAGTTTTTATGTACTAGAATTCTGCCAAGTTGATCCACCTAGCCACTAGTTGGAGTAAGATGATGTAAAACATCTTAAGGAATGCTTTAATGCATTCATTCAATATCTTTATTTGACCATCTTTTGCACTAGTTATGTACTTCCCTTATTATAATGCAATTTTTCTTCTCACAGTAGCTTGGAACTAGATAGAAACCTTGCCAAACCATACAACACACCACATACAATGCAAAAACCGAGACGAGAGATCTAAAAACCTCATTATAGGTAAATCTTATTTGTTATGTTAACTTTCCTAACGAGCATTTTTTCTCAAATAAATAAATATGTTCTCCCTACAATAGCAATCATAAGAAAATAAAGTTATTCTAGTCATTATATAGAACGAAACAAAGCAAATACAACATTATTCTAATAACCAAACAAATAGATAAATAAGAAAGAAAATAATATATTTGTGTTAAAAGCACGTACCTTGTTACAATGCAAGATTCTTTCTCAAAGAAAATTTTTGACCAACATTTATTCCTCAAATGAATCAATGCGTTCGCCCTACATTAGAAACCAATCAAAAGTTAAGAAAAAAAGTAATCTAGTCATGATAACGACATAGAACAAATGAAAAAAATATATCATAACAAGAAAAAAATGATATTTTACATAGAAAAACATATTAGTTTGAGGGTATAGTATGCACTAACCTTATTATAACTTGAAACTACTTGTAAGTCCTGCAAAGGAACACAACTAACTACAAACAACGCATATGTTCTCAACATATGGCAATATTAATTTAACGGTTTGATGATGAACAAAATACGTAAAAAGCATCTTGGATCCTGAAAGTAATTCTAATTTGAAATAACCAAAAAGCGAGAAACTCCCGTCATAATGCTTTTAACTGAATGTCTATTTTGGAACAATTAATATTTTATTACATGATAGATCATAAAAAAAGAAATGATTATCAAACTAATCAATGAGATTTATTATGAGGAAAAACTTCAAATATCTAAAGGCGATGAATACGAAATTAGTGAAAAATACCGACAATCTTCTGTTAAAAGTTTTATCACAAGAATATTTATAACGATGTGTTTACAATTCTAAAAAAGGTATTTATTTTGTTTACTAAATTTATTAATTCAAATGCATATGTTTATATCAATCATGAGAAAATATTAAAGACATATCAACTCTCAAAGGCAAGTAAAAAAACCTCTCATAGAAGAGATTGCAAAAAACTTGCACACTAAAACATTGACAATGATGATGTTCCCGTCGAACGCCATGAAAATATGTATATGAGTTAAACAATTATGTAGAAACAATAATTTTAACTTTTTGTAAAGAATCATGAATGGATATTTAAAAATGCATTCTTATAAAAAATAATAAAAACATATGATCGTCAACATGTCTCGCTTGTCACGTTTTTCTATCTGAAATATTTTGTCTTAAAAAAAGAATGAATGTCAAACTAAACTAAAAGATTAATTACAAGAAAAAACTTCATGTATTTCAAGCCGAAGAAGATGAAATTAATGAAAAATATTGAAAATCATCAACCAAAAGTTTTATCACTAAAATAGATATGACGTTATGTTCACAATCCTTAAAAAGAATTATTTTATCTATTGAAATTATAAACTCAATTACATATGTTCATATCAATAACGGGGAAGTGTTAAAGACATATCAACACTCTAAGACAAGTAAAACAACCTCTCATAGAGAAATCGCAAAAAAACTTGCACACTAAAGCATTGACAATAATGATGTCCCAGTCGAATGCCATGAAAATATGTATTTGAGTTTAAATTTTATATACAAAATAAATTTAACTTTTTTAAAAGAGTCATGAATGCATATTCAAAAATGCATAATTGTAAAAAATAATTTAATTTATGATAATCGAAATGTCTCGTTTGTCACATTTCTCTACATGAAAGGTATTTCGTATAAAAAAAGAATGAACATCAAACTAAACTAAGAGATTAACTACAAGGGAAAATCTCATATACCTCATATACCATTACAATTGATTCAAATGAAGTTTTTATTTATTCAGCTTAAGAACAAGGCGGCTTATTATTTTTACTCTATGATGAGATACATATATTTCTAAAGATAGGGATCTAACAACAACAGTACAGGGAACCGTAGGGCCCTAAGGAAAATCCAGGAAAGAGAGTGGATGCAAGACGGTCACTAGAAATTGTATTCAAGGTGCACCACATGTTGTTTAATCTTGTCATTCATTTTTCTATTAGAAGCTATAAATCGAGACCACCCAATTTCCCTTATGATTTATCCAACCTTTTGATCCTAGACAGAGTTCACATTCAGTTAAATATCTCATAAGCAAGCATTTAGTTTCAGCAATAAATAAAAATGTCGACGCAATAGTACAATTGAATGAGTAGGAAACAGATGAAAATGAATAATGATACCACGACATCAAAATTTCAGA
>QAOC01000248.1:0-11612 GCA_003255005.1 Begonia fuchsioides
TAATTCACCCCCCCTTTTAGGTTAAACACGATCCTACATCTGCTTTATAATAGACCCAAACCAAATCTATAAATATTGTTAAGGTAGTTTGGAATCAAAATTAGATTTTATATTGTGCAAAAAAAAACCGAACCTAAATTTTTGGTTCGGTGTCTATTAAATTTGGTTCTATTGTTAATGTAAATACAAAATAAATAATAATTCTCAAATTATTGGTATATATATATATATATTTATTTATTTATATAGAAAAAACATCACATAAAATAAATTAAAAATAAAAGTAGAAGTAGAAAATAGAAACCCATTTTGGCTCTATCCTTGTCTGCCTCATTTTCATTCCCATCTTCTCTTTGACCGAACAGTCGTAAATTCAAACAGTGCTGGTTTCCCATTGATTTCTCTCCGATCATGGCGTCGAGTTCTTCGTCGAGAAAACACTCTCTTTACAAAGGCATTCGTTGCAGAAGCGGGAAATGGGTTTCAGAAATCCGAGAGCCACGTAAAACGAATCGAATATGGCTCGGCACCTTCCCCTCGCCGGAAATGGCCGCCGCCGCCCACGACGTCGCTTCCTTAGCACTCAGAGGAAACGACGCCACTCTTAACTTCCCGGCGCTTCTTGGTTCTTATCCAGTTCCGGCGTCTACCTCCCCGTCCGATATCCGAGCCGCCGCCGTAACTGCCGCGACGCTGATGAAGATGAGTTCGAAATACGATGATCGGTCAAAGGAACAGTTTAGTAAAAGCAGCGTTGAATTTCTTGACGAGGATGAGATTTTCGACATGCCCAATTTGCTTGTGGACATGGCCGGAGGAATGTTAATGTCGCCGCCGAGAATGAACTTCTCGCCGGAGTTCGAAACCGCTGGATTTTCCGACGGACTAGAGCGTTTATGGAGTCAATTTTGAGTCCATAATTCCGATCATCTACTGTCAAGATTTAACTTTCCGGCGAGATTACATGTTACATGCACGTCGACTCTAAGAACAGAACACTTTTATTCGAGTTTTGTTATTTTTAAGGTAT
The DNA here is from genome assembly GCA_003255005.1 of Begonia fuchsioides. Classification (NCBI taxonomy): domain Eukaryota; kingdom Viridiplantae; phylum Streptophyta; class Magnoliopsida; order Cucurbitales; family Begoniaceae; genus Begonia; species Begonia fuchsioides. Next base: position 1,031 of record QAOC01000248.1, read on the forward strand.
CTACAGATAAAAAATTACATGAACTGAGATAACTCTCTCTCCAAGTCCTACCCCTCTCTCTCTCTAGAATTTTTGAAGTGACCCAGTAATGTAGCAACTTAATAGTTTAATGTACTTAATTATTATTATATTATGATTTAAACCTTCTTTAATTAGTTTAATTGCTATCCTAATCATATGATTACCCTTTCCACGAAAGTTTCTTTAATGTCAAATATTTTTTTAGGGTTTTGAGTAAAAAAAACGACCACTTTTTGAACATTTTTGTTGCTCTTCCACCTTCGTGAAACATCATAAACTCAGAAAAACAAGCAACATGGTCCATCTACACCTTGTTTTAATACTTCTCCGTTTAAAGTCGGTAACGATGAGATCGAGAAGCCGATATTTGGAGAATTCGGGTCGTGACCGACCATCAAAACTCGAACGATAAGCTCGTATATTGAACGAAATTCGAACAATTTTAAAAGAATTTTTCGATGAAACGAAGGCGGTGAAATGGGTTGGGACAAGCAGGAGATCCTTAGTAGATCAAAGATGAGACCTACCAAAGACCTGCTTGTCTGAGACAAGGTTCTGAACGAAGACTTTTTTATGTAATCTTATTTTAGATATGATTTGCTGATATTCAACGTTACTTTCGGCTGGAATTCGACAAAAAAGACAGCTTATTTAAATGTTTATTAATGAGATAATCTGGATTAAACCAGTGAAATGAAAAGACCAATGAAGATTATGTTCATTTAATCTACGTGTTTCGGTGGGGAAGTTCAAAATATCGCACTCGCTGTTCATGGATTTCATTTCGACACTTTGAAAACAGCTGTTTGGAATCATTATCTGGTGGTGTTTTTACTGTTTCAGAGCCCATTTTAGAGAGAGAAAGAGAGAGGAGAGGAGAGAGAGAGGGAAGTCGGCCATGGAAAGAGGAGGAAGAAAGGATCCCCCTTTGGAAAAGTTGGAAATGAAAAGGTGTGCTTTGATAGTCTATTTAAGCAGCTTCTGGTTAAGAGTTGCTGTCTTTGTATTTCGCTTTTTATTTATTTCTAACATTATTTGAATTAATTTATATTTTAATTCATTGTTCTCGTTATAATATTATCTATTTTTGTCAAAACTCTCACAAATTTATTTATAATTTTACAGTTCAAAATACATTTATTAATTCCTCATATTTTATTAGTTTAATAATTATTTATATTTTAATACATTAGTTATATTCTAATTAAACTAATTAATATTTGACCCATCAACATATATATTAAAAAAATAAGATAATAAGCTAAAAACCTTAATTTTTATATAATCAACATAGTCTGCATTCAACTCAATCAATCATATATTAATTTTAATTGAAATACATATAAATAAATTATAATATTATATTAAAATAACTTCTCTTACGTTTGATTCCATTAAAAGTCAACGTAAATTACAAAGTGCATTTTCACCTTTTGTCGTTGTGTGCTTTCTTCTCCTTTTCCACCTACAACAATGGCCGACATCCTCCGCCTCCGGCCCCTCTGCAACTTTTCATCTCTCTCTCTCTCCATTTCTCTCTCTCTCTCTCTTCATTTCCTTACCTCTCTCTTACAGTGAAAGTAGACCATCTTTCAAAGAAAACACGGCGGTTCCTCTGCAACTTTTCCTCTCTCTCTCTCTCTCTCTATTTCTCTCTCCATTTCTCTCTCTATCTCTCTCTTACAGTGAAAGAAGACCGTCATCTTTCAAAGAAAATGACCTTCGCTCTACACATTTTCCGCAACTCCGACCAGAAACGAAAGTAGAACTTCATCGGCTACACCTCCTCTCGCATGTTTAGGCTTTTCCTTTGCCCGAATAAATATCAATTTATTTACTAAATTATCCAAAAATATAACGTCTTAGATTATATTAATTATTTTATAATGTATAAATATTAATTCTATAATTCAAAACTTAAATAAATTAAGTGTAATAATAGACTAAGAGCAATGCTGAGCTGGCACGTGTACACGTGCAACTCTCAGATGTTTTCTAATCCAAATTAGTACGGAGAGAGTGTAGATTGAGTGTCTCTACTATTTAAAACCGAGGGTCGTGGGCCCTCCACCCTGGATCCCCTCCAGATTCCGCGTATTATTTGCTGGCACGTGTCCACTGATAGACCTACCCAGTTATAAGAAAAACCCGACTGCTACCCTCCTTCTATCGCTCCCGGAGATGGATTTGCTCGGCGGTAATTCCCGGCCTGGCTCGCCGGAGAAGCCCGTTCAAGTGCCGGAGAGTTCTGGTACTCGCCGAAGAGCTTCTCATTCCGACGAAGAGGTGATATTGGCGATGAACAGGCCGAAGAAGCGAGCTGGCCGGAGAGTGTTTAAGGAGACTAGACATCCAGTTTATCGAGGAGTGCGTCGGAGAAACTCCGGCAAGTGGGTTTGTGAGATTCGAGAACCGAAGAAGAAGACGCGAATATGGCTCGGAACTTATCGGACGGCGGAGATGGCGGCGCGTGCTCACGACGTTGCCGTCCTTGCTCTGAGAGGGACGAAGGCGTGTCTCAATTTCGCGGACTCTGCGTGGAGGTTTCCGGTTCCGGCGTCGAAAGACTCCAAGGAAATAAGAATAGCGGCGGCTCTGGCGGCGGAAACGGTCGGTAGGGAAGGAGGTGGAGAGGGAGAGGGAGAGGGAGAGGAGAGGAGGACGACGGCGATGGAGAAAAAAGAGGAAGGTGTTTTTTATATGGACGAAGATGAGGAGGGTAATTTCGGGCTTTCAAGTATAATAAGTGACGTGGCAGATTTTCCTTTGCTCTCTCCGCCACATGTCAGTCACTGCGATGACGTGAAGTTGGATGACATGGACACTGATGCTGACGTGTCATTATGGAGTTTTTCTATTTGAACTAACATTACGAAAAACTAAGTAGTTTTTTAATATAAAAATAATATTATTTTAGAAAAGCAAAGTAATAGGCGAAGTCTAAGAGTAAACTTAGATCATACGTGCTTGTTTAACGAAATTGAACATCAACATTTTAATTGAATTTTTAAGTAAATTTAGGCATATTTAAATATAATTTATTAAATCGAAGAAATCATATGTTTGTCATGTGAGAAACAACTTCCAATGAAAAGTGATTTTTGATGATTACGAGGATTGAAGAGGATTGAGCCCGTACGGGTTCAGCTCAGTTGGTCAAGGAGTGACAAATCTGATAACAAGTGTCTGAGTTCGAATCCTGCGCTGCCATGGTGTGAGAGTTGTTACCCTCAATATTAGGGTAGCTCCTTGGGGCATCAAGAAAAGAGTCTCTCATCCCTGGGCTGCTGAGTCACCGTAACTTACCCCCTCACAGCCTGTCGGGCCGGGGTGTGAGGGCCCTCGGGGTGGGGGTTTCCTCCTTTTGGTAACAAGGAGGAAATATCCACACCACTATTTACAGGGGAGCTCCGATGATGAATTCATTTATTGGCAACCGAAACGAGCTCTAGTTTCTGGCCGGCCGACATCTTTCCGTCGGAGAAACCGGGGTTTGGCCTGAACAGATAATGCTTCGTCGAGCAAGCAGCTATAATAAAATGAATTAATAAAAGCTATATTTTAGATTACTGAATGGGCGTTTGTAGTCCAACGGTTAGGATAATTGCCTTCCAAGCAATAGACCCGGGTTCGACTCCCGGCAAACGCATTTTCTGAAAATGTTTTTATTCCATCGGCGGTTTTTTCCGGCGAAATGACCGGAAAGGCACTTCTGTATTCTCACTTACATTCACTGTGAGCAAATTTATGCTTTGTTTTTCGTCATCGGCGGCCTACATTTAGCGTCTTTTGTTGTAAATTTACGAGATAGAATCTGTTCTTTCGGTCGGAGATTATCATGGTTGCCTTTGGGAAAAAGTCGAAGGAACGACAAATCCAAAAATGGAAAGGGTATGCTCCTTAGATTCTTAAATTTATGTTTAGGTCGAAAATCATTCGTTCGATTTGAGAAAAATATGTGAAATGCTCTTGCTGTGTTCTTTATAGATACTACATTAGCTATAAATTAATGCAGAAAAAGGTAACACAATATATGCAACAAATCGAGGCCGGAGTTTTTGATCGGAACAGTGTTCTTAAGGACTTCTCGAAAATGTTGGATGATCAGGTTGATAAACTAAGAATCTTAGGATTTGAATTGTTGTTTTTCGATTGTGTTTATCATGGTTTTGGTTGATCTTAATTTTATCAGATTGAGAAGATTGTTCTGTTTTTGTTGGAACAACAAGGTTTGTTTATCATGTTTTTCGATTATGAACAAATAATCGAATATGGAGGGAATATAGGCAGTTGTAGGAGCCATTACTCGTCATCTTCACGAGCTCCAGGATCGTCAAGGAAGCTACTTATCGATATACGAGCAGCCGTCCGTTCCTCTCAAGGTTTGTTTCATTGAAAAACATCATATTGAAACATGTTTTTTTGTCTTCTCGATGATCGATTGATAATACTCTGTTTATTTCGGCATTTCACCGACAGGAACCGATCTTCGATTCGGTTAAAGCTGCAATAGAAAGGTTAACTTGATCACGAATTTTCTGAATTTTTTGGCTCAACATGCACTCATTATGCAAGACGAGATTCCTACTCCGGTGGACGACGAAAGGCCAGCCGACGATAAATACGATTTCATGTCTCTTCTTTTGAACTTGGCAAACACGTTTCTTTACATGGTCAATACGTATATTATCGTTCTGACGGCCGATGATTACTCTTCGAGCCTCGGTGCTGCGCCGACAGTTTGTGGTTGGATCAATGGCAGTTGCTCAATTATTTTCTTCAATCTACTTAAGTTCTTGGTCGAATAAATTGTACTTCAAACCGCTCGTATTTAGCAGCTGTGTTCTCTGCATCGGACGACTTTCAATCGATTTGGGTGCTTTTGATCGATCATCTTTTATGCGGGTATGCAACTTTTTCGTTTTACAAATCCTTAACTCAATTGAATATTCGATAGTGACAATGCAAGCTTCAGCCAGTTTTGTCAGTGCAAGTGCTCTCGGAATGGCCAGTGGGCCTGCACTTGCTGGAGTTCTTCAAACTAGATTTAAGATATTTAAGCTTACTTTTGATCAAAACACTTTGCCTGGATGGATTATGGCCAGGGGTGGGCAACTCGAACCGGACCTTAAGGTCTGGCCCGAAACCTTAAGGTCCGGGCCGGGTACGAGTAGGGTAATGGGTAAAAATATAGTTTTGGGTTCGAGTAAATGGGTAGGGAGTTCGGATACCGGGTATTGTAAAAATACTCGATACTCGTGTTTAATACACGTTGCCCAGCCCAGCCCAGCCCAACCTACCCCTCCAAGAATCAAGTTTACTATTTTTTTAATGATATTCTATTTTTTTTATCAAAATCCAAAAATACCCGGATCTTACCCGGAATACCCGGATCCAGGTAAACAACATTTCAGAAAGATTTAAATTTCGGGTAGACCCAAAAATAAACCCGGAATACCCAGATCCGGGTATTTTTCCATTTTTTCGGATATGTCCGGGTTTCGGGTACTGCTTCATACCCGATACCCGAACTAACCAGGTATTTTTTTTTAAATACCCGGCCCGTTACCGTTTGCCCACCCCTAATTATGGCTATGTCTGGTTTTGTTTGCTTTAAAGGTGTTTAAAGTAACCAATTATTTTTTATGATAATTATCATTTACGTGTATTATTGATTAACCATGTATGAAAGTTAAATTGAATAATGTTGTAATGTATCTCATATACTTAATTATTCATGTGAAATACTTTCGTCGAATGATACAATTAATGTCTAACAAGTTGGTTGAGTGTTGTAGAATTCAGTCCGTTTTTCACAGGATATGTCGACCGCTTCCATCTTATGTCGACCGTTCTATAGTCAGAGGCGTGTTGAATGTCGACTGATGATCACTTGTGTCAACCGCTAAAATTCCAGAGACGAATCGTGTGTCGACCACTCAGTACTTATGTCGACTGCTAAAATTACAGAGACGGATCGTGTGTCGACCGTTCAACAATTATGTCGATCGCTAAAATTTCAGAGACGGATCGTGTGTCGACCGCTCCGTACTTATGTTGACCGAAGATTTTCCAGAGACGGATTGTATATCGACCACTCAAAACTTATGTCGATCGATGCAAAGTTCCAGAGACGGACCTTATGTCTACCGCAACACCTTCAAAAGCTAATCAACGAAACTTATGTCGACCGCTCCACGATTATGTCGACCGCTCAAGGACAACTTCAGAGACAAACTTCCAACGACTATTTCCTGATGAGTCTAAACAGCTATATTTATGTCGACTGCTCCTGTACATGTGTCGACCGTCCGAGTCTGAGCTGTCGACAGAGGCTGGGACGATTGCTCGAGTGATTGCAGACAGAACCATAATGCTTGCCGGATATTTCGGGGAGAGTAGGCTTTTGAATGCTTCTCTATTACCTTCACTTTTCTTTTGCTTAGCTCCATTGTTGCTACTTGCTTTACTTACAATACTANCAAAACTAATTACGCATGACCCACCGTGATTATTTATTTCCATTAATAACTCTGGAATTTAATTTGTAACTAAAACTATAGGTTATAATTTGGTTTTTAATCATTTTGATAATATGTGATTATTTTAGCAATTAAATATAATTTTGAATGCCTTTGAAAAGTAGGAATCTATTATTCAAACACTGCAGTAGAGGAAATTCACAACATTAAATAGTATTAATGATAACAATAAATATAATAATTTAAATAACGTTATATTGAAAAAAATTAATATAAGATTTGGTGCTTATACATGATACACCGACCATAATAATTATTAAACATTTCGATAATATTTAGGGTGATCTTGAAACTCTTCGCGCACGTTGTATTTTGTTGACAAATCTATTTATTCCGTATCATATTATTAAAATACGATCTCTTAAATATTATGAGATTTAACTAATATTTTGTGAGTCACAAACGATAATTTTCTCATATTTTTTATTGCGATGACTGATTATCAAAAATATTAGTATGCGACATCCTATTTATAACTTAAGTGAATAATGAAATGAATATAAATTGATAAGAATAATGATATGTTGACCTTTTGATCATCTTATCATATGTCTTAACGAGTCATCGCATAATTAGATAAATTCAAATAATAAATAATTAATTATATTTTTATTTAATAAATGAATTTGATTCAATTAGGAAGCGACACGTTATGAGATATGACAAGAGGGTAATCCTCTAACCCTAGATGTACTCTTTGCTCTTACATGTAGGGTAGGCAAAACCGGAACGAGACCGCAAACAAGACCAGAACCATCAATTTTAATCCAGTTTTGGACTAGACCCGTCAGTTTTTGTTTAAATTTTTTAAAAATCGTAATTTATGAGCCAATTTCAATTTTATGAGTAAAAAACTATGAAACCGATTCCGGAATCATGGGTCAACTTTTTTTTTTTAAATCGAGCAAAACCCAAACCAAACCATAATAAAACCCTATATAAATCCAAAAATTAGATTTAAATCCGTCAAATTACTTAAAATCAGACACAAATATAATAAAAAATATATTTTATTGTTATATTTTATTTATTTTTTAATATAAAATAAAACTGAGTTAAAACCAGAACTGCAATCAGAACCGTTGATTTTGCTTCCGGTTTCAAAAATCTGGAACTTTGCGTTCCAGTTCTTATGCCATTTCAGGATAAAACTAAACTGAACCGACTCATTCTCACTTCTACTACAGGGTGATGGACTAATCGATGCATTACAATTTTTTTTTTTTTAAATTTAATCTTGTTGAAGTTAGTCGCTTTAGTTAGAATGCCTGAATTACAAAGTGAAAAACAATCAAAAGGGCGACTGCAACGTCACTCAATCGATAAATATAACGAGTGACGAGAGATTCTATATTTTTTTGTCGCTCAATCGATAGATATACGTGCGACGAGAGAATCCAATTGTTTTTTTCTCGCAAGCTTCTAACAAACAATATTTTACATCATTTATACGTGTACTTGAATTCAAAGATTGAAAGAGAAAAATACATTAATAATTTGCAAATAAAAAAAAGGAATTTGTATTTGGTACGTGACATAAATATTGACCAGAGCCAAGAAAGATACAGCCACAGGTACAACAGTTCTACGTCAAAATCAGGTTGGTCGAAGAGTTAGCTCGATTTTTAAATAGCATTTTTTTTTATATTTTTAATAAAAAATCGCCCATTTATTTATAACTCTTGCCCAAATTTATATTTTAATTTTGGCCAATACCCATTTGACCCAATTTATTACTAGTTAGATCGCCATTTTAATCTTTCCCGTCCGTTTTTTTAATCGGTCACAAGTCGACACGTTCTTTGCCATTCAGAGTTATTTTTAACTCTTGATCCTCCTACGTTCTCTATCTCCAAATCTTGTTCGAACTAATCGCGTCATATTTTGGCTAAATTCTTAAGCTCTTCTTCTTCTATTAATGGATTTAGCCTTCTAATGAGTTTCGATCGACGTACAATTAATTTTGGTCGATCGAATCGTTGTAGCCGTTGGAAAATAGTCGTTTGAGTTGTTTCAGTCGACCTATGCATCTTTTGGTCGACCCTTTCTCAGTTCCGACTGACCCTTCCAGATGTTGCATTATTCAAAATCATTTTTTTGCCTTTCTGGTCAACCCTTCTAGAGACGATGCAAATTCTGATTCTCTCTGAAGATTTTCGGTCGAATCCTGCTTCAAATCAGTCGATCTTTCCCACTGTGACTTAAAAATTTATCTCTAAGGTGTTCAATTTGACTAATCTAAATATCAAGTACTTAACAAAATATTAGAAATATTAAATATTTTTTAAGAGGTATTTCCAATAAAAACTTATTAAATATTCAATAAATCAATAAAAATGTGCAAGAAATCTTTATAATTGAAAATAGCCAGGGCACAATGATTTAATTAATATTTTCCCACCAACCCTTAGACATGGGTCACGGTGGAACAAGTCCAAATTTTCCACTTTGATCAAACTTTTATTTGGTGCTTATTTTATCCTCCATTTATTTGTTATTTCTACCTTCAAGTTGTCACTCACCTACTCACCTTTGAATTGGTGTCACGTTCTACAATTATTTTATTTTTTCCCAAATTTTAAATATTATTAGTAATTAACATAAAGTTTATTAAAAAACCATAGTTTCATGCTTATTTTTTTCGTGTATAGTTTATTTAAATCATAGGACGAAAGCAATCTCACTAACAATTTTGTATTTTTGTAATAATTTAATCAAAAATAATTTTGAAATTGATATAATTAATGCGAGACTCAATTAAAAGACGTCTTAGAAATAAGTTCAAGCCCGCACGAACATAACTCAGTCGGTTCAGAGATGGTATAGTTGGTAATAAGTGTCAATGTTTGAATCCTGACAGTCGCAGTGTGAGAGTTATTACTTCCAATGTGAGGTAGTTCCTTGTGGACGCAAGTAAATGCCTATCATCTCTAGCATACTGAGTTACCGTGACTTATCCCTCCACAAACTGTCGGGCCGAGGTGTGGGGGCTCTGAGAGCGAGAGATTATGTAATCATGCGGGCCCCGCTTCTTCCACGTGTACTTAGTTGCTAATCTAACGGTTCGGATCTTGTGTAATCGCACAATTTTCCCACAATCACGTGGTACGATCCAATTATAACCGTTGGATTAATTTTGATGTTTCACTTTCTTTATAGTCCCGCTTGGTGACTTATGCTTTAATGTATTATATTTATTTACCAAATATACTTTTGTCTTTATCATTAATGGATTTATATTTATTATTTTTTAATTTTGTTTACAAAAACAAAACCAAGTTTTCCACTTTTGTCCTTGGAACAGGTTTTGAGTTGAATCGAGTCGAGCCGATTTTAAAACTCATGGATTCGTTCAGTATTTATTTATCTTCAGATGTGTTAAGTCGTGATTGATTTAATAAATATTAAAAAAAATTATTTTAATTATAATATATTAAACTTATTTTACATAAATTAATTATAGTTGGACATGTTAAAAAAAAAAAAGCCTAATATTATTCTAAATATAAAAGATTTCATCAATGTTTGTACGAATTAATATAGTTTTGGATATTTGTTTAATTTTTAATCTAAACAATTAATAATTTATTTTTTATAATATTGATCATATAAATTAGAAATGGAAATAAAAAAAGTATTAGTTTTGATTCAAATGGCATATAATTATAATCACGTGTAAGTAGAAAACCGTAATTTCACACCAGCTATTTGGCTGGAACAAATGGCGTCTCGCGCCATTGACTCTCATTTCTTTTATTATATAAATCAACGATACCGCCTAGTTCTGATTCTGAGCCTCACCACTTTCCTCTGCGCCATTCTTGCATTTCCTCTCCTCTAGCTCTTGCCAGGCGCAGGCGAAGGAAAGCGGAGCTCGTTTGGCTGTTCCTGTTTTTGGATCGTTGAATCGGCGTTGAGTTGAGACGAAATGGCTAAGAATGTAGGAGTTCTCGCTCTCGACATCTACTTTCCTCCTACCTTTGTTCAACAGGTGACGGTTTCTTCTTCCTCTTTTTTTT
>QAOC01000273.1:0-37418 GCA_003255005.1 Begonia fuchsioides
GACCAAATGAGATGATGACGTAGCATCAGCATGGGTGACGTGGGTCCCAGCTGGCCACACGAGGAGTCAGGCCTAAATTATAAATAAATAGGCAAGTGTGCATCAGTCTTGACATGATGACGTCACTCCAAAATTACTTACTCGAATGGCGGTCCCACCTCTCCCAGCCTCTGACTTCTGCTTCAAACCCTGCAGCTTTTACCGTAGTCCGCGTCGTACGCTACCCTCCAGTGCCCCTTCCATTTTGGAAAATCATAACCACATCTTCAAAATCAACGGCTGCGATGGGGGGTCAGGTGACCAAGACGACTTCTGAAAGACGGAAGCAGCGCTCATGAGCGTGCGCTCAACTGTATATGATTTTATGGGCAGTGGGCCACATCCGTCGTCGGAAAATAATTGGGTTGCGGTTAAAACTAGACTAAAATTGAACTTAAAATAACTCATTTTAATTTATTTTAATTTTAATTTTAATTTTTAATTTTTTTTTTAAAATTGAGCAAAATTCGATTAAAAATAATATAAATAAAAAAATTAATTATAAACCAATTGTTTGGGTGTTGCTTACAAAAGTTTAAAATGTGAATTCTAATTATGATTTTATTTTTAAATAAAATTATGCTAACCCAAACTAGCAGTTGCACACTCGTACGTGAGGAGCCATTAAACGCTCCGTTTAGATGTTAGATGTAACTTAATTCGAGGAATTAGGTCAGGTTTTGTTTATCAAGTCTATGCCATAGACTCCCACGTCACCTATCAGCACCTTACAGTGGCAAATTCAAATGCGTTGATACCAACCAATGATCTACTTCCACGTGGAAGTCAACACTTTGACATCTCTGCCAGGGTACAGCTGTTTGCCATATTCATATCCCAGAATATGTAAACGTGCTTTAAATAACGTTCGCTTCTTCTTATCTTCTCCCTCAGATCTTTCTGAAGAAGCCAAAAGCTGATGCCATGGCTTATATTGTACGTGTTTTCACTCTATTTTCCGTTCTGTTTATGTTTAGCGCCGCCGTCCGGCCGTCTCTGGCGGCTCTGGTCGAGCAGCAGCCCTTGGTGTTGAAGTATCATAACGGTGCTCTTCTCAAAGGAAATATCTCCGTCAATCTCATCTGGTACGGCCATTTTACTCCGGTCCAACGCTCTGTAATCGTCGATTTCATCATTTCCCTCAGCTTTACCAGAGCTCCGCTTCCCTCCGCCGCGTTGTGGTGGAAGACGACGGAGAAATACAAAGGTGGTGGTTCGTCCAACCTGGTCATTGGAAAACAAGTGCTTCGACAAGGTCTCACTCAGGGTAAGACCCTCCGGCGCTCGTACCTGATCGCTCTGGCCGGAAAAGAGAATCGGCCCGGGGTGATTAACGTTGTTTTAACGGCGAAGGACGTCAGAGTTGAAGGGTTCTGTATGAGTAGCTGTGGGAGCCACGGGTCCATTCCGGTCGGTCGTGGAAAAGCTCGGGCGGCGTACATATGGGTGGGGAACTCGGAGAATCAATGCCCAGGCCAGTGCGCTTGGCCATTTCACCAGCCTATTTACGGTCCTCAGACGAAACCGTTATTGGCCCCGAACGGCGACTTAGGGGTGGACGGAATGATCATAAACTTGGCGACTCTATTGGCCGGCACCATCACCAACCCTTTTAACGACGGATATTTTCAGGGTCCGCCGGCGGCACCACTGGAGGCTGTGTCGGCCTGCACAGGAGTCTTCGGAACTGGATCTTATCCTGGTTATCCAGGTGAAACCCTGTTAGACAAGACGACCGGAGCAAGCTTCAATGCATATGGCAGAAACGGCCGGAGATTCCTACTTCCGGCGATGTGGCACCCACAAACATCTACGTGTAAAACCCTGGTGTGAAGTGATGAACAAACATGGAAAATGGTCATGTAAAAAAGTTCAGGGATGGCCTGGAAGCAAGGGTAATGAACAGAATCATGCAGTTCGTTCTACCCGACGACATGTAGATAGGTTCGGAGAAAATAAGGAAATGGGAAGCCATGTTTATAATAAAATAACCAGAGTTTGTGCAGCTCATTATTGTCTTTTTCATCAAATTAAGAAAAACCAAACATTATAGAGCATGCGGGCGGCTAAAATGCCATGATAGATCATTGAAAAATTAGAACCACAGCAGTAAAACCATGGCTCTATCTCGAGAATCATTGAACATGCGAGAAAACGAGGCAGGCAGAACTAAAATGTTATTACTATTTCAAGTTTAATCATTTGGACTTTGAGCTTTAATCTATGAAGGGCACTGACAAACCTGGAATTTGTCATGATCCTCTTCCGAATTTTCTCTTTGTTAAGCCTATTGCCCACGTTATGAGAATTCAATAGTAGGGGCTGTAGCGCATGGGCGTTCTGAACCTCGGGATCTTCCTGCAAAAAGATGGAAATCTTTCGGTTCATTTCCAGTACAACAAATGAAGCATTATCATTTAGAAGTGATAGGAAAACCAGAAAGAACCGACCAATATTCGTCTAAAGTTTCATGATTTTCACTCAAGGATGTTAGCTAAACTAAGACAGCCAACTTAAGATGATAAGCTATGTTGTTCGATTTTACGAAATGGCCAAATTCTCCAGTTTGGTTCAATTTTTTAACGAATGATATGTATAGTGTTACAATAAGCTAAAATTTGTGGATAATTTTACCCATATCCATCTGGAGAGTAGAGAAATGGAGGCGCATATCCGCCCTGCAGTCTAAAACCCATGAAAGGGCTTGGTCGTCGGGATCGAAACAGCTTCATCCCTGGTATGTTGGTTCTCTTGGCAGTTACCTGAACTACGAGACATGAGTTTCATGAGTTGCCTAAAACATGTTAATTTCAAAGAAATGTGGACCTTCAGTTGTCGTCCATGTAGCTCTGACTCATTGAGAAGAATAGCCTCTTGAACAGCTTCAGCTTCGACGAATTCTACGTAAGCATAACCTTTTGGCTGTCCAAACTTGTCAGTTCGAATGGTGACCCGGTTAACTGTCCCACATGACTGGAAATGTTGTTGAACTTCTTCAAGGGTACAAAAATAATCCACCTGTTACAGATATCAACAAGAAAGTCTATTAGTAGACAGCCCCAAAAAGCAGTAACACTAAAAAGGAAAATGTGCAACGGCATGTTGCACCTAGCAAGGTACTTCTTTCTCTTACCTTGCCAGAAGAAGCTTGAAGAGAGTTCACGTACCATAAGGATGTAGAGTATAAAGAAACTTTGAAGGAGATAAAATACTCACTAATGTCAAGTAAACTAACTTATGAATATTATATTATAACATTCTCCATACTTCTTTCTCTAATAGTTGTATGGAGAGTTTGTCCTGAGTAACAAACTCTCCATACAACTATTAGAGAGTTTGTACACCAAAAAAAAAAAACTTTAAGAAACTAAAAAAGGTATTAACGTTAGAAAACTTAAACTTAGCTACTATTTTGAAGTTAATCATCGATGGTTGAGTTGGTTTGATTTGTTCTGCATTTTGAAAATTGATTACAAGAAGAACCATTAATTTAATGACACTACATATTATAACATCAGATTTGTATTGGTTTGGAAACTTGGACTTAGTCTTGGTTGTTACTCAGGACCACATTTAGCTATGACGTCCTTAGTAAAACAAGATAGTACTGAGATAACATAAGATAGCTCATCTATTCTAAGAGTTTTAAGTTCTGAGAGAAGATTAAATGTCAATAATGACAAATTTTGCCAAAATTGTCAACTTGGTCTATTTTCCACCCCTTATTGAAACTGAGATATACCTTAAACCCCATATAATTCCACTGTAGATACCAATTGAGGGAAGATATTAACTACTTTGCTACAATAAGCGGCACCACCAGATTACATTTAGGCCATGGATCAGAGATTTATCATTTTGTAAGGTAGTACGATTGAAATGAAAAAAAAGAGATGCATTTATTTTAAGCAAGACACTATCCAAGCAGCCACCTATCAAAATCACCAAAATAAAACTGACATCACCTATGCCAAAAATCACACAGAAAATACGGAAGAAAAAAGCAGTCAAGTAAAGAAGCCTTACATTACCGACGAACACTGACCGAGAATCTACTTCTTCTTTATTTGCTTGACTTGCAGCATCATTGTCCAGATCTATGTACCAATAAATAAAAATTTAGATTCAACGGGAGATACATTCAGATGCCAGATAATCTCAATTGTAACAGTCGCTATCAATGAATAAATTTTTCCTGACTAAAATTTTTTCCCATTGCTCTTAAATTCAAAAACAAAAGTATCATAAAACCAGCCTACCAAATTGTAAAAGGGAAAAAATAGGACAACATCTAGCTATAGAATATCCGAGGCTTATGTAAGTGAACAAGTATTATGCATAGTCAAACTTAACATGCTTATGAATTGTGATCATTTAAGTATTTGTATCAATTCAGATACAACCTAAAATCCATCTTCAAAGAACTCCTTGTGTTGATTAGATTTCAAGAGCAAAAGTACACAAAAAAGCATTTACATCCACACTGAAACCAGTTACAGACACTGATGGAAACAATGATTCCAACACACAAATTTCACAAGTGCGATGATGACACTAAGCTTTTTTTGGACAGGATTGTAGCTTTAACACTACTTAAATAAACGCCTAAAACTCAAAAAATTAAAAAGAATAAACCTTGTACAGAGCTCATCTCTTTCTCGACCTTCGCTTGCATCTCACGTAGAGCAGCTGCTTCGTCCTCCATTTCCTTCAGACGTTTCTTCATCTCACTCAGCTCCTGAACATGCCCCAAACCGTAACGAAAAGAAAACACAATCAAAATCAAAGAATCAAGGTTCTGCTCCAATTTAAAAGAAAAAGTAACAAAAATATTTTAAGAGGAAAGAGTTCTGAAAAGAGAAACTCACAACAGAATCGGTCTCCTCAGCTCCTGCCATGTCCACGTCTTCCATTTCTCACTCTCCCTTTCAGGGGAGAACGAAAGGAACAATCACATGCAGTCCTTAAATACCCTAATTTTCCATGTTGCATCTGAGATTGGGCCCCATGACGAAGATGGGCTGCAAAACCGGCTCAAAAGAAAC
Organism: Begonia fuchsioides; assembly: GCA_003255005.1. Lineage (NCBI taxonomy): Eukaryota > Viridiplantae > Streptophyta > Magnoliopsida > Cucurbitales > Begoniaceae > Begonia > Begonia fuchsioides. Next base: position 5,085 of record QAOC01000273.1, read on the forward strand.
TGCTAGTGGGACAATGTCCCCTCAAAAAATCGAACCCATAATCCGATTCGGTTTGAGTTGGTTTTTCAAATGAACATATTTTGCTTACCATTCTCAACAAAATCACACTAAAAATTCGATAAAAAAAACTATTAATAAAACCAGCTAAAAACCCAAACTCCGAGAATCCAAAAATTCAATCCAAATATAATAAAAAAATACGTAAAAAATATTATTTTTTAATCTGAACATAAACTAGAACTGAATCAGAGAACATAGTTTTCTCTTGGGTCGTTCGCACTTTGCTACTAGTGCAAATCCAATGAGTCGCAATCGTGACAAAGGGTCCAACACAGATTCAAGATAAACCAACCCGAACCGACCCGGACAATTTGAGAAATATCTAAACTCTATTCACGAGAGGCTATTCAAATTCATTTAACTTGATTAAGTATTATCGATTTCCTTAATATCTTTTATTTTTATTTTTTGATATTATTAAATTTTAATTTACTTAATTTATTGTCTCATAAAAAAATCAAGATCGACTTGACCGAATCATATTTAATGGTCCAGTCTTATTTTTTCAAGGTCATAGAAATTATGAATATTTACATAATATTGTCTAATAATATTTTGCAATTTATGGTAAAAACGTAAAGCCGTGTGTGTTCTGTTCTAGCGTAGACCAAATCTGTCCGGCTTCTCTCTACTCATCAACAGACAGCCTTTGCGATTCCATTATTGGCTTCGACGAACTGGGAACTCTCCGGATTTGTCGGAGCAAAGTCTCGAACCATTTGCAGAAACTACGTGAATCCCGGATGGACAGACTGCATAAAATAACACTTGTAGCTTTAGTTGACTAAAGCTATTGAAACCGTGTTGATATTTAGAACCAATGGCTTCGATCGGAACTCTCTCTTCTCTGGTTTCTGAGTACGCCTTTAATGGTGCAGTATAAACGCAACGCGTAATCCTTGGTTTCTCTCTCCCTATATATCTCCGTTTTCATCGGCTCAAACCTTCGTAGCTCTCTCTCTCTCTCTCTAGTATCACATTTTTTTCTGATATGGGTAACTTCGTTATCGGCAGTACAATGATAATGGTGGCGCTGTTTGCTGTTTCTGTTCACGCATTCTCGCCGGAGTCACTGCCGAGCTCTTCGCCGCCATGGAAATGGACTCCTAATGTTGGGAGCCCTCCTCCCTCTAACGCACATCCACCATCAGAGCCCGGAACTCTGACCCCGGAGAGCTCTCCAACTCCGGTCGCAATAGTAGCTCCGACCAACGAACCAGTTTGGTCTCCGTCTGAAAACCCTCCGGCCTACGTGCCTTCGTCTCCAAAAACTGCTCCGACTCCGAGTCCCGACAAAGCTTCTTCTCCGATAAAAATGAAAGCTCCGGCGCCGGCTACGTCACCGGAAGATTCAGTGGCCTCGTCGCCGGACGTAACATTTCCAGCTTCGACGGTTACTGAAACTCCCTTGGAAGCAGCTGCTCCAGGAAGCAGTGTTACGTTGGCGTCGGCGATCACTGGAGTGTTGACCCTGGCTTTTGTGCTTTAAAGCGCACAAACTCTCTCTCTCTCTCTCCATCTCAATGTTTATTAACTGTTAATTTAATTAATTAAATTTAAAGTATGGACTCCAGTGATCGCCGACGCCGGCGTCGGCGTCGGCGATAACAGTTAACTGTTTATTAACTGTTAATAAACTCTCTCTCTCTCTTCATTTTTTTATTATACGTAAAATTAATATTATTTATATTTTAATAAATTAATTATACTTTAATAAAATCAATTAATATTTGATTTTTAAGATCGACCATTATTATTTTTTATCTCGGCCATCAAATTCATACTACCTATCGATTATTACTCGCATCTAGTTGGACTTGTTTCGGTAAAAACCAGACCATTTCGTTAAGCTTTGTTTTCTAGAGGTGAACTCGAGCCAACTAGCTCATCGACGTTTCACGCCTCTTTCGTTGTTCGGCACCGTAAATAACGTCGTGATGGTCCAAAACTGAGAGTTTATTGATCTCCTCCACCTTTTTTGTTGTAGAAGTATGGACTTTCTTCACATTTAACTTCAAGAACATAGGCATAAACTAAGCATCAATCTCCTTTTTAATCTTTTCCCAGATCAATTTTGGTGAGATGGGTTTGAAAATCTAATCAATTGGCTTTGCCAAATCAATCTCACCTAGAAAGAAACAGGCAGGAGGTTGAGCCAACACCAGAAAATAAACATTTTCTCACCAACCAAACAAGACAAATACTCCATTTATCCACTCTTCACAATCTATAAAGACCCTTCAGAACATCAAACCAAAACACTTGAAAACCAGCTGCTATTTCCATCTCAAGCATTCACCATGGCTCAGAGTCTGATCTCTTCCCTGATCATAGCCACTTTTTTGGTCATTGCCACCAGCATTCTGCCTATCGAAGCTCGCCGGATCTCCGGTGAAGAGCTGCTGGAGATACCCACCATTCCGGTGCCAGAGATACCGGCAACACTTCCCCACTTTCCAGATCTTCCAAAGCACGAACTGCCTCCACTGCCTCATCTTCCAAACCCTGAATTACCTCATCTTCCAAACCCTGAATTACCTCATCTTCCTAAAGTTCCAGAATTTCCAAAGTTCCCTGAGTTTCCTTTTGTTCACTTCCCTGAGCTGCCCAAACTGCCATTTCCAGCCATTCCCACACTCCCAAAGGAGAAAACTCCTGAAATTACTCCATGAGCTCCTGCTGCCACTGCATTTTCCATCAATTATCTATCTTAGTATCTAGTGCACTGCAGCTTATATGCAGATACAAGTTCTTATATTTTTCATGCTATCTGGTTGAGTTATTTGCAATATCCTTGTATGGATTGATGTTTCATCTTTGACAGTTGTGTGATCCCTTTTTTTCTACATCTATATTATCTATGATCTTCATAATTATTTGGTCGGTTTTCTTTTTAATTATTAAGTATGTCGGCTATTGTGTGGTATTGGTACGTCAACAGAAGAAATTACATAAATAAATATAAATCAAACCTATTTCACATGTAGCAATAAACCATGAAAGTGAAAATACTCAGATAGGACATGGTGACTGGCGTTCCATCCATTGGCATGATCCGAATAGATCGCGGCGATAGATTAAAAACCAAATTCAAAGTCATAGCTCACATGAAATAACTCGAAATCCACCTAAGTTTACAAAAATATAGAGATAATGCAAAATTACAAAAAAAAAGACGTAATATATTCTGTTTTTAATGATTTCCAAAAATTACTCAGTCTCACGTTGTTTTGCAAAAATCATAATATGTGATAGATACTCGAACATCTATAATGTTTTCATCCAATGTCTGATTCACGATATTCAAATGTCAACTTAATCGCCTTGGTGTCTATCAAAACTTTGTAGAAGATATCATCTTCAGAAAATGGCTCCTTGCTCTTTCTTGCGACGCTAATTTATATAACTTAATCGTCGTTATCTACTATTGGGAATTCCTCCGTCTCGCTCCTCCTTGCTCTTGCTAATTTCTTGATCTAATACCAAAATAAAGAAAACTCGTGCTATTGACTCTCAATCACGAAAGAATTGCCGTTTCTTCTTTGTGAACGAAAAAATTATTTGGAAAGCAGCTATAATAGGGTTTCTTCTCGTAAAAATATGAGTTTAAATAAACTATTCATTTATGAGTAGTTTCAAGAATGAAACTAAATTCATTAAATGTGGTTAACCTACTTGTTATTAAAGATTTCTTAAAACTGTTCAGATTTATAGTTTTCGAATCTCAAATATTCCTAAATTGGGATTCCATTACTTTTTCTACCAATATCTGATTACCAAAATTCCAAAGCCACTTTGTCTATTCAAAGCTCTTTTTTTATCATTCCCAAGAACTTGTTTCAATTGCTTATCATAAGGAATTCGAACAACTGCTTCAAATACACTATCCAGAAGTACAGCTTGTGGAACCTCAATATCCACGGGCGCTTGGTGGTTTTGTTTGGTTTGGCTACTATTCTTGAGAGTTGGGTGTATGATAGTTTAGTCTGGTTCTGTCCCGGTTTTAAACTTACTCATGTAATTTAAGAATGTGATTCTAGAAAATGAGGTTGTGAATAAGTGTTTTTAAAAACTAAGAACAGACATGTCCATTCGCGAATGTTAAAAGTAGGAGTGGGATAGGTGGGTTCGAGTCGGGTTTTGATAAAAAAAATAAATTTGATCAAATTAGACCGACTTTATAAAATTAGATCTCAACTAAATCCTTTTTTGGTTTCGGTTCACATCTATTATTTTTCAATTAAAAACCAATCTGAACCATGTAGTCTGTTTGAGTTGGTTAGGCAGATCGATTCGTTCTAATTGTCACCCCTAGTTAAAAGTTGCTACTAGAAAAGTAATTTATAGAAAAACTCGAAGTAAGCACATCTGATGCTCACATATGACTGATGCACGGAATCACTAAAAAGTTGTTGAATGAATAACAAGTTTGAAACGTTCTACGACTTTGAATTCCCTTCTCATTCATAATTCTTTGCTACGTGTAACATACATTTTATTTATGTAATTTACCAAACAATAGCCGACATAATAATTGAAAAGAAAATCGAAAAATAATTATGAAGATCATAGATAACATAGATGGAGAAAAAAGGGATTACACAACTGTCAAAGATGAAACATCAATCCATACAAGGATATTGCAAATAACTCAACCAGATAGCATGAAAAATATAAGAACTTGTATCTGCATATAAGCTGCAGTGAACTAGATACCAAGATAGATAATTGATGGAAAATGCAGTGGCAGAAGGAGCTCATGGAGTAATTTCAGGAGTTTTCTCCTTTGGGAGTGTGGGAATGGCTGGAAATGGCAGTTTGGGCAGCTCAGGGAAGTGAACAGAAGGAAACTCAGGGAACTTTGGAAATTCTGGAACTTTAGGAAGATGAGGTAATTCAGGGTTTGGAAGATGAGGTAATTCAGGGTTTGGAAGATGAGGCAGTGGAGGCAGTTCGTGCTTTGGAAGATCTGGAAAGTGGGGAAGTGTTGCCGGTATCTCTGGCACCGGAATGGTGGGTATCTCCAGCAGCTCTTCACCGGAGAGCCTGCGAGCTTCGATTGGCAGAATGTTGGTGGCAATGACCAAAAAAGTGGCTATGATCAGGGAAGAGATCAGACTCTGAGCCATGGTGAATGCTTGAGATGGAAATAGCAGCTGGTTTTCAAGTGTTTTGGTTTGATGTTCTGAAGGGTCTTTATAGATTGTGAAGAGTGTAAGAAATAGAGTATTTGTCTTGTTTGGTTGGTGAGAAAATGTTTATTCTCTGGAGTTGGCTCAACCTCCTGCCTGTTTCTTTCTAGGTTAGATTGATTTGGCAAAGCAAATTGATTAGATTTTCAAACCCATCTCACCAAAATTGATCTGGGAAAAGATGAAAATGAGTGGGCTTGAGGACAAATGCCAAGAAAAGTTCATACTCTTACCACAAAAAGGTGGAGGAGATCAATAAATAATTTGTATTTTTTTGTTTTGAACGAACAAGACGCCATTTCAGATTAGATCCAATAACAAATTTATTGGATTATCAACCTGTTTTTGTCGAAATTCAAACACGAAAAACAAATCCAAGAAAAACTTTCACACCAAATAAGGATCGAACTTCGGATTTCGCACTCTTCTATCAGGATTTTTAACCAATTAAAAAAACTCGAAGAAAATGAATTCCATCGCACAAATCAATAAAATAAGACAGATAATCGTCGATCTCAAAGTCAAGAAGAAACTAAACAAAGATACAAGTGGGAAACATTTATTGTGTCAAGCCCAAACCTTAAACTACGAAGTTTTGTGGTACAAACAAGAATTAAGAAACCAAATTCAGGACCAGAACTGTTTGTCTTTTACTCCCAACTTTGGAGTATCCTCCTCAACGCTGGTAGCTTTGTAATCAAGTGTCCATTTCTCGAATGTACAGTTTACAAAGTCATAGTAGCCGCCATGGATGAACAGAACTCCTTTCTTCACCTTCTCTTCTATCCATGGATATGTAAGCAGGTTCAACAGTGATTTGTTTACTGATTCCTGTCCAAGGTTTTCAAAGAACCAACTCTTAAGTCTTAACCCCCAAATGATGGCAACATCAGCAGATTAGAAATGAAAAAGCATATGAATTTGAAATTTTGGTTTACGAAACCGACACCTTTTCACAGTGCCTGCACTGCTGGTCAAAGTCGAGGCTCGAAGCAGTAGATTTTGTGCTTAATCGGGCGTTCTTCCCAATCACAACCCAGCTTCTGATAAAACTACTGCACGTATCGAATTATGTTTCAGTTAGTAATTGTTGGTCATAATTTATTCGGAAGAGATTATACAGGCTCATAAAATTGCCACCATTTGAGAGAAAAAGTTAACACACTATAAAATTGAAAGAGAACCTCGAATCTGCTTCGTCGTGCACATCTTCCATGCTCATAAGGGCACGGATGCCACCGCAGCAGCTATGGCCTATGACTAAAATATTTTCAACCTGCAAAGGAATTATCCATTTTCTAATTTCAGATGGTGCGATTTCGGACTCTAAAGTCAGGTTTTTTGGTTGGATTATGCTGAATTTTGGCAAAAATGTGCTTCTATAATGATTTTCCAAAGCTGTGTAGAATTGATCAAAATGTTGGTTTAGGCCTATCATTTTCTTCAGTAAACATTAAAAGTTCTATTTATCTCACAAGAGTTCTGGTTAATCATGAGCCAGAAGTCTAAAAATGGGTAGTCAATGATTTCACAAGAATTGTCCAAAACTAGTCAAACACAGCTCTGTCTGCTTTCTACAAAATCAAGAGAGGACCATAAACATTATATATATATATATATATATATTGTTATGGAAAGAAATCCTAGAGATGCGTTTGAAGGGAAAAAATATTTTAGAAAGCGGGTTTAACATTTATTGTAATTCCTTTAATTATTATTTTCTTAATTGCAGGATATTAGTGTAGTTTTTTTATTTTAAATTGAGTTAGTTTGTAGTCATTTATAAGTATTAATCCTTCAAGGTTTACGAATCAGTTAATCAAGTTTATTCATTTATTATTATTTTTTCTTTTGTTTGTCTCTCTATAACAGAAAAATGAGTAGTTACTCATTCTAGGGATAAAACTTTTGACGAAGATCCTAACATATATATTTTATATATTTTCTTTCATAATAATATCATAGTTTGAAGATATTCATTTGAGGATGTAAGATAGAACTTATGTGCATTCAAATCTCAGAGGTATACTTACCTTAAGAGAGTTCACAGCAAATTCTAATGCAGCATTTGTTTCCCATGGTCCCTTCTGCAAAATTAAGAAGTTAAATGAGGAACTGGGTACAAAATCAACCTGAATCGATATAATATTAACAACAACTATAAGCATCATGTACCTCAAATGGTGGCACCAGATTGGCAACATTTCGTATTGTAAATGATTCTCCAGGCTGAAATCCCAAGATGTTAGAGGGACAGACTCTGGAGTCTGCACAAGCAACAACCATAAACTGTTTTTGAAAGTTAGCTTATTATCATAGTCTCTTTGATCATCGATAGAAGGAAAAAAACCAGATGAAACTATCTAGAAATCCTAAGACTTGTAACTATGAACCAAAAATAGCTAGGAAAGTACACTAACCTTTGGTGCTTGAGCCTTTGAAAGATTTTGGAAGTGTTCTATATTTTCCCTGTTTACATAGAAGAAAATCATTATTCTCCTTCATCGATAAACAACTTAAAACCAGCATAGCCGGAAATTTACATGTAATTTTTCTGCTTAAAGCTTTGAAATCGATGTTTCAAATCCTCAAACAGTTCGCCGCCTCTTTCTGTTTCAAGCTTATCCATCAAATTACTAGTACCAGGGCCCTGAGTTACTCCTGGATAGTCCCTCGAAGCTCTCAGTGTTAAACCTGCACTGCCTCTGTAATCCAGAAACTATAAATGTAACATTTACAAACAAGCAATACGAAAGATTTTGAAGCCAATTTACTAAGATATCAGGCAGTAGTGATACAAACATATCAGTGGTGAAGGCTGTCAGTGATACTTCAAATCATAAATTATGTGGCTCCTACTCTAAACTACTCACATAATATATGAACTTATATTTGATGAAGATAAGAGAAATAATGGAATATTTCAAGTCTGTCCATTGACCGATAAAATATTCTTGCCAAGATTAGAATAAAGGATCATTTCCATGTGTCCAATGTGGCACAGCCCGAGACGTTCCAGAGGTGCTTGATGTTTCATATTAGAACTCATTAAATCAAAATTTGTGTGGTTATGCTCAATAAAAAGATTTAGGGAAGCTTTAATAGAAAATTATTAGAATTCCAAGATGAATTGCCATTAGCCCAATAAGCTCACAATTTTATCTTCAAATGTGCCAATAAAACCAAAATGAAAATCTTACAAATAAAACTAGTAATTAAGTTAGAAGTTGCCATTGAAAATAGGCATCCAGATCTAGCGGGTAGTAGAGCAACATGCCCATTACTAACTAGGTAACTTGGACAATTTGGTTCATATCTATTCTCTTTTCAACTGAAATGCATAGCAATCCATAATTCCTATCCAGAGGATTCATACATGGCAATGGAAAGGACCGTTTGGCCAGAATCCATTTCTAACATCTACCTGCGTGCCCATCCATACGATGGACAACCTAGTTTGTTCCATTAAACTTGCCGAAACAAGGTTCCTTTCAATGTATATATTTCCTAGAACTGGAAAGCTGAGGCTCAACAGCTCAACTTAATGGACAGAGAATTTATGAGGATCTGATCAGATTTTAGTAAAAAAAAATTCATAAATTCAACAGCAGAAATCAACTGAAATGTGAAAAGAGAGTCAGCTCACCGGCTAGGTTTCAGTAATCTGAAATGGGTCTTCTCATATCGTCCTGATTTCCACTGAAATCCAAAGATCTGAAGCAAAAACAAAGAAAAATCACATCGACCACCGAGAATTGAGAAAAGCCAACTTAGGATCAGACAAAAGAGTCGAAGGATGTACTGTCGGAGGCTTCGATGAGCTTGTGCGAAGCTCGAGTGAAAAGTCCTTGGAAACAGAGGCGGGTTGAAGCACTGCCATGATAGAGATCTACCCAAATGAGGAAAGGCCAAGTACAAAGTGGGTATAAACAAAAGAGAATGATTGGGGACCGTCGTTGCAAAGCGGAAAAGGAGGAGCTTTTTATGGAGTTGGTTGGTTAGAACAGCGTCCATCTTTTTGATTCTCCAAGAAAACGGAGAAAACAAAGCTCCCGATTCTTGAGAGTGAAAATCCAACAAATAAATAGTAAAAAAATTTGAACTTTCGTACCGCCGAGCTCTTACCTGCCCTTGTTCGCGCCTGTAACTAGTAAGACTAAGAGCGCTCTACCTTACCATGCATCCCTTCCTAAATTTTGACTATTTCAATTTAATTTTATTTTAAAATATAATTAAAATTCACAATTTTAAAATTTTAGATGGTTATTGAAACTCACACTTCTCGACATTACTAACCATTCCGATTTCAATTCTGTTTTAATTTTAATTTGATATTATTTTATATTTTAAAAAATTAAAATATAACAATGAAATATTTTTTTATTATCTTTATATCTAATTTTAAATAATTGATTGAGGAAGTTTATAATTAATTTTAGGATTTATATCAGATTTTATTAGAGTTTGGGTCGAGTTTTATTCGATTTTAGAACTTTTTTTGACTCACGGTCCTGGTTTCAAGTTTTTTTAATCCTAAAACCGGCATCCGCACATAAATGATAGTTTTTAAAAATTAAAACCAATAGCGAATTAAAACAAGCAGTTTCGATCTAATTTATAATTTCAGTATAATTTTGTCTATCTTCGTAAAAATCAAATTAAATCGTAAAATTTAAAATGAACATTTCACGATGTGGCAACCATGCAACGATTCTCTTTCGCAGATTGTCTCAAAAGTTTAATTTGTCTACAATATGTTGTCAAATGTCAACCCCAAATTACGCTTTATGAATTGTGTTTCGATTTCATTATAGTTTTTGATAAAAATTAAATTAAATTATAAAATTTAAAATAAACCTTCGACATAGGTGCTCACATCTCGACGAGGGTTGGCATTACAGGTAAACGATTTGGGCTCGATATGGTTTTGATATTAATGTGAATTAGAACTTGTTTAATTTCTCATTTTAAAAAAGAAAATATATTGAATTTTATCAAATTTTAGATTTGGTAATAGCTAATTTAGGGTTTTTTATTGACGTTTGAATTTGGTTTCATGATTTAATCCAGTAGATAGTTCTGGGTCGGTTCTTCCCCCTGGTTGGCTTAGGGTTTAAGTTGAGTTTGCTTAAGGTTGAAGTTGTAAGTTACGCGTACGATGGTCAAAATGTCAAAGGCTTATTTTGACGTAGAAAAAGTGGACATGGACGAGACTATATATGGGTGAGGAAAAGGGAAGGCCAATCATTCCAAATCGCGGGGAGAAATTAGAGAATCTGAAATCATCGGAAAGGAATCTGCAATGGCGGATGAGAAGGTGAAGCAGGAGGCTTTGCAGATTATTGGAATGTTTCAAGTTCTTCCCAGATTGGTAGTCTTCGACCTCGATTACACGCTCTGGCCCTTCTACTGGTATTTCCTTCTTCTCCCTTTACATTTATGTTATTTTCAATCGCTGTGAAGCTCCGATGAGATATCCGATCAATCATTTCCGTTTCCTCTATTTTGATTATTGCTTTCTATCTTAGAATCGTGATTGCATCTCGCGCCTAGGTTGAAACTGCCAAATCCCTGATTTACTTCATCAATTTTATCTTCATTTTGCTACGATGTCCATCGTCAATCTCAGTCATGTTTTCTGTAGGAAAGTGTTCTGAAAAATAAATATAAGCAAGCAATCAGCATCGTAACGATTAACATAAGGATAAAGAACTATTTGCAAAACTTTTCTGTGAAATCAGTCTTCTTGTTTAGAGAAAAAAATCGAGTGATAGTGATACATGAGAAAAACAATTGAGATTGAATTTTCCACCCCCCTTATACGTTTTTTGTTCACGGGTCACAACATTGCTACTACTATATCAACTAGCTAACCAGGAATTTAATATAATAATTCATAGATTTTCTAGCTTATATCTGCAGTTTTTCATGTTAGATTTTGATTTTCTTCACTTCATGTTGAAGCTCTATAAATATCAACTAACAAGTACCTTTTAACAGTGAATGTCGCTCCAAACGGGAGACACCATTTTTATATTCTGATTCTAAAGGAATATTGCATGCTTTAAAGGAGAAAGGAATAAATCTCGCTATAGCTTCAAGATCACCAACTGCAGATATAGCCAGAACATTTATCGACAAATTGAACATCAAGTCAATGTTCATAGCGCAGGTGAGAGTCTGAATCCACAACCAATCACCCCCAGAATCTGATTGGTAGTTTCCGGGATTGATCTCTAGCGAGACGAGAGTACTAAACCAGAGTTACTTGGAATGGTTTTACAGCCAAATTAACTAACTCTTTGATTTGCAGGAAATTTTTTCTAGTTGGATGCACAAGACAGACCACTTCCAGAGGATCCATTCAAGAACTGGGATACCCTTTAATTCAATGCTCTTCTTTGATGACGAAGATCGAAACATAGAGGCGGTAAGCCCCTTAAATGATGCTTGTTGTCATTTATACGAATTTTCTTCATTGTCCTTTAGATATTCTATCGTTACCGTAATGGTATAGGTCACAAATGAATATCCTAACTCTACATTTGTTCAATGTTTAACTGGTCTTGACCTCTTAGAAACTAGGCAGGAATATGAGAAGAGCCTGATTTCATTCATAGACTTTTCGATGGAAATGGCCTGACTTGCTTGATCGATATGAGTGGAAACCTGATATTATTGTCACTGCAGGTATCAAAGATGGGAGTAACTAGTATTCTGGTGGATGACGGGGTCAATCTCGAAGCATTGAAACAAGGACTCACAGAATTTTCTCGCAACACAAATACGAGCGGCAAAAATGAGCGGACGGGAAACTCATCTTCGTCGGCAAAGAATGACTAGCCACACAATTATCTCATGGGAGAAAAGGCAGAATAATGTGTTCGAATAAGGGAGCATTAACAGGAGGTATTGATTTTGTTCTCTTTATGATCTTTAACCTTTGAGCCTGCTCATTTTGTTTCTTCTTCCAGTAATAAATAATGTTGTCCTATAAATTGCTGTGGTTGGCTATTATATTCTTAGGGATGATACCCTTGTGATCTATTTATCTCCATAATCCGTGTTCAAGACATCCAATTTTAGTGTCATTATTGGTAGGTCTCTATGATCAGAATGGTCGCTTCGGACTGGTTTCGTTGTTGAACCAACTTAATGTAGCTGATTTTTCTTGAGGTTAGTTATAAGAGTTCGACTTTCAACGAACGTAACAGTTCTTCCTCGCGAAATTAGATGCCATCGATTCTTTTTTAATTTTTTGTTTATTTGAATAGCAACTCTGATCCAATTCTGTCCATTCGTGAGTCGTAACAACCGGTTCAAAAGTGTGCCGGTGGTTTGAAGCATACAAAAGTTAGCAATACTATGATGTCTGAAGCATCAGATTTGGAAGATATGTGACAATTTAAGTTCTCAATGTACATGAATAAAGAAACAAGTCGATCCTATGACTAAAACCCGAGATACTTAAACAACGATGCTTTCCACGAGACAGGCAAACACAAGCACAAATACACCACACAAAAGCAAGAACCTCTCAAACCTTGGAAGAGGAAATATCCACAGTTGTAGGACTCACATTTTAGCTCAACCCCTCTCCTCAATCAATAGTTGCTGGAGCTCCTCTCGTCGCCGTTCCAATTCCTGTCATCGTATATTCACACATAACACGATGAAGCAATTAAGTTTTGTTTCAAATAACTTGTTCGTTAACTCTAGGATTAAGATTTTATTGGCCAAAGTTTCATAAATTCTATGAAGAAATCCTGAAAGCTAAAGAACCAAAGAGTAAACAGCACAAATCGGTAAGTCGCTTACCTCGAATTCTTTGACAGCCTGATCCCGCGAAATCTGTTTCTTTTGCCGAGAACGTTTAAGAAAACCGAGGCAGAGGAGTCCCTTCATCATTAAGTTTTGTATACATAAGTAAGTTTGTTTTATGCAGCAAAAAGAAACTAAGCAATCAATTTTCTTCTTTTAAAATATCTATTTCTATGCATAAAGACAGAAGAACATATTGTGAGGAAAAACTTAAATGATCTCTCTGCAATTCCAAAAACAGAGGATTTTCGAAATCCCACCGAAACGATGTAGACTCCGCCGCAACCAAGAAGAAGATAGGCGGCTAAATTTTGAAGAAACACGAGCTCTTGCTTCTCCGAGTTATAGTTTGGGAATGCCCTTGTCATCACTGCAACGCTGCACAAATTAACCTCGTTTGAGAATCTGAAGGCATACCAATATTGCCTGATATAAATCTTAGCTATGTTAGGAACAGTGAGGTTTTGCCACGAACTAGTAGATCATTTGAAACAATCTTAATTTGACAGAAAACATACAAGATCTGCAGCATGCCCCGACCAACCCAGTACTCCAATACCTGCAAAATATTGATCCGCCATTAAAGCTAGCCTGGTTCAAAACCTTAATTAAGTGACACCAGAAGCCAGGATGAGATTTTAAAGCTGAAAACGCCGTACTTCTACGAGCTGAAAATTCAAAACTGACCTTCCAGAACTTGATGATGAAATTCAATTCCGTCTCTGCAAGAACCACGAAGCACGCGATGATAACGGCGTAGCAGCGAAAGATCCCATCAAAGATCTACAATCTCGCCGATAAATCAATTTCAGATATAAACGAACAAATACAAGCAACAAAGATCGACAAGAGAGGGCAAATACATCGGATCCATTTTTAAACGAACGAATGGCGGAGAAAACATTCACAACAATACAGAAGATGGCGAAAACAGCAGTCACGACGCTGAAAATTCTGCAAGTGATGAGCACGGCGTCCGGTCCCTTTCGGTTCCTGGCGTTGGAAGAAGACAGCGCCGATGAACTTCCGGCTCCGGCCAAGCTCTCTTCGTCGCCGTTGTTGTGCATTTTCTCAAACAATTTCACCTTCAGCTTCTGAAAATCCAAGGCATGAACTTATATACACGTTGGTTTGACTTGCCAAAAGCGGGATTCTTGACCTGATGATCAAGGCAGGAAGCCGAGTAGCAGACACGTGTCAGCTCAGAAATTTCCTTTCCGACGTCTGTCGTTGCAGAATTTATTAACAAAAAATACAATTTAAATAAAAAAGAAAATAAAAATGGGAAATTTCGAGAAGTTGCGTTGTCAATTTCATGCTATATCCTACCATTCTTTAAATATATTAAATTAATGTAAATTAATTAAAAAATAAGAATAAAGATTATATTATTTACCACAGCTGTAGGATAAGAAGCATAAACAAAGATGCATGTAACGTTATGTTTTTTTTTTAAATTACCAACGGGTAGACGTGGCCATGCTTGGAAGATGAACAAATTGATAATGTCGTTAGGTTTGCAATCATAGGATGTAATTTTTTTGTCTCGAATAAACCTAATTCGTTCGCTTTAATGCTAATAATAAATAACACAGGCAACGAGTCGTAATTATTAAGTGGATGTTAAAAATAATACGATGAAGATCAAGTAAGGTAAATGATGGCACAAAATTTAACGGCAAAATGAGATTGTAGCTATGCATTAAGCGTCAAATTTTACAGTAGTTTATACTATCGAATTTTACCCGATGAATAATGGGCAAGAATCCATTTAAATCGTTAAACTTTAAGAGTATTGCTAGGCGTACATTTTTATTTTACTCTCGTACAAATGAACATAGTCGTACAGGAGGAGTATCATGTTTATCGAAGCTTGGCTCCTCATCGTCACCACTAAGGTGATCTTCATTCTTCCCTTCTCGAAGATTTTTCTGAATTGTGATCCGATCGAAAGAGTGTACATTCATACCAAGTCAAATTCGAGGTGCCGATCATTGACGGGTTCGGTTCACCTGGTTTGGTGATTGAGTTCGGTTTATTTTTTGTTGATTAATGTATACTTGGTTTTCTGATAAGTTGATCGAATTGGGTCACGGGTTCGGTCTCCATGTGAACACCTAGCCTTGTACCCAAAAAGCAAAATATCTTGCTCATAGGGCTCCCACACCTCGGCCCGACAGTTTGTGAAGGGGTTAAATCACGGTGACTCAGCGGCCCAGAGATACGAGACATTTACTTGATGTCCCAAGGAGCTACCCCAATATTGGAGGTAACAATTCTCACACTAGGACAACGCAGGCGTCGAACCTAGGCTCTTGTACTTAATCTATTATCTTTGAGTCAATTGAACTATGCTCATGTGGACACGTGAATACCTATCGTTAAACCTATGGCTGATGACTCAAATAAAAAAAATAAAAATTATTTTTGGATTTCACTTTTTGAAAAGACTTGTCAATTAGTCGTGTTATCAGTGACTAATGGTAATTATAATAAGATTAAAAATAGGATAAAAATTAAAAAAATCCTAAACTTAAAAAAAATAGGTCGAAAAAAGTTGAATTTTAAAATATACCAACAAAATTCCAGGAAGTGATACTACTGACGGGGAGGCTGCATGTGCACGGTAAGTATGTTTGACTGATCCATGTGATTCCACCCCGTCATCGATGGATGACGTCATATGTGGCCTAGATATTTTCATCTCCCTCCTTCCAATCCCCAGCGATTATGGTGGTACCGGGTACGCTCAACTCTGAATCGCATTCTTCTTCTACCTTTGGCACTGTCAGTTTTTTCTTTTTTTTTTTTTGCATCCAAAGGCAGATGTAACTTCTTGTTTTCTGCGTTCTGATTTTCTGCTGTAAGTGGCTGATCCATCGTCGGCAGCGCTCAACTTAGATTATGCATTCGGATACAATGGTTTCTCTTCAGCTTACTCGATTAGGTGAATGCGCTTTTTATTTCCTGCGAATTTTATCTTTGATTTTACTGCGTATTTTGTCTGTAGAGCTTACGGTCTTGTTCATCTTTGTTACTTGACGTGATGAATTGTAAATGCACCATTGAATTTTGTGAAGTTTGAATGCTTTGCGTAACATCTGGCTGCTGGTCCTGTGGTTGGATATGTTTTAACTGCAGTAGGAGTTGAAATTTGATCTCTTGAAGGGTAAATAACTTAATTTCATTCCTTAAACGAATTTAATGTTGTTAAGTTCTTTAATTTAGCTACGATTCAGTGTGATTTTCGATTTAACTTACAAATATTATTAAATTTACGTGATAAGTGATACGGAAATTTAGAAGTGGGCAACTTATGCAGCAGTCTGCTTGCTCGATGGTCTAGTTTTCTTTTTCGCGTTTTTAAATCATAATTTGTTTTATAATTTCTTCTTTCTCTGGCCAATATGCTATTGATTTTTTTTCAAAACCTTGTATAATGATTCTCTTGGAGGGGACCTCTCATATATGGGTTGAGACAAGGAGAAATATGATTCCTTGTCGACCATTGCTTTTAGAGGGCCTCTAAATCTATCATTTGCAAGTAATACGAATTTAATCCATCAGTTCCAATATTTTGGGGATGATTTTGAATTTAGTCTTTTACTGCAGACATTTTGCATTAAGTTCCAGTTGGATACACCTAAGTACTTCTGTTTCCTTCAACATTCATGTTAATTGTTACCAACTTCACTTTTCGTATGAATACATGTTCTCTCTAATATGTGATGAGATGCATGTTAATGGCCACAATCATTGATATTCACATGACTGGTAAGCTGTTTGTAGAATAATAATTTCAAAGCTGTCAAATTTTAAATTTGTGATACTTTCAAAGCTCGTTTTCTAATTTCTGCATCCAAAGTTAGTTACTGTTTTAAATTGGGTCAATTAGAATTTGGCTATCTTGTAATCTCCCATTTCTTTAGAACTGTCACTAGAAACAATTTGACCAGTCACACATTATTTGAGAAGCAAGTTGATGTTTGACATACAGTTACATTACTGTAGCATGAATATTATACTGCTTGACCACAAACTTGGTTGAATTCTTAAACCATGTTGCAAACAAAATGGTGGTCTATAGTTCATTAATTGAAGCAGAAAATATGGTTTGACTGAGTTTTCAAGCTTGATAAACCTTTCAGACCAGATTTGATTAGCCTGAAATATTTGATCTGAGGAATAATCACTGTGCGGGCTCTTCAGTGTCCACCACTATCAAATTGACCTGTTACTAAGTTGTAAGCTGTTGCAAGTTTCAAGTTTCAAGTTTATATGTGGCTCAGTAAGATAATTAGAAGATAGGAGCAAGTTAATTTAAAACACAATTGCCTCTGTAAAATCTACTAAAGGTTTGAAATGATACCCCAGCTTTATTTCTCTTGGATTTCTTTCATCATTTTGAGTCTGTGGGCCATTTAGCTGGGCAATAGAGATGTCAGAATTGTATCTGTCTGTAACAGGGAACGTATGGCTGGAAGTGCTGCTTGTCTCATTAACAGATCTTGCTCCGTAAACCTGAAACCCAATATAGCAGTATCTTAGCCAAGCCAAGACAAGGACAAATTTATTTCCTCAATTTTGGTGGTGAATATATCATCGTTCTCTTGGTATTTGATATGGCTAAAATTTATTTTAGAATTCTTCCTTTTATATTTTCATGAATCAACTTTAACTCCCAAACTGATTACTCATTTAATCTGGTAATAAGTTTTGTACCTTCTTTTGCAACATTTTGTTTGCATTGTCAATGAGATGTAATCTCTTGTAGAGCTCAATGTTTTCTAGGTGAATGTTATTACCCTGCATTGAGAAAAACTGGAAGTAAGCTCGTTTTTCTTGCACTGACCTTCACTTGTAAATTCACAAAAATCAGAAATATATGCTAGCAGACCTTCTGGCTTAGGGTTTGAATTTCATCTGTTAACAACTTTTCCTGTATGAGAAATGAAGAACATATAAAAGTTCCTTTACATTATTAATGTTTTAATCAAGATGTAAGAAAAAGTTATCCAAGATAACAATGTTTTTTTATGCTTTTACAGTTTTCATACCTTTTTCTCCCGAACAAGTTTCAAACTTATTTCCAACTGGCTTTGAAGATTTTGTAGATCTTTGGTGCTCATACCAGAAGTTTGTTCACCCATCATTTGCCTGCAGTTCTTATAGTGACGAAGATAAAGTGTTTTGACAGCCCTTATAATCTGTGTTAATTCTTTCTATCCCTTGCATTTTTTTTGCATTGGATCCCATCTACTTTTTCATATTGACCTCTGTCATCAAGTTTCTGGGATTGATTTTAGGAAACTTGTATTCGCATGCAAGCAATGCATGGTAGGATATTTTGCATAACCAAATTATCATGCACGCCTGCTACTACAGAATTTTGCATCAGACACCTTTAGCTAGGAGTTATTGAGAAATAGCAATTAATTATAGATGATCTTATCATTAAAAATCAAAAGCGTTCACTTTGCAAAAGTTTTTGCAGCTCCTTGATTTAAAGTTTTTGTTGCCTTGTTGTTAACCATGTTACCTTGCCTTGTATTCAAAATCTACTAATATTTTGTAGTTCTCTTCATTTTGTTTCCTGTTGTGTGTGGTATTTTCTTATAGTTAATTTTTTTAAAGTAAAATGAAGTGTTTTAAAAATAAACATTCTCAGTTTTGGAGTTTTCATGAAGTTTCCATTGACTAACCCGTGAATTCTGATCTTAAAGTTTTGGTAAATCTGACTTTTGCATCCACAGATGTATGAGCACACCAAAACGGTAAACTTGGGAATTAGCCAAGAGGGAAGATATCTTCATTTTGACATAGTTGAAGGTACTATATATTTTAAGTCCGTATCTTAATGGATTAGATTTGTGCTATAAACTTGTTTCATCGGCCAGTCTATCCTTATTACCTCCTAGGTGAGGTCCTATTTGATTGAAGTTTATATCGTTTTAATAACTGGTTGGCAAGAAGAGTCATTTGGTATAGCTGTTTGAGAGCAGTTGTTGTAGTTAATCCATCAACGGTGTTCTAGAAATGAATACAGAGATTCTCTCCACCTTCCTTTGTCATTTGTTTTGTCATGATTGAATATGATTTTCATATATCTTTCATTTCTATGCAGTGTCTAGATCTATAGTTGAGTAAGCTACCTATGACACTCTTGCAAGTGGTCCAATTTTTGCTTTAAGGTTACTACCTCATGCTGCCAAAACTGAAAAATGCAGAAGTATGTATCAGTGAACTAAGTATAATTCGATGCATATTTAAACATTTTAATATTATACACAAACTTGCGGCATACATGCCATTCGTTAATAGGTGCGTACCTTTAATTATGTTTTAAGAAAGATTTTTCTCTACCTCATTTGGATGTCCAAATTAAGAATAATGGTCAGTCTCCTTTCTTATTTTACTCCTTTAAAAAAACTCACTGACGTGCCTCGAAACTATTGTTGCAATTAATGTAATTATTTATAAAAATTAATTTATTAGATTACACATGTCTATTTTAATTACACAAATAATTATACGGCACATCATCCATTTTTTTAGGAGAGCGTAGTAAGATATCACATCTAGCATTACTCCCAAATTAAATCTAGTGACATTGCATTATATGGAGTGATAAGAATGTGATTTCTATGTTTTCTGGACACAAAGAACTAAGAATTTTTAAAAAAAATGAAAAACCAAAAGTACTGCCACTTGTAATATTACCTTTGTTTAACTACATTATGAGAGACGAGTCTCATTGTTTTTGTGTTGTAAAATTTCTCATAGGGAAAGGTTGGTTCACGATTTGGATGTACACCCTATTTAAATCTTCGAGTTTCGGGTTATAAGGGCTTCATTTTGTTTTGTTTATTATATTGCGGAACTACGATAGAAAAAGGATTTCATTCAGAAGAAACTTGATTTGACATTTTTTTCCTTAGAACTATCTCACTGAGGAATTAATATGTTAGATATCAATCGATAATTAGAAAATTTTACTCTAATCTCTAAACTTTCTAAGGAATTAATCTCTTAAAGATCAGATTAAGTTCTATTTTGCTACTAGGATAGACTCATATATGATCAAATTTTCACCTTTCTTAAGATGAAAATTATTTGATCTTCTCCTATTTTCTATCATGATATCTATTATGAAAGGAAATCTTAGAGATGCATTCATAAGAAAACGAGTATTCTAAAAAGCATGTTTAATATGTAATTGTTATTTCTTTAATTATTATTTTTTAATTTTTATTTTATTAATTTTTATTTCCTTAATTATTATTTTCTTAATTATTATTTCTTTAATTGTTATTTTTTTAATTATTATTTTCTTAATTGTTATTTCCTTAATTGTGGGATATTATGGTAATTTCATATATCAAATTAAGTTAGTTTGTAGCTTATTTATAAGCATTAAACTTCAACGTTTAGGAAATGAATCAAATTTATTCAGTTATTATTTTCTCTATTTTCTTTCGTTTGTCTCTCTATTACAGAAAGAGAAGTGATTACTCCATCTTAGGATAAACTCTTTGAGAAAAATCCTAACAATTTAGTATCAGAGTCAAACCCTTCGTCCAGATCCGATTCTAAATCACCTGCGACATCTACCATAGGTGTAGATTCTTCGATAATGCTTCTATTATTGCAGCATATACTAAAATTAATGGAGAAACAAAAAAAAGAAATACGAAATTATGATGGCCCACTTGAAAGAATCGAGCAGCCAAATTGCTTGAAAACTGGAAGAAAAAACTTACCAAAACATACCAAATCTGTAACTGGGTCTTCTTCAAACAACGGTTCTCAAAGCATGACTACGACGCCAAAGCTGAATTTGGAGCCGAAGATGGAGTAGTTGGATTCACTTTTTACCTCCGATCAATCATTTTCAATGGAGGAGAATGAAGGTGAAAGCAAATCTAATTTTGATTCTAACGTTCCTCTAAGTTCCTTGCTAGAGAAATGGATTTTCGATGCTCATATTGGAGCTCAGGCTCATGTGGATCTGTTAGGAGTGCCATTGGAGGAGAGTGTAGTTTTTTTTAGAGACGAGTTTCTTCACTTCTTCTGTGTTTGTATGGCCTTGGTGTTTGTAAATTCTTCCTTCTGTAGGGTTTTTAGAAAGAAGAAAGACGATAGAAGTTTTACTCTCGAATGACCACTACCACTCTCAACCAAAGCACCTGACGATTTATGCGCAGTCCAATGTATTTCATTGCACCGCCAGTCACATCGACACCGACCACGACATGGCCACGACCAAACTAACATAATGAGATGGTTGATCGTCGAGCCCGAGACATTTGTTTTAACTGTGATGAGCCATACACATGTGGACACATTTGTCGGCGCCTGTTTTTTCCTTATTGTGTTATATCTCATGATTCAGAAGTTGAGCAGGATGACGTGCACCTAGAGGAAGCGTCCACCGAGCCGACTATATCATTCAACACCATCTTTGGCTCTACTGTACATTCCACTATGACATTTGCAGCTACATTCACGTCACATATCTTACGTAGTCTCGCCAACACGGGTAACACTCATAACTTCCTGAGTGTTTGTGTCGCGTTACCATTGGGTCTCCAGCTATTATCAGAGTCACACTTATCTGTTTCTGTGGCCCAAGGGGAGTGCGTCCGTTGTTTAAGAGCATGTCGAGTCATTACTTTTTCAGTCTCAGGACTTTGCTTTACAACGGATTTCTTCGTAATACCTCTGCCGTGTCTTGATGCTGTGTTAGGTGTTCATTGGCTTCGAACATTAGGACCAGTTACATGAGATTTTGATTCCTTAACCATAGAGTACACCTGCCCGTTTGGAATCTTTATTAACTCTACTACCTAGACCAAACTTGGTTCTGACATCTCTGATCACCACTGGTACTTCCGATGACATCTACACGAGTTTGGGGACCTATTCATCAAGCCGAGTGAACTTCCACCCATTCGATCCTCCGATCATCGTATATGTCTCACTCAAGGACCTCTTCGCACTATTTTGGCTGATACTGATGGCTTGCGCCACAAGGGGGTTCAGAAAACCCTAGTGCGTCTTCAATCTAATTTTTACAAGCCTGGTCTCTGTGAATCTGTTGTTGCGTATGTCTCAGATTGCTTGGTCTATCAACGCCATTAATCCAATCATTTACAGCTAGTAAGTCTTCTCTAGCCACTTGGCCTTCAAGACACTATTTGGGCAGATATTTTTATAGATTTCGTCGACGTCTTGCCCAAAGCTGAGGGCAAATCGGTGATATTGGTGATTGTGGATCATTTATCCAAATATGTACACTTTATTGCTATGTCTCATTTGTATTCAGCGACATCAATGGCCAAATTGTTTTTTGAGGGTATTGTGCGGCTACACGGCATTTTAGAATCGATTGTTAGAGATAGAGATCTGGTGTTCACAAGTCGTTTTTTGCAAGAATTATTTAAGTTAGCAAGGTCCAAGTTAGCTCTCTCATCCGCCTTTCACCCTCAAAGTGATCGACAGACAGAGATGGTAAATCATACCAGGGAGATGTACCTTCACTCTTTAATTAGGAAACAACTCAAGTTTTGGCTTCATTGGCTGTCATTGGCAGAATATTGTTGTAACACTTCCTTCAACTCAGCACTCTAAACATCTCTGTTACTAAGTAGTATACGAACGCTCACCACTGATTCTACTTACTTATGAACGAGGCCTCGGTCGAGTGGATGTGGTCGACAAAGCCCTTCCAGAGAGAGATCAAACATTGGTGCATATTCATGAGAAGCTTGCGCAAGCACAGAACCGCATGAAGGCCCGGTACGACAAATCTCACAAGGAGGTGGTATATCAAGTCGATGATTAGATCTGGTTTCGCCTACATCTATTTCGCCGTTGCACTCTAGCCAAATCTTTCCTCCATAAATTTTTTGCCTAAATTCTATGGATCATTCAAGGTTCTTGAGCGAATTGTGACTGTGGTTGACCGAATCCAGCTACCCGACAACTGCCATCTACACAACATGTTTTATGTCAGCCTATTGAAATTGTTTGAAGGCTTCATTCCTCCACTTGCACCTTTCTTACCTCCAGTTCACGAAGGTCGCACCGTCCTTCAAACTACGATCGCGACACAACAGATGAAAGTGGGAGCTCTTGGTCCAGCGGGCTAAGTTACCTCCAAAGGAAGCCACGTGAGAGGATCTTTATATATTTCACGAGGAGTTTCTCGCATTTGCGCTTGATGAGAGACTGTTTTTCGAGGACGAGAGTGATGTTATGGAAGAAAATCCTATAAGTGAGTTCGTAAGGAAACAGTATTCTAGGAAGGAGGTTTAGTATTTCATTGTTATTTCCTTAATAATTATTTTGTTAATTATTATTTCCTTAATTGTTAGATGTTAGAGTAGTTTTCTATTTCAAATTAAATTAGTTTAGAGTCTATTTATAGACATTAACTCTTCAAAGTTTAAGAATTAATTAATCCAGTTTATTCAGTTATTTTTTTTATTTTCTTTCGTTTGTCTCTTTATGAGAAGAAGAAGAGTAGTTACTCGTTCTAAGGATAAACTCTCTAACGAGAATCCTAATAATATCATAGCATTTGGCTGTTTTCCAGGCTCTTATTAACATGCAGCCTTTATTGCTACTAACTACAATCATCGTAGCCTTAATTGATGCATTGCCTCTAGTTTTTTCAGCGATATCATGTCTTCCTTTATGCTCTATTCTGAACCTAAAGGGGTTTTTTTATGCTTTACGGAGAAAGTTAACAAGCTCTCTTATAAGTTTTACTTGGTTGAAATTTTGATGTGTCACTCAAGTTTCTTATTGTTTTTCATCCTCAGTGGTTGCCTTCATTTATTACTTGCATGGCAGCTGTTTAGCCATCTATGTGGTCTAATTTCAGTATTGTTGGGTAGGTAACAACAATTGTCTCGTGGTGAAAATTAATTAGATCATGTCACGATTAAATACTGCGAACGTTTGAAGTGTTGGATGTACTATAAAGCCAATAAAGCCAGGAGATGTGTCCTTACTATTTCCATTTAGGTTTGGTATCATTGGTAGTACAGGTCCTACAAGTAATATCAAAACCAAAGTAACAAGTTCGATTCTCATATAAGGTAATCGTTGAGGAGAGATCGTTGGCAAGCGGCAACTATTATCTCGTGGGAGATGTCAAATGAACTAGGTGACAGTCGATTGCTGTGCGCGCTTGGAATCCCGAATGCATTATAAAGCTAGTGTATGTGCCCTTACCACCACCAAGTAATTTTGGTAGAATTGATAACGCATGAGGTCCTACAATTATTAATGTGTATGTCGTCATCATATCATTTGATCTTCATTACAGAGATTTGAGTTTTGTCTTGTTGTCTTAATCTTATTGTCATTTGGTAATTGCTTATGTCTTACATCCGGATGGGGCAAACCATAACAAAACAAATTCATTTTCTAATATCATGCAGGAACTTGAAACATTATAAGTTGAACGATCTACCTGAGCCTCAGCTGCACTGTCCAACACCTGATTGCAATCTTCTTTCGTTCCGTTGAAACGTTCCACGATTGATTTCATGCTGAAAAGGGAAAATCTTTGCATCATTGTCTAATTTTATACTTGTTAGCTCTAAACTCTGCCAGTTCTTACTTTTACTGCGTTAATTCTATTATTCTGTTTCATTTCAGAAGAGCTTACAATGCTACAATGTTTTGAAACTTGACGGTCTAGAGATTAGAGAAAGAAGATGACCAAAGGAGCTGAGGTATCTGCCTAAACCACCTGGTTTCAAGGGAGATTGATTGATCATTGATACTTGAAATTAATTTGATTATCAACTCATTTTCTCTTTCAATCTAATTTAATTCGTTTATTTTAATTAAATATATGAATATCATAACACTCAATCTAGCCTAAAACTATCTGTTTTGCTTATGCTATGCACCTCTGCATATTATGGCGATGAAGGCAAAAAAGCATATTAGCTTTTCAAATCTTGTAGTTTCATGATCAGAAGTTGGCCAATCTAATGGAAGAAGATAGATTTTGTGACAAATTAGGTTTGTGCGATATATCTCGGGCGTCTAAGAACAATATGTAGAGGAGAATAAATCAACCTTCTAGCTTATAAATCTCAAAAATTAAAGAGCATTGCTTGTGTTTTTTCTGTGTCATGTAATTTCGTTACAGTTTTGATGAGAAATACATTAGCAAACTGTATATTTTCGCAACAAAATTGCCTCTGGAGTTACAGCTTCTTCATCGAAATTGTCCAACACCAATGAAATCCATTTAACACTCATTGTTAACACTTAGATGACAGCATATTTCGAGAAAAAGACCAAAACATTGTGGTCGGATTTGGATTGCAGATCATATTTCTAATAAAAGAACAGAAAATCTTTGTCCAAGAATAGATTATCAACTACTGTTCTTGATGAAAAGGCTGAAAAACAGGCTTTCATGGTGAAATTCAGTGACAAAACTGCATGCAAATGCATTTCGCAAAAGGAGTAAACAAATTGCGTACTAAATTCAAACCTACAACATGGTATTGATTACTGAACATAGCCTACGAATTCCCTGCAGCTTTCGAACTCTAAATTATGAATGAATGTCGAGTAATATTAGTGATGAATAGGAGAGAGAGAGAGAGAGAGAGAGAGAGAGAGAGTGGAGACCTAACGTTGGAGAACTCGTAGAGCTTGCCAGTAGAAGAGAAAACAATCAAGCCAACCTCAGCATCGCAGAGAATAGAAAGCTCTTCAGCCTTCTTCATCAACCCTTTTCTTCTCTTTGAAAAACTCACTTGCCTGCTCGTCACCTTCTCTATCCTCTTTATCACTATCTTTCCTCTTCCCATCTCTCTCCTCTACCCTTTTTTGCTCTCCTGGATCCAAACTCAACTCCAATCAGGCTCTCTTCTTCCTCATTAAGAGCACACCGTGACAGTGTTTCGAAGAAAACTACTGATCCACAAGCAGGAAAAAACACAAAAAGAAGCGAAAAGGACGAGTATTTGATAAGCAACTGTGATTGTTATGGCAAACAAAGGAGATCCCTAATCGCCTTTCGTTTTCTCCGAGGATGCTTCTTCTGTCTGAAAATAAAACCCACTTTTTTTCTGCAAACCTGGTGCATACAAAACCGCTTATAAAAAGCAGTTTTTACATCTTCACCCAACAGCCTGTCTCTCGACTAGAAAATAGTTTTCAAACTCGCTTTACCTGCTCGGTAATCAAAAGGGTAAATCAAACCAATCTCTGTTGACCTCTAAAGCCGAAACTCAAACACTGAAAACAGATGGAAACCAGACTGCCATGGACAAACGTCGAGCCAAAAGAGCGAGTACTCAAAGACTGCAGATGAGGGAATTGACAAACAAAGAATTACCTCGGACTAAAAAAAGCATCCTGGATTTGTCGGAGTGGAACACAGTTTAGTAATGTAGGGCTAATGATAATTAGCCACGTTATTCACAGAAATCGAGGTTGTATCTATCTGTATCTCTCAAGGTTTATTTGCAGAACCAAAGGTTGCATTTCTTTATATTTGTTCACGATTACGAGGTTAAATCCATTAGCTACCCACGTATCAAACTCCCACTCTAGATTTCAAAAACCCAAGTGCCATCTTCGTGTGATTACGAAGATAATCTTCACTTGAAACATACTATCGATCGATAAAATCGAGTTTCACAGCATCATTAACAAAATTTATTTCTGAATATGGACTCAACAATTGTAATAGCTCGTAAATATTTTTTTTCGGAGGACATTTGACTCTTTTGATTATCTAAGTTAGAAAACGACCGAGAACAGTTCGACGGGTAGACCAGTAACTTATACGTTAAAACCTAGACAATGGTCCATACATGTTCCGAGTCCTAAATCCTGGAAAAAAAGATTAGAAACAATCATTCAAATTAGGGATAGTTATAAAGGATCATCATGGTGTGAGTGGAGTTTAATTTAGGAAGAAGAATAAACAATTCTCCAAAAATTTGGCTGGAATTGTATTACAAAAAGAGGGTTTAAATGGTATTAGAAGAATAATCGTAACTTTGATGATTTTTGTTGCAGAAGCTCATGAATTGCTGGGCAAAAGATCATCAAATGGTGGTGAAAAATGAAAGATAATTGTCTCTAAAATAGAGGGATGAGAATTGGTGGTAAGAAAAACTTGGGAAGATTGGGATTTGGTTAAATTGATAGTAGCACTAGAAGTTCGATAGAAGCATGACATGGTGCGACGAGTTTTATCGATTAGATCTCGTGAGCAAGAAATTTTACATTATTGTAGAAATGATTTTAAATTTGTAACATATCATGTCTTATAGTATGTAAGCTTCAATAGTATGGATATGGTTTCATTTAAGAATTTCTAAGCCTTGGAACTTACTAGAGTTCTAGTACTACCATGTTTAAGAGAGGTGTTTCTTTTTTCCTACAAATTTTCTGACTTCAATTGTGCTAATATGGTAAGAAAATATACAAGGCGTAGGTACTGATTGTTTGCTCTGACCTTCTTCTTCGCCATGGAATTTTATTCAGCAACCTCGCATCTAGGATTCTACTTCGTGGCCGTTTATCGCACTCGAAGGCTCTCTGGGAGGTGTTGATTTTGACAGCCAGCATCAAAATTCTGGATTATGGCTGGCAAAGAAAAGGGCTTCCAAAACCAAAAGTGGAAGCTACGGAAGAGAAAGAAGAAGAAGACCGTGAAGGCCAAATAGATGATTTCGACGTGAAAACCCTGAAGGAAATGGCAAAGATCGATAGGACGAAGCGGAAGAAGCTGGTAGCAGAGCTCGAAAGAGAGACTGGTGGCGGCTTCTGTGGCAGAGGAGACTAAGGCAATGATTCTACGGCTGCAGATCGAGAAGAGCACAATCAAAGTTTAGGCGAACCATAGGGTGGCGGACCAGAGGCGGCAACACGATGATCAAGTGAATAGATATCCGGAAAGAATGGCCATGGATTGTGAAAAGGTGGCAAAGAGGGCTCAAAAGTTGGCAATGAAGATGACACTTCAAACAAGAAAACTCAAATGTTAGGGATGGGCAAAACTAAAAAACCACAAACACGATCAAAATTGTCAATTTTAAGCTGGTCATGGTTTTAATTTTTAAAAAAACATTAATTTATGTGTAAGTTCCTGTCTTTAAAAGTAAAAAATCGTAAAACTAGAACTGAGACTATTAGTTCCGGTGTCAATCCCAAAAATCCAAAATCGTCAATTCTGATTCTAGTTCTATTTTAAGATAAAATTGAGTCGGACCAATCGGTGTCCACTCCTGTCAAATATATATGTATGTATATACCGATAATCATCTAAACTTCAAAACAATCAATGAACTCAAGAGCACAGCTTCAAGTAAACAACACTAAATTCTTTGAATCAGCAAAAAAATATCAAAAAATAAAAAAGTTGTTCTGAGAGATTCTAAACTATGAACAACAAGCAGTCAAATGAAGAGTGTAATTTCAGTCGCACCCAAGAAAACAACGCAGATTACTGTACATTAAAACTTGTTCAATCAAGTGTTTATTACAAAAAATAGCCCTATAAATTCTGAGATAAAAGCAGACGATGGTCGTTCATAACAAGTAATGAAACCAAATTTCCAATAACAAAACTGCACATGAACTAGACAAAAAAGGAGCTGCAAGCCCTCAAAATTCCATTTTGGGACGGCAGTATAAATGCAAACTACTACTGCCAATAAGTGAAGGATCTATTTATTCATCTGCACTTTGTGGCTAGCAGTGGAATCTCAGACAAGCTGGTTTATGGCATACCCTAGATAGTGTGTAATGAATAAGCAGTGTATGCGAAAATCTAGCTCTGGAACAAGCTAGACTTGCATGGTTTAGTTCCAAATATTTTCTAGAAAGACAAACCAATCAAATGAACCAACTTTATGCCTTGATGTACACCTGAGCTGCAATAATAACTCTAGGGATCGAAACTCGGGTACAGACCTGGCACAAATGTGCGTCCGGATCCATTTGAATCTGCATTTGCAAAATATGGAGACTGAGTATCCCCCGAATGAGATGCCTTTCGAGGTTTTGGGTTCTTTGGAGAAGCATAAATCGAATCATTGGAACTACTAATGGAATAAAAAGCTGATGTTGGCATTCCGTGGCTCCTTGGTAGTCCTGTAGGGTCCGCTCCAACGCTGTAACCTTTTTCAACTGTTTCCGCCTCCAATGGCAATTCATCCAAAGTCTGAGATAGCAGCATAAAGTGCGTCAAAACAGAAAATTGAAGGGAAATCAGCATGTAATGAAAGAATGCATGTGCATACTGTAATCAAAATCTTAAGAACACATTCTAAAATCATATTTTAGAAACAAGATATTTCAATAGCCGTACGTTGGGGTGTCAAAACAAATTTCAATATAAATAATTAAAGAATACTTACACATTGATCCTCACAATGACAGTAAACTACAATTCTGACGCTATTGGGGAGAAAAATTATGAAAACGAAGAGTAGAGCAAGCCCTCGAAGCTGCTTAAAAATCATGCCGAGGTACTGAGAAAGCAAAAAAACTAGGTGCCCTTTTGAAAATTAATTGGATTTGAAACTATTAAGGTCAGCTAGTCTACTAACTGTGGAACTAAGAAAAATTACCCGAAAAGCCTGCTGAAGTACACGGAGGGTTTCTCGTGTGCGTTTTCTCTTCACTGCCACCTCATCAGGTTCCTGCAACATCTCTTCGAACAGGTTCTCCCTGTCATGTGTTTCCGTTGGAATAAAATTAGCAACAATCCATGCATAGGTCAATACTAATATTACACTGATACGTCTTCATCGAATTTTACACACACAATGAGGCCTTCCAAGTTTCGTTTATTTATATGGCTAAGTTATGTGTAATATATATAGGTATTGATGTCTAATAGGTATGTTGTATAGTTATAGGAAGTTATGCGTGATAAACAGTTGAGTGGTTAAGTATGATAGAGAAGGAATAAGAAGGGTCGAAGCCGAGAGGGAAGTTTTATTCTGAGAAAATGGTGTGTAATAGTTAAGAGAAAGAGAAGTCTTGAAATCCACTGGTGTAATTGCGTTGATTATTAATATTGAAGTTATTGGGTTAGAAAGTTCAATGTGCTGAGATAAATCGTAACATACACATAATAAACAACAATCACTACTTAAACATTAAGGATGCGAGTTCAGCCAAAATTACCGGTAAAGTTTTTTAATGAAAACATTGTGCAGCTCTCTCTTTGTATGGTTCACCTGTAGCATATACGCCATAGACAAAAATGATATTAGAGCAAATACCATGCCAGACTCAAAGAAACTACTTATAACCGTTTCTGAGCCAGAGATTTCAATCGTTATAAAATTGAAACATTTTTCCATCTTGGAATGTCAGAAGCTGAAAATGTATGTGTAAATTTTATATTCAGTACATCATACCAACCCACACAAATAATTTTAATATGTTGTATCTAATTACGTAAACAGAACAAGAAACCCAGGGTGGAAAAATAATTAGCAAGCTAAATGAAAAATTACCAAAAAGTGCATAATTGCTTTAGGTATAGAGTCCTCGATGTTCTTCCTCACAATGTCATAGTATGATCTCAATAACAGTTTTGTTACTGCAATTTCAACGTTCTCCTGCTCCGAATAGCTTTCAGAAGGCCTCAAGACAGCTGGTGGCTTGAATAACAAAAACAAACATTTCATCAGAGAAATAACCAAGAAAACTCATAGCAGCGCCACATATGGAACTCAAATCCTACCTCTCTCAGATGGATCATAGAGTAGCCATGTTCAATGCTGTGAACAGGTTCATTGAATGGTTTGTTTACAGCACTTTCCCTAGCAGAACTTTTATCACTACCACCAAATATTGACGAAATTCCCCAACTTGAATTCCCAGTAGTACCTTTAAATCATCAAGGGTAAAAATTAAAAAAAACCTGTATTTTCAGGGTTATGCACTTTCTGAGGAGAAGATTCACGGAAAAGTAAACAAAATCACTGCAGCTTCCTCACATGAAAGAGTTTTACATTTGAGATATGCTAAAAATCAGTAACTTGGTATAATATTTTATCAACTTTTAGTTTTTAATGGAGCAAGGTAATAGTAGTAACACAAAAGGCCTTTACAAACCAAAAATAAAGATTACCAGATGATGTAACTTTTTCATGATCAACAGAAGGCTTAATACCCTATACATCATCAAACAGAAAAAAAAAATTAGGTGTTTGGCCATGATTAATAACTACAATTCACACTGAATCAAATAAGAATCTGATAGGCAATAATGTATCTACACACTAAAACATGTACAGTAACATGAACAAGACCCAAAAAATAGCTCCGCCAAAGACAATCATATCCAAACCTGATCAGCTAAAATCCCGTTTATTTGTCTAGCAATAATTCCTCGAGACTTTAAACTTCTTTCAGATAGTGGTGCCTTCTCAGGCTCCATTACACCATCCTATATAACATGACAGTAGCATAAAATATAGTACACGTCAACAATAATTGGAGCATCAAAGTCAAAATATAATAATGATAATTACAACCTTCTGTCTTGGAATTGATGGAGGCACTCTAAAAGACTTGACCTGTTGCAGTGCACTCTCCACAGCCTTACTCCCACCAATAAAATTTTGGTGTGATGTATTGATGTAGTCCATCTGCAAATTTTTAGAAGCGGTTTATGCTTTTGTGCTTTAAGAAATAAATATTACCGCTAAACAGTTAACTTTCAAGGTTAACTGTTAGGGTTTTCCCCTTCAGGAGGTTTTCCCTGGGATCGAGTAATCATCCCTCGTCCAGACATCGAAAAACAGAGAAAAGAAATAGACAAATACTAAACTTGAATTTCTTGATTGATAGATCGTACGTAGGGTTAACACCCTTTAAATAGACTCCATGACCTAATTAATATGAAAAGACTAAACTGACCCACAAACTTAATTAAAATAACAACTAATAATTAATAATTAAATAATTAGACCCGTCGGGAATAATGTTTCTCTAAAAGGGAATCCTGAGGATTTGGGTCCGTAACATCACTCCCCTCCGCGAAAAACAGCTTGTCCTCAAGCTGGAAGGATGAAAATAATTGGCTTCAAGCACTGTCCAGTATTGGTTCCTCTTCCAACTCATTGTCTGCCTCAATATCTTCCTCGCAGTATATAAGGAACAAGCTTTTGCATGTGTGTCCTTTCGAGAAAAGCTCATCACAGTTAAAACACAGGCCTCGGGCCCTTCGATCTGCCATCTCCGCATG